>BMAW01008854.1:1902064-2025899 GCA_019974015.1 Nephila pilipes | reverse complement strand
ATAATTTATAACATAAAAATAATTTATAACATAAAAATAATTTATAATATAAAAATAATTTAAATAAAAATAAATTTTTATTCGAATAAACATTTTTTGTAGACACGATGAAAACGGTACAAAATCTGTGTTTGATGTACCAAGTTTTGAACATTTCTTCATGAACAAATTTGAATAATATCATTCCTTTAATTTCAAAAACGTGTTTTCACCGTAAATTTAGAGAAGAAAAGGTACTCAAAGTATAAATAAACTGTGACTTATTCATTTTAAAATGTAATTTTTTTTAAAAAATGTGCTTTTGAACTTTTATCGTTTTCTACATTTATAAGAATATGTCAAAATACTTGCCTTCAAGTCAAATAATGTTGATCGTTTACAGAATGGTTTCCTCTTATTGTACGAATATTTCTACGGACAAGGACTAAGAGTTAATTAGACGCACTGAAAATGAAAATGACGCAGGTAGAAAACAAATTTTTTAAACATGGGTTTTCTTTCAAACATCACAATTTCCGTAACATTTTTTATACCTTAAATTTTAAGGGCGAAAGGGAACGTTGAATCAAATTTGATTCTTTAAATAATTAGTTTTAATCAATTAATTTTTGAATTATAATTAAATTATAGTAATGTCATCCAAAACAATCATATATAGAAGATTTCAATTCAATTGGGAGCTTTAAAATGTGGGGAAAAAAAGCTTTCAAAGTTTTGTCCCAGACAAAGTTACAATATGAGTTAAAGAAAACGCATTCATTATAAGTCGATAACTTATGGAAGAATTTAGTTTTGGTATAAAATTTTTTTAAATATGAATAATCGCTGATGGGGTGGTATTCCAAAGCTTGCTCACATCAATGGATGATGAGTGACAGGGTATGTCATGTTTTTTTTTCTTTTTTTTTAAAATTTCTTTTCTAATAATTTTTATTGAACCAAAATTTGTCTCATTTGCGTAAGTTTACACTGAGAGAGGCACATTGCATAAACTGAATAGTCAGTGCATAAGACTGTCTTCACCTGATGTCAAATAACCTGATCGGAACTTGGAACACATTTTCAAACAGAAAATTGTTTCAATTTTACTGAACATTTGCGATTTCGTAACACTTGCCTTCTTAGATAGGTTTGGGTATCATGACCCCAAGTTACCCAAGTGATTTTTTTTTCTTTCCCATAGAGTTTGTCTTTGGCAAACACGGGTGACGCACCTCCTGGATACCCTAGCGTTGCTAGTCCGTTTTCGACCCTTCTTGTCAAACTTTTCATCTTTTTTCCGGCCGCGGTAGCCTAGTGGTCAAGGTTTCGGATTCGTGGCCGGCGGTTTTTGTTCAGTCGCGGGTTCGATCCTTGGCGTCAAAGACCCGCCGTGTAGCGGGGGCTGATGCACGTTAAATCTGTCGGGGCCCAAAGTCCTCCCGTTGGTGTGGTGTTGAAGTTAGGAGAAGGGGGTGCCAGCTCAGGTGTCGTCCTCGTCACTTGACTGTGGTTCAAAATTACGAGGTCCGTCGCCAATAGCCCTCGTGTTGCTTCTAGTGCGACGTTAATAAAAACTAAACTAAACTAAAACACAGGTGGCGTTTTCGTTACTTGACCGAGGTTCAAAAGTCGATGTCAGTTGCCAAAAGCCTTCGTGTTGCTTCTCAGTGCGACGTTAATAAATAACGAAATGCCAAAGGATGCAACACTCAATATTGTAGATAGATACACCTTTTAATTTCATCGATTTCAAAATCTGAGCACTGAAATGATGTGGATATTTGGTGAGAGTTACACATAATTGTAATACTTGAATTGGATTTATAAATGAAATCTGTCTCTAAAGGCCTGCTGAATTAGTAAAAAGACGCCAATAATAACTAAACGAAACATTTCTTCCATTTTCATTCATTGTTACTGACCCTAATCTTTATTGATGTAAAAGGAAATAAAATTTCTAAATCAATAGGGCAAGAAACAGCCTGCCATGAGAACTGAGCTTATGTCCTTGTAAAGGTGAGGCCCGTTATTGTATCTTAAATATATAAGCATTTTTCTTTCCAGGCTTTTAACAATTTTTTTTCTTCCGATTTTATATCCTGAAAGGGATTTTATATAAAATGTTTTCTTAGCTGTTTCTATAGAGGAAAGGATTCAAGCGCCCTCTATAAAATAATCCACATCACTATTGAAAGAGTAATAGTTTTTTTTTAGCTTAAAAGTTGCATTTTCAAGATCCTATTAAAAATATTTTTTTAAAACGTTGTTTATCTCCAGACTTAATTCTCGTCATTTTTCTTTAGACTATTTTTTATGTCGTCGTGATGCATTTCTTTCGTCGCGAATAAATCTGCGACTTTTGAGTTAAAAGCCTATCACTCGCAACTTACTCTAAATTTTTACTTGTTGACAAAAATGTTACGACACTGCAGTAAAGAAAATCTTATAAGCAAAATAAAGTTTTTTTTTTTTTTTTTTTTTTTTTTTTTAATTTTGGGTAAATTCTTAAACCTTTTTTAGATGTAGATTTCTTAATTAATTGCATGGTTTGGCTTTGAAAATTTTTAAAAGTAATTGCGATATATTTACGACTACGAAAAAAAAAATAATTGCATTCTATTCATCTTTAAAAGCATATTTATGCATTTTAAACCAGAATCCTAATTTTATTTTATTTTTTACAGTTGTAGAATAAACACTAACAAGTTTCGTAAGACATTGTAGCAACATTTTTCTGTAAATGTGTTTAGATATGTGAGCATATTCTCTGAAAAATAATCTAATTGCTTTACTGTTTAGATTTACAAATGGAAATATGTGAAATGGGCTCCAGAAGAAGCTCAAAGTAAAAATTACTGGAATCAAAATGAATAGTTTCATTTCTTATAAAATGCTTTCTTATCAACTTTTTCAAGTTATTTAAGTTGTAGAGAAACGAAGGGTGTTTCTTTATTAACTTCAAAATTTTCAGAGATTAAAAACATGACTGGTGCAAACAATCAAGAACTATAAAATTATTTTGATTGACACAAACTCTTATATTTTTCAGAGGTCTGTCGCCAATAGCCCTCGTGTTGCTTTTAGTGCCAATTTAATAAGAACTAAACTAAACATATATTTTCCAAATTCTCGTTTTGAGAGATGCAAGAAAAAATTTGAAGGAAAGGGAAGACAACTAAATACAAGAAGAGGAAATAAGATCCGATTCAAATTTTTCTCGTATCTAAATCTACGAGGGGAGGGGGGGTATTATAAAGTTTTAATTATTACTTAGAAATTAGAGAAGATCATCTGCACAATGATCGACGGTCAAGGTCACGAAACTCTGGGGGAAATAAATAAATCTAGAGGGAGACTATGTATAGGGAAGTCATAAGAATAAAAAATATATTGATATTCCGATTTTTTTTTTAGTAATAATTGAAAATTTACAGATTCCTGGGATAATAATTAAAATTTCACCATATTTCGTGTTGCTTCAATCAATGGTTTTCTGAAACATAACAAATCAGCATGAATGAATGTGATTTACAGCATTATGTACAGTGGCTCAAACAATTGAGGATACACCTTACTTTCACTTGATAAATCCAACTTTTAATGAAAATAACACATTAACTAAAATAGAAGTCGTATTTTTACTTTTACACGCAATAAAAGGGTTAATTTACAGTAAAAATAACGAAAATCAACAAAAAAATATCTAAAGTTAAAAGTTTCACAAATATTTGAAGTAAACATAGGCAGATCTTTACCTCAAAAAATTAAGGATACACCAATGAAATTTTTTCGATATATTACATGCATAGACAGTATCAGTATTTTGTTGCATGTCCTTTGGCTTTTATAATGTCCTCCAAACGTCTTGGTACCGATTCGACCAATTTTTTAGTGGTATCTGGAGATATTTTATCCCATTCTTCTTGTAACACTTGCTTTAAATGGGCTTTGTTTCTAATCTGGTGTTTTTGGACCGCTGTTTCTAGTGTGGCCCACAAATTTTCTATGACATTGATGTCAGGGGACTGTGGCGATGTGTGCAATTGCTGTTTACAATGAAAAAGACGCCACATTTTGACATTACGTGCCGTGTGTTTGGGATCGTTGTCGTGCTGAAATATAAAATTTCCATCTAAACCCGATTTTTGTGCACTTTCTTTAAGATTGTTGCGGAGTATGTCTATATAAAGCTTATGATCCATTATACCATCTATAAAAACTAAATTTCCTACCCCATTTGCAGCCATACAACCCCAAACCATGACGGAGCCACCACCATGTTTAACTGTAGGACGTAAATTGTTTGGATCCAAAGTGGTGTTCGGCTTTCTCCAAACGGTGTGACGACCATCGCTTCCAAAAATGTTGAATTTACTTTCATCACTAAATATAACTTTCTTCCAAAAGTTTTCTGTCTTCAACTGATGAGTTTTTGCAAACTCCAAACGCTTTTTCTGATTTTGTAAGCTTATGAAAGGTTTCTTTCTAGCTACTCGACTGCTATATCCAGCATGTCTAATCACATTTCTCACAGTTTCAGCACTTACACTTCTGCAGATTATTCGAGAAGTTTCTGCAGCTAGTTTGACTGCACTCAGTTTAGGATTAATCTTGATATCTTTTAAAATTTTCCTTTTAGCTACATCACTCAGAATACTTTTCCTTCCTCTTCCACTCTTATTTTGAATTAATCCATCGCGTTTAAATTTCCCAATGATTTTCTGGACACATGAGTGACTTCTACCGACAATTTCAGCTATTTCACGATAAGATTTTCCCTTCTTAAATAACCTTAATATAATTTTTCTTACATCAATACTAGTCTCTTTCCGAGGAGCCATTTTCCATTTAAAATTACAGCTTTATATTCTCATAACCAACTTCAAATGACAGAAATAACAGTTGAAAAAGTATAGGATAAAATTTACCAAACTTAGATTACTAGTAGCAAGCAAAAAGAAATCAAGTGGTAGTTAAACAAAAATTTCATTTGTGTATCCTCAATTTTTTGAGGTAAAAATCTGCTTATGTTTATTTGAAATGCCTCTAAAAAGTTTTATTTTAGAATTTTGTCGTTGATTTTTCTTTATTTTTACTGTTAATTAAACCTTTTGTTATGTCTAAGAATAAAAATTCGTTTGCACTTCTGGTTAAGGTGTTATTTTGATTGAAAGTTGGATTTATCAAGTAAAAGTAAGGTGTATCCTCAATTGTTTGTGCCACTGTATATAAGAATCCATTAATATGCAGAATAAATTTTGTCCAGGTATCTCAGTTATTTCTTTTTAATAACTTAAAATTTTCGAAAGTAAACCCGATGCAGTTGAAATGAAATTCAACTTCGGTTACTATGAAAGTGCAATAGTCTTCCTTGCCTCCACGGTGGGAACTGAGCCATCTCTCCTCCCCACTGCTACTGAGAGTACACTTGTACAGAGAAACTAGTAGATGCAGTTATTTTCAACTTCTAATCAATATGCATAAACCAACTTCAGGAAATGAACGAAGGCTCACCGGAAGAAGTAGAATGGATGGATCAAAACATAATCATACAAATAAAATTCAATAAAAATAAGCGAATCTGACGACGCGATTATGGAAATCAGCAACTACAAAATATTTATTATTCAATTGGTTACTTGGATACATTTCACTACGTTTTGACATCGCGTTCAGTATATTATTACACAAGATTGCGTATCTTGCGACATGTAATGATTAAAAATGCAATTTAGAGCATTTCTTAAGACCATTTGAGTGTAAAAACTGCTTCCGCTCACAGTCATGTTCATCGCTGCTAATGACTGTTGCCTTTTGCTCGAACGTAAAAATAGTAATAATAAAAACTTTTGAAGTAAAAACATAAAGGAAGAGAACCCATTACTTTGGGACGACAATGAGTTCCGGATTCGGTGGGCATCTGTCATCAGTGCTACTGCGAGGGGATCATGATGATGATGATAATGGGTGATATTCGAGGAAAAACAGATCCCAGACTACATTTTTGTCTCCGTATCGCAAGTGTGGATTGAGATATCCATCGCTGAAGTGCTTTGTTCGAGGACTAGACTCATTCTTCGTAAAAAAAATTTCGGGACCGTGAAAGTGTTCGGGCTGAAATCACACTCATTGCTTAAATACATTTTTTTAAAAGTGGAAACATGTTTTAAAAGTGACCGGTTCGTTAAAATATCAGTTAATGAAATGTAATTCAAGAAAGTTGTAAAGATTTATGCTTGAGATAAAATTGGTGGATAAACCGAATGTGTTCCATGTTGATATTTTCGTATAAGTCTGGGAATGTTTTTTTTAAAAATCTTTTTTGCTATTCAAAATTCACTTTGCATTTTAATTCACCATGGGGAATTTTAAAACTCTGAATATGAATCTCAGAGTTAATTATATGTTGCAGTATATCTTAGGCAAGAATAGTGGAAAGTAATGTAATTATCTCTCAAAACATTACAAAAAAAAAAAAAAATTAAAAAAAGGAAGTGTTGATACTGAGAAAAAAATTATAAGAATATTTTATTCTCTCGCACAATTCGTTTGCATTGTATGAAGGTAAAAATTCTCAGGCATGATTTTATTCCTGTGAATTTATAGGTACAACATACAAATAAAGTTACAGTCTTAGAATGAATTTTTTTTAAAAATAAATTTGTAGAATTTCAATGTTAGGCTTGTTTCTTATCAACACAGAATAAGAGCTATTGGAAAGAAATTTTGATTTTTAGCTTAGAAATTAAATAGCAATATCATTTTTGGTAAAAAAAAAAAATCGTGCAGTCACTTTCGCTAGATCAGGAACTCTAAAAATTTATCATACAGTATCTGACAAACAAAATATAATAAATCCTGTTGGGATTTTTTTGTAAAAGATTTGCTGATGAAAGGATTTTTCTTAATTTCCGATGTTTTGATTGCCACTACAGTAAAATATGGACGTGGAATCATAATAACTAGAGTTAAATGATTATGATTCCATATTCCCTTCAGTTAACTACATCCCAAAAGAGTTTAGAGCTCTAATTTAGTGTTACACAGTTTCTAAATCATCTACAGTGACTAGACTATTTTAATAATCTATAACTTGAAATTAGAAACACAAATTCTTTTACATGATTACTTTCTTTGAAAATTTTACGAGCTACGTGAGACAGATAGTCTTAGATTAGAATTCCAAAACTCGATGAAATTGCCCTTGATTTTTTCATGCTCCTCAATACCACAAAAAAAAAATGTGAAGGAGAATAAGTTTATTGAAATTTTATTAGAGAATCTTATTAAAGAGAAAGAGAGAGGAAGGGTAGAGGAAGAGAGATATCACATCGGAAGAAGCTTATTAAATTTTATATTAGAGAAATATTTCCTCTAATATTTCATGTTAGAGAATGCTTATTAAATAAAGGAGAGAAATGTATAGCAAGTGGAAAACAATTATTTATTTTTCTTTTAAATTTAAATAATTTGAAAAATTCGATGTGATCAAAATCCTCTTGGAATATTAAAGGTCATTTGCAATACAAATATTAATGTTCTGAACAATTTTTTTTGATTAATAATTATAATCCCAACGAAAATGTATTCAGGATAGTATAGTAAGTATGCAAGGATAATTGTAACTTTTTTCAACGTAGAAACCTGGATAGAAAAATAGAGTGATTTATAGATCCTCTAACTCAGCATTCCTCATAGACCTCAGCTTTAACTGTTTATACGTGCAGTGAGAGGGCATAGAAGGAATAAGTTTTTCAGTTCCAAGCCACTTTGAAAATGTCTCCTAAAGCGCCATACTCAACTCAAGATCGTATTTTTTATCTTTAAAAGTTAGTGTTTATGTGTTGAAATGCTTATGTTTTATCAACGTAAGATGTAACAGCCAAAAGAGTTGCTGTTTGAGCTGTTCTTTGTGGTACAAAAATGGATTTTTTTAGTCAACATTTGAATTGAGGCCTTTGTGATTATTTTGAGACAGTCGTTTCCCCCCTCTCAATTCGCAATGTGGTAATGAGCGCCGTTGAATATCGGTTCATGCAGGATTGTGCCCTTCCGCATAAAACATGCAGTATTTGACACCATTACCAATGAGTTTTGAATGTGAGTCATCATCTGTCTAAACCCAAATCGTTAGCCTGATGCATTACATTGGCCACCTTATTCACCAGATATAAATCTATATAATTTTTATTTTTGGGGTAATATAAAAGACTTGGTTTGCAAAAAAAAAAAAAAAAAGAAAAAGTGCCGACAGACCTTATCAGTATCAAAAGTTTCTTTACTGACTCATTATCAAGTATATAAAAAAAAGAAATTCCTGAATTTATAATTGACAACTTTAAGATATACAATTCAACCCTAAATCGAATTAATCTGGCTTTACTTTAAACTTTCATTTCCCCCTTTTTCATCAAATACTGTATTTCATTTCTGTTTCGATTTTAATTTAAAAAAATTGAGTTTGTTAAACAAATACTTGGCGCAGCATTATCTGATTTGGCTCTTGCGCCTTAAAACCCAACAATCAACAACACCGGCAGCGAGTTCATGACCATAAACAATCGATTACAGCGGCCACATGACAGTGCCTCTACGTTCCCAAAGAAAAGCGGTACCTTAAGGAAATCAGCAACCATTGTCCATTTGTTTGGACAAACAAAAAAAGATGAAGCTAAAAAGTCTGGACCCGAGAAGTGAAATCTTTACGTTTTAATCGATTTTTGTTATGTTTTATTTGAATGGAAATGCCTAATACTTTGTTGGGACCACAGAATCATTTCATATTAGCATATTTTTCATATTAAGTATTTTTCACTGTGTATAATAGAAAAGCACCAAATTAAATCGTTAGTGAACGATGTCAGTAATTGACCCTTTAAGGAAAAAATTTATTGTGAAGGTCCATTTCTTTTCAGTTTTCGACTCTTCGCACATAATCCCAGGCGTGGGAACCGCTACAGTATGGTTATCCATTTGAAGCAACATTACAGTAACATTCATTCAAATCAAACTGCAACCAGTAAACTCGTTTTCTGAAATTACCTCATCCACTTTCAAACTGAAAACGGTATGAGGTGGCATGGAAATGTTTTCTGGAGGAAACCGCGAACTCTGTCAAGGTCATATTTCAGCCGATCACGTGCGAGCAAAGGTGCGCTCTTGCTCGCATCGTAGGCACAAAACAGAGGCGCTGAACTCGTCTTCGTGAAGAATACATTGTTAACGAATTTCGCTCGCTTGTGAAGTGTCTCTGAGTGAATCTAGTGGAACTCCTTTGCTTCATATGTGAATATTTATTATTTCGTCTGAAATTCTTCGAATGTTCTGTATTCTTTACTTCTCTGACTACTTTTTATTCTTTGTTACGTTATTTTTACGCGTTTTTTTCCCTGTATATTTCTTTGTCTTTATATTCCACGTCTTGGCTTAGCCTGCCAGGTTAAGCTCTTTCTTCATGGATAATCACTCGCTCGAGACCTCGCTATTTGAATGTACAGATTCAAATCCTTAAATATTTTCTTTTTAAATTTAATGTACTAACAAATGTAATGTTTACGTTGAATACAATTAACTTTAGTGTTGTTAATATTTGCTTTTTTTTTTTTTTTTTTTTGATAAACCTTCATGGTCTATCTTAATTTTGTGTTGCTTGCTTCCTCTTTTTCAAACCTTTCACTTCTTTATGCAGTTCATAGGAATTGCTGATAGACTGAAACCGAAATCAAAATAGAACCGCATATCTCTGCACGACTCAAAAGAATTTATTTCGAGCAAATGCGATATAATAAATTAGCATATTTACTACTTTGTTCTTAAATATATTTATGTGAATAAAATTTTTTAGTCACAAATAGATTTTGGCAAATCTTTATGTTTAATTCAGTATGTTTTGATTATCTGCAAAAACACAAAGGGGAAAAGAGAAGATATATATTATGTAGAATTATCGAATGTTCCAAGATTTAATATTTGTGAGATAAATTTATATTTCGCTGATAATACGAATAAAAGGGCTTAGAAGTATCTGGAATTGCATACCCGTTGCATTCAGTTGATGGATTGCGTCTATGACTTCTTCAATGTGAGTTTAGTTAAAGAGCGAAAGGTTCGGGTGACTTGGTTTGGTTCAATGCACGCGTGCACACTTATTGGGTTTAAGGAAGGGCTTTGGAGTTGTATTCACAATGAGTCTGGCAAACGAGTCTTTTTTTTTTGGAACAATCAAAACATTAACCCCTTAATGGTACGATTTAATTTACATTACTTTCATATGGATGAATACACTACTTCTACTTGCATATCCATACAGCAAACTCATCTTGAATTTTATTTATTGCAAAATAAAGTGAAATCTACCATATTTCTTGGATGCTAAATCATTCTACTATCACGAAGAGTGGAACCAGTCACTAAATACTTCGACCTAAAATAATCATTATCAGCACTTCTCATTGAAGGCGAAAAGTTCTAAAGAAATGTCCGGCATTTATTGCTGCCCAAAAAGTATACACGGAACTTTTGAAAAAATAGGACGTGTCAGCAAACTCATTGTAAAACGTAAATCAAAGAAATCTTAAAGCGTTGGAAAAACTGTATTTGCTGCCCTCCTGTTACGGATTAGAGTACTTTTATGTACATATTCGACAAGGGACTTATTTCATATCAAACTTAAATAATTCTCATTTTTTTTTTTAAATTGAAAGCAATAAAAGTCATAATTTAACATTAAGATATTAGCATTTTGCGTACCTGTTTATGCAAAGAGAATCTGGTTTATAAGCATAAATAATCAAGTATGAGCAGTTAATTATCAATAATTGTCTTTACATTAGAAAGTAGGAGACTTATTTTTGGGTACATATTACGTAAAATGCATTGCATTAACAACTTTAAAAATTTGCTTAGTAATTTTAAACACAACATTCCATACATTGAACGTAATCATAATTTTAAAATTTGAATGTGATAAAATTAAAACAATTTTTAATTTAATGAATCAAAATTCTTATTTTTCCTTAAATGCTGTGCAATATTTAAAACATGCGATGTTGTTGAGAGAGGAAAATTATGCTCATTGTATAGGAAACAGCCTTATTTCATAATGTGCGCAATATTAAGCGCAGTGGATGGAGTAGGATTTGAGGAAAATGTACTAGAATCCTTGGGGGGGGGGAAACAATTTGAGGAAAGCTCAAATACATTTATTTTTTTGCCTTTAGTGGTGCTCGCGTGTTTACAATTTCAAATTTCGAACGTTCTATGCATAAAATTCTCATTAAATACAATATCTGCAGAATTAGAAAAGAGCGCTCTGTTTATTTTACAGCAAATTTAAGATGTTCAAAATTTGTTTCATTTTATTGTCTCAGTAAACAAGTCGAGCGCACGCCCGATGCAGTTTCTTTGTTTCACCTTCACCGGACGAGTGGCCAACCTGCTTTATTCTTCCTCCAGGCCGTGTTTGAGATTCGAAGCTGAGAGGTTAAAATTGAATGTGGGTGGCATCAAATTACCGGATTAAAACTGAAGGATGTACTTAATAAAAAAAAATCTGAAAGACAACTTTTCTATATTAGCCCGTTCAAATATATGATCGTATGTATGTATATGTATATATATGTGTGTGTTTGATGTAATTTAAGTAAACTTTTGGCGTGTATTAATTAGAATTTCTTACCTTTGATAATATTTGTAATTTGGTTTTAGGTTATCTTTTTAACAATATGTTTTTCTTTTACTAATTTTGTTTTTGTTTCAAATTTTAAAAATGTTTTACAATTTATAATCTCTACTTGATATGATCTTGACTACATACACGCTCATGCTCGCACACACGCACGCGCACACACAGGAATTAATGAAACAAATTTTTTTTAATTAGCACAGTAAAGAAAATTTAAATATTTCATCTTTATGAGTTTATTATTATAATACGATAAAGAAGAAAGAGAGAGAGAAAGGCAATTACATCGTGACAGGGATGGATGCAGTGCAATTTACGTCCACTCGCTTCTGCGGTTCAGAAGAAAGATAATAGTTACATCATGAAAATTGTGGAAGAAGCAGAAATTTTCCCTGTTTGAAATTTAAACGTAAGGAATTCTTCAGATCACGTGGTGTTAGATTTAGGGATCTTTATGTATTTTATCAGCAGACAAAAAGTCTATAAAGAAATCTCTCTACGGGTTTGAAACCATGAGAGACAGGAGATTTGTGCAAATTTTGCAAGTGATTACATAAATTAGAAGCTGAAAGGGATTTGTATAGTAAAAATTAGAAGTGATATATATTGGGAAGCATTAAACCTCACATCACATTTAATTTAATTTTTACTTTTGTTTTATTTCGGGAGGTAATGCATTTTCAAGGCAAGCATTTGGAACTGCATCTTATGAGCCCTATAGACTTATTTACGTATGGAGTCTGTCTTCACTTAAGGTTAAAGAACAAGATTCAAAATCGCAGGGATTTTTTTTTATTAAAAATTATACTAAAATACTAATATTACATTCTGACTTTGAGAGCACCTTATTATGTTTCTCATTTGTATACGAAACAATCAGTTTTTTTTCTTGCGTAAAATGTATTTCATGACTTCTTTCGTTTAGTGTAATGCTAAATAGATTTTAAGCTTTACGAGAGTCCAAATGAAAAATTCTGAACTTTTGGAAGTTTTCTAAATTTCAAGATTGGTGTGTGTGTGTGCTAAAAATGGGTGCATATATTGAAGTGTCACAAATTAAAATGAAAATCGGGGCAAGTTTCTTTTTGGAAATGTCTTCTGAGTGTAGATGGATTAAACTGAACCCGATGAATCCATGTTATCTTTTAGTAGTTTTATAACTTACGTATCTTTTAATGTTATTGCATGTACCTTCATATATACTATAATACATTTTAAATTATATTTTTCAATTCAGTCTGTAATATATAGCACTCCAGCTGGAACCATAAGTTTGATAATGAGGACCGATTTATAAATAATATTTTGAGTAATTTCAAGGGAACCGCAAATGATTAGGTTAAAATTGTTCTATTCTTTTTTAAAAAAAGAGGAGAAAATGCCCTATCCGTATACCATATGAACAAAATTTAATTTGGATCGATAGATTTGTGGATTAAGCTACTGAAATTTTTTAAAGGAATCAAAAATTGACACTTTCAACACTATTTTCAAATATTCACCAAAAATCGACAAATGAAATGGTTCAAAAATTGTAACTTTGTGACGTATCGTGGGGGTCATGGTAGCCTAGCGGTCGGGGTTACGAACTGAAACCCGGGGTCATTTCCATTGATTCGTGAGTTCAAGCCATGATGCCACTAAACTCACCCTGTTGCGAGGCTAATGAACGTTAAATCTGTCGAGCATCCAAGTCTTACCGTTGGCATGCTGTGGGCTTTTGAGAAGGTGATCTCAACTCTCTCTCGTTCTCGTCACTTGGTCGAGGCACCAAATGTCGAGGTCCGTCGCCAACAGCCCTCGCATTGTTTTTAAGAGCAATGTCAATAAACTATCGAATTACGACGTATTGTTTGAGAGCTAGCCAGCAAATTAAACAATGTAATTTGCTGCAACATCATCAATTAGGAAAAATCTTAAAAACCTGATAGGAAATTACTGAAAAAAGTAATTACATGGAAAAAAAATTTAAATGTTCTTAAGTAATAGGAAATTAATGAAAAAATTAGAAAAAATAAGGTGTTGATATGAACCCAAACTCATTTGTTGGAGCGCAAATGATTTATCCATTACACAGCAGAATGGCGAAAAAATCTCAACTATTTTGCATAACAATTTTATATTTCGAAGACGTTTGATTTTCGGGCTTGAAGGACAAGAAAATATGATATTTTAAATTGAAGGATTGAAAATACCATAGATGGTATTTTGTAAAAATTTTGAATGTGTTGTTGAAAATGTTTTTAGTCAAAGGTTCTTGTATATGATTATCGTCGTAAATAGTTACTGGAAGATTTAATCGGTTTAGAACAGAAATTCTGCTATATCACACAGAACAAACAAATGTATTAAAATAGCTCCTAAACAACAACAACAACAAAATTCTTTTACTTAAGAACAAATAATTGAATAATCTACAGTAAGATAACCAGACATACGAAGATCGTGTCGTAACATACGCAATGAAGACAAATGTGCCACATTAGTCCCTTTATATTAAATTTTAAAAAATCTTAACTGAGTTTTTCTATGGGTATGTACTTATAGATCCTTCCACACGCCACCGAAACTCTCTAAAATTTTTTGGAGCTATACGATCAAATGCTAAAGTTAACTAAAATTAAAATTTATATTTAAATAAACATTGCATTATTAAAAATATAGTTGGTACAATTACACTCAGTACGAATTAACCCCTTGAGTGGAATGTAACTTGTGATAGTTTTAGGTCAATGTGTATAAAGGACTTCAAACGTTATGATAGTCCATCGACCAGGTGTCACAATAAAAATGATAGAAATCCTTTTGTTTTACAATAAATAGATTCAATGCTAGTTGGGAAGATACCAAAGTAGAAGTGATGTATTTATATCCGTTTTTGAAAGAAATTTCAATTACATCCTGCTTGGAAGGATTAAAATGGCAAAGGATACCGATTTTCGTTGTTTAAATAAAAAGTCCTCTCCCCTCAAACACAAAAATGTAAGTAATATGCCCAAGAACTTTGGATTCTTTTATGGGAAGAAATTTCAGATTATTAAGGGATGAATATTAATTTATGCAATTCTAAGCAGAGATTTATACTAGCAATGATGTTGACCTTCTACAAATAAAACTTCATAAAATTTACATTTTCCCCAAAAAATGTGTGGGATCCACACTGAATATATCCCCTGTTTGAAGCATCTACATTTAGAAATTTTTTTTTTAATACAATTACATACGTTGCCATTTATTTTTTTTTTTTTTTTTTTTTTTTTTTTGCGTAACGATCATATTCTTACTCTTTGAGAAATTATTCATATAATTAATAGTACATTCCTAAGAATTTTTTTAAATTATTATTTTGATAATTTGATATGCTATATTTTCATTTAATGATTGTTAGGGAAATATTGTCCGTTATGTGCCACAAACTTCTTAGTCCCTCTTTGAAAATAAATGGAAAAAGCTAAGTTTTTTTTCACCGGAAACGTTTAATTGAGAGATAGATAGCGAACCATTTTTTCTCCTATCTTTTAAAATTCAAATTATACCTGTAATTCTTAAGCAATATTTTTGTAAAAGAGACTTTTCATTTAAAAAAAGGGGTGGGGAGAGGACTTTTTGACCATTTTTTTTATTACCTTTCTTTCCATTTCTTCAAGATATAGTGGTGATTCTAAATAAACTCAATATATATTCTGCACTATTTTTAAATTTCAAATGTTTTACACAATTGTTTTACTTCTATTAAAAATAACAAATAAAAAAAAACGAGCTCTGTTAAATTCGACAGTGGCTACGGAGTACTTAACTTTCAAGACTTATTTTCCCGGAGATATTTTCAAAAGGCTCTTCGAGTTTTCCCATTTACCAGCTTATTTTAAATTTAATCCATTCATAAAATAAAAGAAATTAGTTTTTTCTTTTCTTGAATCGGAATTTTCTTATTGAAATCGGTGGAAGTTTTTAAAATTCATAAACTGAAATGAAAGAATTTTTTCTATTTCCAAACGCGAATCACGAAAAAAGTTTTGAATAATATTTCAATTAAGAATAACTGAAATATGGAGAGATGACTTTTTTCTCCTCTTCTAGTTTTTACGCGTATAAATATTTATGCCGAATTTAACTAAAGAAAATGGTAAGGTATTGTAATTTTAGAAATTTAGTTTCTGCAATTCGTAAGACTTGAATGGCTGAATTTTTATTTCTATTTTTTAAAAAGCAAAACAAAAGTTCTAACAGGAGAAAAAAATATTGCAGCTGGTACTGGAGTATCGATTTGTTTCATTACAGTTCTTGGGAACCTCTCGCAATCCTATTAAAAGAACATTAAAAATGCGCTTTTTTTTTGTTTCTTAACCGCAGAAAAACGCACGCAGATGAAAAGATATATGTGCAACTCTCATTTCATCTCAAAGATCAATGCGAACGCATCTGTTTGACCTCAGAAATGGATTTGGTATTTAAAATTCAATTTTTAGAAATTAAACATGTGTAGTCAGTTCCGGGGGAGAGAGAGATTTTTTAAGGGTGTTCTTTTTACGCCTTTATGATTTTTTTTTTGGCTCTGCAGAGTTTCTGGTAAAAATACTAATGCAAAATAATTCGGCATTTTTTTTTTTGTATAAATGCGTTGACTTCTTAAAGGTTTTTTTGAGCCTTTAAGAAGCATTGTTTCGAGCATTGTGTTATCTTAACCACGTTGGAGAAATTTTGTGACTCTTTCATTTGGCAAGATGAATCACGATTTACAAAGCCAAAAATTATTTATCATAGAATATATGTTTATATTAACTTTGTTTAAATTTTAATTACTTTTTTTTTTTAAAGAAAATTAGTTTATATGAAAGCTTAAGCTCTTCATCGGATCTATGTGTTTTTTGTTCGGTTGGAAATTCCTTCGAAACAGATCCAAGAATAGAGGTCTCGAACTGTTCGAAGTAATTTTCCTTTTAGTTTTTTGATCTTTAGTAATATATATATAAACTAAGTTCGATATGATTCAAAAGTTGATGTCGAGTCCTTCTATTACCAAGTCGGAACAAAACAATGTGTGAAGTTGCCTTGAAACACTCACGGGCTATCGGAATTTCATGCGTTCTGTAACTTTGGTGACTCACTTCAAAATTATTGCAATAATGCATTTATCCCAACTTTTGTCTATATTTAGTATTACCCCTCAGGGATTTATCTTCTTTAGGTAAGTCCGGGCATCCTGACCATTCTTTTCTTTCCAATGTTGGGGTTCCAATGTTGATCTTTTTCTCTCCAATGTTATTTATTGTCTTTAGAAAACACTGGTGACGCACCACCTAGATGCGATCCTTCTTTATTTTCAACCCTTTTTGTATATTAATTCATACCATTTTTCCATTTTTTTTTTTTGTCTAGATCACGAATATACATTGTTTGCCGGTGCAAAGCCAGCTGTGGTGCCACTGAGCTCAACAATCACTCCCTCATACTCACTATACTAATTATTGTACTTGCTGTACTATTTCGAACTTATTTTTTCTAGTTTTTCTTCCCATGTTTGATGTATTGGTGGAGGATGTCTGATACTGTAGCCGGCATTCCCGTGTTCAAGACATGATTTTACCAGAGATGATTAATATGTTGCCCATTAAACTTTAATACATCTCGAAGATTTTTTTTAGTGACTTGGTAATTAGCTTTCCAAAATCTGCAATCAGTTTTCCATCTCTTGGTCTTTTTTCAAAATTTGAGGCCTATGGCTCATTTCGTAGCTCTAATTCAACGTTAATTAAATCCGAAGAAAAATAACTGCTATTTTAAAAAACCTAGGTTGATTTTAATTAACATGATATATTCTTCGAAAGTATTTTTTACCGGTACATCTAGTGCTTTATTTATTATTTTTTTTTATTGAGGTTTTTCTGTAATGGTAATGATATTGTATTTTGTTGATTTATTATATACTCTAATTTTTGTTATTATACTCTTTTAAAATATTTCTAGGCTTTCCATTCTATAGTATCTTCGGTAAAACAGGCGCTCTTTGACATGGTCGTTACCCAACAGAAGGCATTTAAAAACTTTTCTAGGGAAAGACTTCAAGTCATCCTGTTTTTTAATTCCCATTTAAGTTTTTCTTCTTTTTCCTTCGGGATTTTTCACTGGCTACTCGGGTTTCACTTGATATAAGAGTATAAGTATATAAAGAATAATAAAGTTATGTCTAACTAATTTTAGAAATTTTGCGTCTTGATATTTATAAATATTTTTATAAACTAAAAATAAGATAGGAAACACTTAGAAATCATTGGTACATACGGTGAAGTTAAAGTAAAGTTGAGAATAATGGAGGGAAAGATGTGTTACGTGACTTGCTCTTACTTTCGGACGAAAGGAAAAAATAAAATAAAAATGGAATTGTAACTTTCTTTTCGAGCGAGTGGAAGATAGTTCTTGAAAAAAAAAAATGGATTCTTTCGACGAAAGTGGCAGAATAAAAAATAGTTGGAGCAGAAAAAAAAAGGCTTATTAAAGAGAAAAATGTCATTTTTTTCAAACTATATTATGAGCAAATCCATTATCTCTAAGTAACTCCGCTGCTGAGATCGCATGCACTTTCATTTCCTTCAGGTAAATATTTTAACAACGTGCATCATTTATGCTTCTTACACTCTAGAAGTATTTATGTGAGAATTACCTTTTCATAAGTACTTTTTTAATACTTTCTGTGTATCACGATTCTATAGTTTTCTCATTGTTTATTACTATTGAAAAATCGCAGCTCTGATTATATGAATTCGATTCCTTTTTGATTCTAGTATATTTTACGCTCATATTTAAGTATTATTCGATGCATTTGTTTCCGTAATGCATTCTACTGCATTTTAAGAACCTGTTATTAGGATCAGAAAAATAAATGTTAGTGAAACGACCTTAAGTGCAGCGTCATTTGAATAAAGAATGTTTGTATACAAGTTATTCCGGGTTTCAGTTTGACTATTGCCCGATTTTAAAAACAAAATCGAAACTAAAAACAATTCTATAAATGGAAGAAAATGTCTCTGTATATTTATAGTAACACAAATATTCTTAGGGTTATTACACATACTCATATATAACATATTATGTTTATAACTTTTAGAAATACTTAATTTATATACATATATTCAATTCTTCACTTTTACGCAAAATTAAAGGGTCATTTGACTGTAAAATACAGTATACCAGTGATCCTCAACAGGGTATTACGGATACCCCGAAGAGACGTGGGGAAAAAAGACTGTTTTGGCGGCCACACAGTTAATTTTTTTTTTAAATTTTCAAAACAGTTTTAGAAAATTGGAAAAGCTTTTTTTATTAAACTTGTCAGTTATAATATTGACCACTCTGTTAATAAAATCTTCGAGGAAATGCAATCTCAAATATTCTATCAATTTTTTTAAAATTTTTTATTCCAGTTTGTTTGCTTAAAAAATAAATCTATACAAGGAAATAAGTAAAAAAAAATTTTTTTTTTAAATCAAGCTTTTATTTAAGGTTAATTAAAATGGCGGGTAGACACTCGCCATTTTGATTTCGTGGTTGTAATGTTAATCCTATGGAATTTCGATTTTAGTTCACAAATGTATAATTTGATCTATTTGAATGCAATAAAGTGCATCGGGAAGAGTAAAAAATAATGAATGCTTCTGCGGAATTACTTTTTTCTCCGATTTTTGAAAATATTTTTACCCCTATTTTAATGATTCGTTTATGTGTTTTCCCATCTTTAAAACAATATTCTAAAATATTTTTAAAAATAGGAGGTAAAAAGTTATTCCACAGAAGCATTCATTATTTTTTGCTCTTTCGGATGCACTTCACTGCCTTTAAATAGATCAAATAGTACGGATGGGAGAATTATCGTTGAAATTCCATAGGATTAACAATACGTCCACGAAATCAAAATGCAGCCTTGTTACTCTAGTAGTCATGGCCTCGGACTGGCGGCTGGCGGTTTTCGACGAGTCACGGGTTCGAGCCTTGATGTCTCAAAAGACCCGCCGTGTAGCCGGGGCTGATGCTCGTCAAATCTGTCGGGCCCCAAATTCGTCTCGTTGGCGTAATGTAGAAGTTAGGAGAGGGGGTGCCAGCTCAGGTGTCATCCTCGTCACTTGATGGAGACTCAAAATTACGAGGTTCGTCACTAACAGCCCTCGTGTTGCTTCTAAATGGTGACGTTAACAAACAAATCAAATCACTAATTCTAATCTAATCTATATAAGCCTCGTTTTATTTACTAAAAGAAATTTTAATTTAACTAAACCAAAACGAAATCAAAATGGCGTGTATACAGGAGACTTAAGGATGGACTGAATGATACACATTTTTTTTTAATGTGAAATAATATAAAATTTATGAACGCTCAATGCGCTCAAATTTGATACCTATTATGTAAATAACAATAAATCCAAACACCGTAGCTACTTACTTATAGATGTGATCAAAGGAAGTATTAACGTGTTAAGCTTTTATAAATTATATATTATTTTGCATTTTAAAATGAATTTTATCCCATTTATTCTATATTTAAGTAAAAGTCTGATTAATTTTTTCCCCCTCATTTATTTAATTCTTCTTAGATTGGAAACTAAGAAGGAATTACGGTAACTTAGATGTGTGTGCAAAATTTCAATTGAATTGGACACTGTTACGTGCAAGTCCGTCTCTATTTTTGCATACCATAGTACTGTATTGTCATAGGAGTTATACATATAAGCACAATTTCAGCTCTATCGGATGATAGGGATAAAATTCGGGTGAATAATTAATTTTGAAATCTCTGTGGAAAGACATGCATATATGTGAACATAGCAAGTCAAATTTTAAGAAAAACTTTTAAGAATAGAGCATTTAATTTTTTTTTTCAATGAATCGTTTTTTGGGTGAAGTTTTTGGAATTTGTAATAGGTGAAACAAACTGAAGGGTGAAGGATACTCGGAGGAGTCCTAGTTGGGAGCACGTGCTTAAATAACCGAGCCAGCTTTTGGTTCATGGACTGAAAAAGATTTAGGAACCTTTGCAGTAGACGAATTGTACACAGATAAGTTCAAATAGAAATAAATAATACGCCAAAAATGTATTATTTCTAAAATCTTCGAAAAAAAACACTTGGAACCTTAAACGGTGGCATAGGTAAATTTGGAAAATAAAAGGGACTTATAAGGCTGATTGCAAAGAAAATATTTCTAGACTCTTTCTCTTTCTTAAAAAAAAAATGCTAAGTCGAATTTTCTTTTTTACCCAACAAATTTAAACTCTTCCGTGTCTTTCAGAAACTTTTATTATTATATTTAGTGTCCTTATTTGAGTACAAATTATATGAGTCGATGATCAACATAATACGGGAAGAAATCCAGGAAGGTAATGACTTCGACTCTAATGTCTTCACCCCCTTAATTTTTTTTTACTTCATTCTCAATTTTCGTAGATGCACCATTTTTTCCCCTCTCCATCCGATCCACATCATAAGTGAATTTAAACTTTCTGGAAGGCACATTTTTTTTCTCCTCTTTTCCAAACTGCAGTAATCAACTTTTCTCGCCTGCGGGGAACACAAACTTCCTTCAACTTGATGAAATAATTCCCCCTCCCACACCTCCTGGGACTCAATTTTTTTTTTCTTCTCGCATTTTTTTCGTGCATTCTTTATTAAGTCGAAGGAAAAAAAAAATGCTAGAATAAGTTCTTTACAAGATGACGAATAAAAACGTGTTTGTTGAATTTCCCCACACGTTCCTTTCTAATGTTTTAAATTGTCCTCTTCCGTTAAAATCTCTGATCAGCTTTGGGGACAATAAATGAAACGCAAAGTTTTTAAGATCTTGAATAAGTCTTTGTAGATGGCTCAAAAAGCTAAAGTTGAGATGAGAAAACACCGCTGCGTGGTCATCGTGGTGTTAAAAATACTAAGAATTCTCGATTGGAAAAAGTAATAGAGAAAACTATTATTAAGAAAGTTAGGCTATAAAAGAATTTTCCAATCACGCGATTGCTTTTAATGGCAGTAAACATGGCATGTGGTGGAACAAATGGATAGTTATTAATTTACTAATGCGGAAAAATATATTCTCGCCGTCGAATTTCATTTCCGAAAAAACTATTAAGAGTAGTTAATTTTATTATTTTTCGTTAAAAAATTGCTTAGAACGGAAAAAAAAGCGTATTCTACATCTTAAGTATCTAGTTCATAATTTCGATGTTTTATTGTATAGGTACAGTGTTCTCACGTAGGGATGTTATGGAAATTTGCCACTTCAAGTGTTGTCCTCGTCACTTAGCCGTGGGTCAAAATGACCAAGTCCATAGCCAATAGCATTCGTGTTGCTTCTAAATTAATAGTCAATCGGTGTTTTTATTTTCTTTACTCCAGGATCGATACTTTTAACATTTTCTTCCCAGCCGTTAAATCATTGAATCCTTTCTTAATTTTTTTCAGAAAACCAATGAATTACATTATTAGTCTTATGAGTTATGTATTTTATATTCCATTTATAAATTTTTTTAGTATATATATATATGTCAACGAACCATCTATTGTTAGAGGGAGAACATTCAACTTCTACACTAAATTAAGAGCGTCATCTGGGAGACATTTTTATTCAATTTACACTATGTGAAAATTTCCTCGTCTTACTTTTGTTAAAGAGATAACAGGGTCATCATTGGCATATGAATTCTTACCCTTTGGGTAGTCGCAATACTCTGGGGTTCTAATACATAAATTGTGTGTGCGCACGCTCGAGAGGATGAGGTTATTCCGTTGGTCGCCTTTTGGATTCGAATCTTTTACGTTTGTCAAACAATGGCAGTCACAATGTGTTAGCCGTTGGAGGCCCTGAGGATTGTGTAGGTTTGGGATTGAATTCCGTTTGGTTTCGCAATCAAATGATCAGTTATTCCCTCTCCTGCATCAGATTTCATTGTAAATTTCGTAGCGGAAAGTCGTGTGTTCGTGACCTGAGAACTACTTTATGCTAAATTAAACTGGTCCCTCAAGTTTACATGTATTTTTACTTGAATATTACTTAGAATAGGCCTTTCCTTGTGTGTATAACAGTGTTCGACCACACAGAATAAGGAAATCGGTTTCCAATACACTATTGTGTAGTTGTAATTTGATGTTTGCGAAATTAGGAAAAATAAAGGAATATTTTGTTCAACTGACGAAAAAATGACTGAAGCAATTTAGCATGTGAAACTCAATTCTTAAAGAGAATCTTTACATGTATCAAATATTATGCCTTAGTACGGAAAACATGGGAAAAATGTCTTTTTTTTTAGTGATGCTATGTAGAGATAAAAATTCTACTGCAAGCAATATTAATATGTTTTTCATAAATGAATTATAAAATTAATCTTTTATATTGTGTTACCGAAGAAAGAGGAAAGGTAGTGTAAGATGGTGGTACCTTTATCATGGAAGACGTTACTGGAATGGAGGTGTTGGAAGTTTATTTTTCAACCAGCTGACCATCTACTAAACGCATTCCATGAAAAAACTAGTTTTTACTATTTGTTCTAATCAATAGATGAAATGAACAAATTTTTATCTATCTTATTTGCTTATAATATGAATGAAGAGGAAAGAGTGTGCAATTTAAAAAGATTCTAATGAAATAACTTTGTATATTACGGTTAAAGGTCATCTCTCATATATTTGCTTAGAAACTATTTTACTAATAAACAAAAAACAAAATTTATAATTAATCTGCATCATGATTCATACTGTTAATGGGAATGTGTCATAAATACATTTGAAGATTCGTTTGATTGCGAAATTTTCATACTAGATATTTTTTAAGAACTAAGAATGTTTTTGGTAAGTTCATTTTATATAAGTATTAAATGCTTAAATATGGGAAATTAATTTTTATAAAATAACCTTTACTGTGAAATATTTTTTTTTTCAAATTGTTTCACCAGGTATGTAATATTAGTTGTTTTTCAAGTTCATATCTTTTTCTTCTATTAGGTATAGCAATTTTAGATAAGCAAATAACTCGCTTATGGCCATTGAAGGATTTTTAATTTCAGTCATGTAGATTGAAATTATAGTTTTATTCGCTGTATATCGATTCTCAATTTCAAATGTTACTTTTTTGTCGATTTCTAAATAAAAGGGAATATTAAAACTTAAAATATTCTTCCTCCGAAAAGCTTTATAAAATTTATTCGTAATTCAAGAATGCAAAGAAAAAAAAAAGCTCGTATTTATGCAAAAACTTTTCTTCCTTTTATCGTGATGTAATTTATAAACAAAGACATCTTTAGATTAACAATTTTTCTCTATTCCATTTTATTCCTTCTACGCCGATGAATATACAGAGAAAAAATATCTGATCTCTTGTGTTCCATTTACAATTCAAAGGACAAGAAAAAAAACGGAGATAATTTGCTGCCATTTTATGACACTTTTTTTTTCGTTATATCACTGAAACAATCATAATACTTGCCTTTTAAAGGAATATTTTTTCCTCGTGATTTTTTCTCTATCCTTCCATTACCATGATGCATTGCTCCCTTTAAATTTTCGAATTCTATGTGTATGGTTCGAAGATTATGCAAAGTTGATACACTTTCATTTGCATGAGAATAGAAACTTTTATTTATTTTTTCTCTCGCTCCGCATTACCGAAGTGCAGTAAGTATAAAGAAAGAATTCTGAAGTGCCTTTCCTGTCTTAACAAGGAGGAAGGGGAAGGGGGTGTCTTCGCGATATCTTGAAAACGAGGATTAAGAATGATGCTTTTGAATTTTAAAGGGAAAAAAAAATTATTCTGAATTTGAATCAGACTTTGGTATATATATATATACCAATCTTCTTAAGAAGCGAGAATAGGAAATGTTCTGTACAAGCGCGTAGATGCAAAAGTTTAAATATTTTACTGCAAAATAAACTTGCAAAAATACGCTTTACATATAGGAGACAAATGTAATTTTCTATTACTGTTAAGCCTTTTTTATAGGAAACGAATCTTTAATGGAGCGTGCAGAAACCGCATCGTTCTCAACAATGTGTAATTATCTCTCTGAATGCAAACGAGGTCTTTGGATGTGATTTAAATACATTTGTTTACGTTATAATTATTTCGAGCTTTAAGTAAAACACTGAATATCAAAATAACCGTATAAGTCTATTTGTGCAATGAAGAAAGCAAATGCTTTGAAAACTTACGTAACTGTGCCGCAGATTTTACTCAGTTCCTCGGAACGTAATATCATGAACCCACTCCTCCTCATCCAACAGGCAATTTTCTGTTTCAACACGGGTTATTCATTTTTTCATGCTACAAAACATTTCTCTAATACACGCAAAAAGGAGTTTATTTCAATTATCACAAGAAGAAAAAAGTACTAATAATTGTTTTTCAGGTAATCTAAAATAGAAAATTTTGAGCCACCTTACTCTCTGATCCCAAATTTTTTACTTAGTAAATGTTTAAGTTAACGTCAATACGGTGAAATAGTAAAAGGATCATTCTTTTTTGGGGGTAAACACAGGTGATGCGACACCGAGTTGCCCTAGAAAAAGTTTCTCTATTCTCGACTATTCTTTTAAGTCATTCCACCCCACTTATTAGGATAAGGGGTAGTATAAAAATGTATCTATAGTCTGGATAAAACTCTAAATGCAAGAAAGTGTTTATTTAGACCCCTTTCTCTCTCCCCCTTTTTTAGTAAATTAAGGAATGTTTGTCGAAACTTAGCCAAATATGACCCCTGCGCTTTGATGATTACTGATTACTTTAAAACTGGGGCATTATCTCATGAAAATATTTCCGTGCACAAAAACGTTTTTATAGATTTTTTATTTTTTCCCTATCATGTAGTATATTCCTGATTTGTTATTCTTTCAATTATGTTAAATTTCACAGAAACTATTATAACATGCTTTAAAAAACATAGACTTTTTAACAATTAGAATCGCAACAACCTTTCTATATAAAATGACATCCACATCCGAGATGAACAACTTAAGTAGCTCTAAATTCTAAGATAATATGCTTTGATTTTTTGTTTTCTGTATAATTATAACGAGAGATGCGAGGGGAAAAATGTTCAATAGTTACTTTACAATGAAGGAGGAATGTGAATTGTTGCAAAGAATTGTACAAACTTCCTTCCTCGTTATAGGATTCCTGTCTCTAATGTAAATATTCGTCTCATTCGTACGGAACGAACCCTCTTGAACCCGACTGCTTGTTTGCGCAGGCGCGTGCTAAACAACAAAAATTAAAGAGAAAGCATTCGTCTGATTCAACAAGGGCGTCCACTTGAGGCAGGTTTCTTACTTCGTGTTTATCAGTCACTTATTTGTAAGATTAATAGCTAGCATTTGGCTCTTAATTATGATGTTGAAACATGTCGAAAAACTGAAGTGTACTGAAAACTATAATCTGCGTGTAAAGAAACATTGATATTAGATGCTGTATACATCTTTTAAAACTTTTCAAAGAATGCCTTTTCAGTGTTTGTTCAAAACGGGTCTTGTTGGCTACTTGTCTAGTGAAATATAAGAAAAGTGAGGCATGGTTAGTTTTTCTGTTTTTTATTTTATTAATTTCCCAATTTTTGCTATCGTGTTAGTAAGCCAGAAAATATATAAAAAAAATCGCCCATTTGATGGAGTGTAAGCAACATTTACATATATAGTCTACATCCTTGAAAAATAAATTTGAAAGTTGCCCTCTTATTTCTTTATTTTTATGATAATTCTGGCGATACTACGTGCTGTGAGCTTTTCGGGTTTCTCATTTTGTGAACGCTTTTGAAATGGAGAGAGGCGCTTAAACCTTAAATATTTAGCCAGAAGTGAAAAGATCTGAAAGTAATTTTTTCTTTTGGGATATAATTGGGATGAACTCGAAAAGGGAAGAATGTGGAAGTTCAAGAGATTATCTTGAAGAGAATAAAAACAAACTTTGGGCTCTTTTCTAATTTCCATTCTTGATGAGGTAAAACACCATCAACCTTTGTGTACCTGAAACGTGACGACTATTAACAACATGAAGACCTTGACAACCCCTAAAATGTTGTTCTTTTTATAAAACATAGGAGAGTTTGGGTTGCAATGTATTTTGTATTTTTAATATTTAAATAATGGGAAGTTAAAAGAAGGTAATTTGCTTCGCTCTGATATTTTTGAATTAAATATGAATTGTATAATATTCACATGGTTAGCGATTATAGTGAAAATTCCTCCGTCTTTTGACAAATCTGCGTTAAAATTCCATCTTGTATCGTCTCAGTTATTTTCAATTCGTTATACAAAATATAATTTCGTGCACTTTTTAAACCATTTCTTGTTAAAATTAAAAGTAATTTTTTAGGTAAAACTTTTCATTTTTAATGTATTCTCGGCCACAAAAATACGTCAAATACATGAATGATATACAGTTGTTAGTGTTCATAACGTGGCGTTGTAACTGAACAACTAAAGCATAATTTGGCTTTAAAATATTGAAAAACCAGCTGATCAATGTATGCGACGGGGTGTCGTAAAATTTATTCTGCATACTAATTGATCCGTATGTACATTAAATATTATAGCGATTCATATTTAATTATTTTTGGTTTCATAGATTGAAGCCACAGATTGAAGGAACTCACAGCATCTCAAAGATATTTAATGTTCATTATTATTCATAAGATTTCACTACATAGTCATCATCCAGAGTTTCGAGACTTTCCGCAGAACTTCAATGTAGAACTGAGCAAATTGAGTTCTTTCTTCTACATTCTGTAGGTTATTTCATAGTACTTATAATAATTAAAGGCTTATGATACCCTCTCATAGATTCCATTACTAACAATCGAACTCAATTCCCTAGGAAGAAGACAATAGAATAAAAAGAAATGTGGAACATTTCGAAAGTAACTATTAATGCTTCTGAATTTTAAAGAAGGAATGCCAGTTTCCTTAAATAGAATTTTTTTTAACAAAATACAATTACTGAAGCATTTTCAAATGTAACTTGTACGTATATCGTTGATACAAGTATATGGATCACAAACTCTCTAGATTAATGAACGGTTGAAAAAATAGCTTCAGAGTAAATATTTAAGATGGATTTCTCTATACATTTCCTTTAGTGTGCCATATCTTGGAAGAGATATTTAGACTTTCTAGCAAAAATTATATTACCAATTCACTTAGAAACTGAACGGTCCTTTATCTACTTCATAAGCGTTCAAAAAAGAAATGTCGGATATCTCAAATCCTAAGAAAAGTTTCATTGAGACTGGTCCTTTTTCTGTTACGAAACATCCATCCATTCCATTCGTTTTCTATCCTGATCTATTTCAATCAGTGCTGTCATTTTTAATATACTATCTCTTCCTTATAAAAGCCATCTCTGCGTAAAAATCCGAGAGAAACTTATTGGCGGAGTCCTCTGGCCCGGAAGCTTTCATTGGTTATGAAGCGAAAGCAAACTTCTTTCAATCTGGCTTGTAAAGAAAAATTCCAAGATTCTTGATTTCTTTATGGTTTTTCGATTACCCGGATCTTTTTTTTCATGCCAGCTGAGCTTCGGTAAACAGCACTATGATTTGTTTGATTTTTTTTATTTTAAGAAATATATGGTAGAAATATAGTTCTTCTGAGCTGGAAGACAAGATTAATTCAACGTTCGGTCTGCTTAAATGGTGAAAATTTTTTTAAGTTTAAACAAAAATGATGTTTCGTATAAAGAACTAAAAGAACCCCGAATTTTTTTTTAAAAAAAATATTTCATTTTAAATTTCGCAAAAATAGAATTGAGGAAAGCAGAAACAACTTTTGAAGATTGTAATGAAGTCATCAATTCAAATAACATTGCTGAAATTGCATGGTTTTTTTTTTAAAGTTTGTCATACTATTTACGAATTTTTATGTCACTAAAAGAAATCTTTTTCCCCCCTGCAATTTTAAGAGAATGTAAGTATTTATTTTTCCCATTGTGTTATTTAATTCTGTTTTTTTTAAATATCACACTTAAAGTTAAGCTTAAGTTACCGTTATATGTTTTTGTAATGTTTAACTGGTATGTTTTTAGACTTTTTCTTACAAAAAAAAAGTTTTAATGTAATTAAAGTTTAATTTTTCATGAGTTTAATTTTTTACTAAATTATTTTTTTACGGTTCCATAAAACAAATTTTTAATATTCTAATTATGTTAAACTCTTCATTAAATATTGTCTAAATCCATCTGCTTAAAAAATAAGTTTTATATTTTCTTGAATTTTATTAAGTCTATATTTTATTTGCTAATTTATTTATCTTATGTCAAATGCATTGACAATAAAATCATTTAAGAATTTAAACGTAATTTTTCTCAAACATCCATTCTCTTCAAATGAGCAGCTATAAAATACGCTGCTGTGAAGCTCACATCTGATATCTATTCTTTAACATTAGACGAAGATAGCTTTAAATCACCTTTTTTCAAATGTCCTTAAAAGTATTTGTAAATCTCAAGCACCCTACAAACTTAGGACAGGAATAGCATTGAAAAAAATTCTATACATATTTTAAAATGTTTGTCATGTAACGATGCATACATTTTGAGAGTACGAAAACAACAAACTGGAGAATTTTCTTCGTACGTTACAAATGTTTTTTATGTAACTTTCGAATCGTAACACACGTGTCCAAATGGTAGTTGATGTCGAATAGCTGTGCGACATATTTCTTTTGGAGTTATCTCTTTATATTGGTTTCCCCTCACGGGTTTACTTTCTTTGGACGTCATGATCCCGAAGTACTTTGGTCATCTTTTTCTTTCCTAATGAGTTTATTGTTTTTGGTAAACACTGGTGACGAGCCCCCGGGAACAATAGCGATCTTTCTCTGCTTTCGTCTTTCCTTTTTTGTACCATTTTCCCTAACGTCTAGTTCACAGATGCTGGTGGTTTGGCGCAGCATTGTAAGATTTAGATCTTGTGCCATAAGCCTCAGTATTCGTTCCTTTTCGTTTGTCCTCTGTAAATAACACCGGGTCCGAAAGACCCGTTATAGTTAGGTGGTTTAAGAGGACCTTAATCAGTCCTGCTGTATAATCGTTCGCGAGAAAATGCTGCGAAAGTTAGGATTAAAATTCTGTTGCCTCTTGGACGCGTAACTCAACGATTCAAATAGAGTATGTGTGAAGGAGAACTTGGAGATGTTACCTATTTATTATCCTTGCATCTATAATCATTGGCTGGGTGTTTTTGTAAGTTTTGCACTGTATTCCGCAAAGGATTGTTTTGTAGTCCTAAGAATTATTATCTTTGCTCTTTAAAATCCCGTAAAATTAATAGCCTAGTATTAATACTGTACCGTAACAGCACTAGTAAGGCAATTTCGCAATATTTCACTAAAAATCTGTCATGTTTTTCTATAGATAAAGTATTTTGTGAGAAACTGGTTCCGTCTGTAGAAAAGTTTAATTAATTTTTTTTTTTATGAAACTTGTCGTAAACACTTCCAGAATTTTTATTAGTAATGTAGCTTAGCATTTACTTCACATTTAAATGCCTCCCTTGAAGGAAAATAAACGTCATTTGACTCCACCTCTCGAATCCACGCCACTGCATGCAGCTCACGACTTAAAGCCGCAATTCCTCGGATCAATACGGAAAAAAATGTCTTTTCAGGGCCGTATTGGCTGTACCGTCCATAAATATCAAACAAAACTCATTTGTATTCGGAGGCATGATTCTTCGCTGTCAACTTGCCAGCAGAAAAACTGTATTTTGCCCGTAATTTGATCCTGCCCGCTTTTTGGATGTATGCAAATCGATTTAATTTAAATTCCGAGCGCCGGGATTACGGAGGTGTTGTTCTGCCGCTTCGGATCAAGCGTCAACAGAGAGTATCTCTGTTTTTTTCCCCTCATTGCATTACTTTGAGAGAAATTTGCAAAATTGTTCACGTGACTCTTGATGGAGAAGGGGGGGGGGAGAATGGGTGTTGCTTTTTAATGAATACGTCGATGTTTCGAATACTTCGAGTCATTAAAATTTTACACTCGTTTAAACAAATCCTTTTTAGCTTAAAAATCGATTTATGGCCCTGGTTTCTATTGCTGGAAAAATAACATAACATTTTTAGATTTCTTTTCTTTATTACATTTTTCATTCCTTTTTTTTTATTTTTAATGTAGTAAATGTGTATCAAAATATCAACTTGCATTGATATTTTGCATTAATTTTGTTTATGTGAAATGATCTCGTAAAACAATTTCACAAACAACTTAATACTTCAGTGATGTTCAAATTGGGAGATGTACCCTTAGAGTGGCGCGAAATAACACACAACATACTACGAGGCCATTAAACTTATAATTTTTCTAAGTAAGATAAAAATAATTAGTAACTGTATAAAATGTTAGTATTAAAAATATCACATAGAGTTAGAAATGATTAAAACCGGATATTGTAAGACGAGTCCCGAACACTATGGTTAAAAAAGTCTGACTTATTATACGCTGAGGGCTCAGTAATTTATCTCTGTAGAGATATATCTAATAAAATCGAATGACGAAAGGTAAAAGAAAACCACGATTTTAAAAAGAATCGAGGGCCTCAGAAACATAATTTTTAAGAAAATCATACAAAAATTTAAAACTTCATAAGATTGAGAAATATGAACTAAAAAAATATTAGTGATATTTAGTGATTCGAAAAAAAGACTTTATGGGTACATATTAGCATTCATTAAGACACGGGAATTATAAGGTGCCTGACAAATGCACTAATATTATTATTGCACTGAGGTAGTACAGATTATTTAATGTAGATGTGCACTGGTATTATCACTCAAAGTAAAATTGGACATGTCTTCTGAGATGGGAAAATCGTGGACAAAACCATGGGCTGCAGTGACTGGAATTTTCTGACGAGCAACATTCGAATAGAATCGCGAGTTCGAATTACCGATTTCTGGAAAGATTGTAGTAGGAAATAATGCGAGCTGCAAGGTGTTTAAGTGAGTTGACTCCCAAACATTCTCATGGGGGGAACTCATTTCAAATTCCAAGAGTCTTCTTCCTCACTTGAGTATGACACAGAAAGAGGAGATTCATCGCTAAGAGTCCTTGTATACTTCTAGAGCAACATTGATTGAAATGTAATAAAGAACACGCGTTACTTCTTGGTCATCTTTTCGGAACGAATTGTCTATTCTTCATATACGTGACATCGGTAGCCAGTAGTCAATGGTCTCGAACTCGCTGCCAGTTTGGTTTTCTCTCAAGTCGTGGGTTCAAATACTGATACCACTAAAGACCTAACATGTAACAGGGCTGATTCATGTTAAATCTGTCGATATTTCAAGTCCTAATGGGTTTAAAGAGGGAGGAGCCAGCTCAGGCGTAATCCTCATTACTTGATCGACATTCAAAATGACGAGATCCATCACAAGTAGCCCTTATATTGCTTGTAAATGGTGACGTTAACAAACACATCAAATCACTAATTCTAATCTATATAAGCCTCGTTTTATTTATTAATAGAAATTTCAATTCAAACAACATCACAAAGTCTCCAAAGTGTAAGTTGAAAGCGCTAGAGTCCGCGTTCTAATGTTTGCAATTTTCTCGGAAGTAGGGTAGGAATGTCATACGAATCAAATCTCTTTTCCGTTATCGTTCATAGGAGAGGAGGTACGGCGCTAAAACTCAAAATGTAAATGTCCGGCGATCATTTTGAATCTCCATCGACAAAGATTAAAGATGAATCGCGAAATCTTTTTCACGAGAGAAGAATTTGACGCCTTTGAATCAATGTGGGTAGCTCGTAGCTTTTAATTCCCTCTAAAACTCTGTCGAATGCATTGGAGAAAATAAACTTGCTTTCCCCTTTTACAGTCATTTCAATTACGGTCTTTTCCGTCATTTATTAATTAAAGTTTTGAGAAACTTTTCCTCACTTATTATGCAAATGGGAACAATGGATGCGCCTAATTTAAATATGTATTTATTCCTGCCCTCGAGGCGCTATGGGGAGGATTGTGATGCTGTCAAAAAGGAAGCATCCGTCGCTTCCGTGGGAGGTTTGTTTACAGAAAGGATGAAGATGATAGTTTCGTTTTCTGGATGTTGCTGAAGTCTGGGCACGAAAAAAAAAAAAAAAAAAAAAAAGCACGCTAGACTATCTTTTTTCCTCCTAAATATTTGGATTCTTCTTTAAAATAGCAAGAATCCCTAAAAGCCACAAGAAGAAAAACAGAGCAAATATGTGAGGTCTTTCATTATTTAGCTGTAGATATTATAGTTAAGCCAAAAGAATGTTTTTGTTTTAAAATTTATAGCATTTTGCATTACTTTGTGTTTTGTATAATTCAACGATGAGGTTTAATCTTCAATTTTATTTCCGTCACTTAAGCACTACTCAAAATGACCAGTTGGGTTTCCAATAGCTCTTCTGTAACTCTAATAACATAATTTAGAGGAAGAGGAGGTTACAAATGTGAAGCATTTGAAGTTTAAAGGAAGTAACGAATATTTAATGTCCTGTGTTCGTTCGTAAAAGTGTCGCTTGGAATAGTAAAAACATTGATTTTAATTGGGTTTTAAGCTCCATACACGGTTTCCTTTTGTGGAAGGCCTTCTTTAGATAAGTATGGAAATCATAACCTCGAAGTATCCTAGGAAACTTTTTTTTTTCCCCATTTCGCTTACTTTCTCTAATAAACTCGGGGGACGTGTCTTGGAGATGCCCCAGCAATCCATCTCCATTTTCGACCCTCTTTTTTATCGATCAATTTTTACTTTCTTCTTTCTCGATTACAATTTAAAAAACGGTTTGGTGCAGCTTAGCCAAATTTGGCTCTTGTTCCATAAGTCCATAAGTTTGGTGAGAGTAGTAGCTTGGAGAATAATATACTTATTCACAATAATACTTTGTCAGTTTTGTTTTTATGGAACATAATGGCTGACTATTTCTATCCCCTCCACGCACATTATTTTAGTGTCTTTTATCAGTCTGTGTTTATTACCTGTATTTTATTTTTATTCGGTTTTAAAAACTTGTAGTTTTATTAACATACTATATCTGGTAGTATAATCAAATTTGGCTATACTGCCATTCACTTCTACCATACAGAAAAACCTTTCAACCCCAGTTATTACGATTCGCAATTTTGAGTCACGGTCACATGACATAGTCGACACTAGAACTGACTCCCCATTGTCCTGACTTCCACGCCACACTATTGGAAGAAATTGATCCCAACATGACGGATTCTCAAAGGAGAAGTTTGAGCTTCGCCGGTTACAAGCTGGATGCCAAAAACTCTCGGTTACCTTGCGATGCCTGTCTTGCAGTTAGAAAGTGATGTTAATTACAAATAAACGTATTTTCATTCTAAATACGTGATTCTTGTACAGATACGCGAGATGTATTATCAACTCATAATGCAATTCTAAGGCAAATTTTTGTTCTTCAAAGAGCCTGCTGGAATTCGAAATCTAATGATCCGAAATGCAAACAGCGTTCATTGCATTCGTTAAACTTTCGCAAACATACTTCGAAGATGTTATGTTTGTAATAAATGATGAATCACCCGTAAAAAATGTTTATTTCTTTAGAAGCTAATTGCGCTGAAAGGTCTTTGCTCGGAAGTATTTCCGGATTAGGTAGAGCAAATTATTTTAAGCGATCAGCGAGAATTCATTTTGTTTCTTTCTTTACCATTAATTTGAACCGGAAAATTAGGGTTAGCGATTTGTAATGAAGGGTTAACGCTTGCTTCGTCTGACTGAACACATTTCGTGATTCTAGAAAAAGTTAGGACTGTTCTATTATACTTAATCAAATATTCTCTTCTGGCTTTTAACTATTTCAACCGGAGCTGGGGTCGCTGAGTGCGGTCTTTGGAGTGAGTTTTCCATTTTTAACTAAAACTTATTTTGATTCAGAGGAAAATTTCAAACAATTCTATTTCAATTAAAATGTTATTGATTTATGCACATATTTACGAAGCTTCATTGAAAATAGTGCTTCCATGGCCCTAACGTTTTTATTTTTTACTCGATTTTCACAATTCTTGTTGTACCTAAAACTTGTACGCATCCTCTATGTAATGTACTATTCCTTTCCCCCAGTCTCTATTTCTCTCTACATTAATGCACAAACGAGTGACTATTTAGGCAAATTCATCACAAAGGAATTCCGGTGGTTATTGTCAACACCAAGATTTGATTGCAGATTTCACCTCTTTGGTCCCCTATGGGTTTCATCCAATGGGTGACCGTGGTAGCCTAGTGATCATGGTTTCGGATTCGTGACCGGCGGTTTTCGTTCTGTCGCGGGTTTGATCCTTGGCTGCCAAAGACCCACCGTGTAACCAGGGCTGATGCACGTTAAATCTGTCTGGGCCAAAGTCATCCCGTTGGCGTGGTGTGGAAGTTAAGAGAGGGGGTGCCAGTCCAGGTGTCGTCCTCATCACTTAACTCACTTAACTGTGGTTCAAAGTTACGAGGTACGTCGCCAATAGCCCTCGTGTTGTTTCTAGTGCGACGTTAATAAAAACTAAATTCATCCAATGGATCCCGAATGGACTTCTCTATGGATCTCCTATGGGGTTCTATGGGGAGAGATGAAAATTGTAAGGTAGGGTGCATGACGTGCAACTGCATTTCTGCGGGTGTCGCCATTTTCAGTTCTCAGCACTCCAACGACACTTAGGAACAAAGAAAATAAAGGCGTTGCATGAAGCTATCAAGTACAATAAGAATTTTAAAATAGAGCTACAAATAAAAATTAGGGCTAGGGAGACATTACTTTTCAATCCAGCATCATACTCATCAAGCATCGTATATTATTTATTTAGTATCGTATCATATAGAAATAACATGAGGGCTATGGGCGACGGACATCTTTATTTTGAGCTTTCTTTAAGTGACGAATATGAATCCTTTTAAACTTTCGTACCACGTCAATAGGAGGATTTTGACAGATTTAACGTGGATGAGACCCTATACGGTGGACTCGAAGCCTACAACGCCACGGATACAACGCTAGTCGCAAGTTCACGAGCAAGGCTACCACGCTTCTGAATCGTTCACTGATGCCTTTTAACGTTTCTTTAATCATTTCATACTCGATTAACAACGTGAGGTCGCGATCATCCAATGGTTGTGGTTGCGAATCTCATGACCAGTCAAGTCAAGGAGACCTGTTTTCTCCAAAGACACCGTCATGAGAAATAAACGTGAAATGGACATGATCGCACCCTGCAATTTTTTGGTCAATTCGTGGATTCAAGACCAATTGTTGCGCTTTGAATTGGTTAGGGCTCAAAGTCCTCTCGTTTTAACGTGCAAATCAAGAAAGTGCCCAAATGTCTCTTTCTTCTCTTGATCATGACAATGTTCATAGCCAAAACCCATTGTATAAGATTTTGAGTAGTATTTATTTGAAATCAGAACCAACTAATTAGCGATGACATTAACTTTGTAACGTCCTTGTAATATTTCTTTCTTCTTTCATATTCAGCTTGATTAGTTGATCACAAAAATACACAGTCAACAGAAAGGAGAGTCGAGTCTAATTATAATGTCATATATAATATACGCAATGTAATATAATGCAAGCAAAGAGGGGATGAAAACCGGGCGAGACAGCCGTTCATGGGCAAAAAATGGAGAGTGCACGTGTAACAAAACACAATACAGAAAAAAAAGACGTAATAATTGTAAGGGAGCTATAATTCCTTGAAACGATAAGAAAGAACTTGTAAAGATGCTTCAGGATAATAATTTGGTTATATGTAAATGATAAAAGTATTGTTTGGAATTGATGTAAGATGTTTAATATGGTAAGTGTTCCCCCTCGAACGACTAAGACTGCTACTCACCTGTTTTGTATGGATGCGATGAGATTATCGATAAGAGAGGGGGGAAAGGGGCGTGGGGAGGACTCATCGTGGTGATGAATCACAGTGAACTATCTAAAAACATCATAATGTATTTGTTGCCATTTGCTTGCACGGATCTTGTTCAACTGGTGTTTTCTTCGCCTACCTTGCATAAGCAATAAATATGGAAAGAAATTAAATACAGCTACGGATTTGAAATTGTATTTATCCTCTGTGTTCAGCCTAATTTTTCAAAGCTTTCTGATTCAGTATAATCCAAATATTCTTTTTTTTTTCTATCGCAACTTTTATGTTAATTTGTTTTACTTCAAAAATGATACAAATAACTATAAAATGAAGAGACAAAATATAATTTAAACATGCATCTTTTTTGGAGAGTTTTTCTGAATCTGTAATGGATGATACAGATTGGGAGACAGGGATGCTTGGGTGATTCAAGGTCAGGTATACATGAAAGGAAATCGAATTAGCTTGGGGTTTCGTGGACTGAAATAGGTTGGGAATCACTGCTCTAAACCATAGTTCCGTTTAGTTAAGGCGCTGGTAAGAAAATTGTTTTTTCTTTTTATTATCACAGGCTCAATAATGTTGTTTCGTTAAAACTAAAAATGGAAAATTAATTTGATAAATTACAAAAGCGTTCATTTTTATAAACACTTTTTTTTAGCATTTCAGTTGTAATAATAATATTAAGAATTTTCTACAAATCACAAATGGCGAAGCTTACAATGTCGTCAACCTCAATGATTCACAAAGCTGTTTATTGAGCTGACTTTCAACCTTTTGAGGAACGGAAAAATATGAGTCGGCTTGACAACCGGGATGGGGAAGAGGGAGTTGGAGATCGGATTTCGCACTAATTCCCCGTGATGGACGAGAGGACTCTTCTCCCGTTTCGGTTTCCGGAGTTTTCCCGTCAGTAGAATGGATGCTTTTCGGTTCCGCATCGCGCTTTTGGGTACGATTGATTGGGGGGCTTGTTAAATTTCCAATGCGTTTGGGTATTCCATCGTTGCGAATTCATAAAGGTATTAGTAATAAGATTATTATCATTTCACTATCAATCATAAGGTTATTATTTAGATATACGTTATAAGATCATTTAGGAATCAGTTATGAGATTATTATCGTTTAGCTATAATTATTATCATATAATAGGAATGCTGTATTAGAACATCAATTGTCCAATCTTGAATCAAAATTGTCGGATCTTTGAATTAAAATATGCTGTACGGATTTTTTTTAACTCTGCGACTACTCAATTTATGCCGCAAAATCTCAACACCGCACGTTTTTTTGTGTGCGTATTTTGGGCAATTTCTTTTGTAGGGAAGATTTTAATGTTTAGGTTTCGGGTCACATTCCTTTCTTTCCAGAGATGGTGAATCTTTTTAAGACTTGAGTCAAATGTTGTTCATTATTTTGCTTAATACTAGCCCGTAGACCACTAAGCCAGTGGTATCACTCGGGGGGGGGGTAGAAAGGAGAGGGGTGACTGTAGTAAAAAGAATTCCAACAATTTGGAAAAACCGAAAATTTATTCACAGAAAAATTTGACTATTTTCCCTTTTATTGTTAATTGTACACTTGGTCGTTTTCACAAATTACACACGTAGTTAATTAATTATTTTCGATCGGCCCATATTTATGAAATCCTTCTATTGATACGATCTGGAACTTGTAATATCGTTTTATTTTGTAACACAGTACAGGGCTACAATTTTTCTTCATTTAGATTACAATAATTTTAGAAAAAATTTCTTAATAACGTGGTTAATATTTATACATACAGTGGCACAAACAATTGAGGATACACCTTACTTTTACTTGATAAATCCAACTTTCAATCAAAATAACACCTTAACCAGAAGTGCAAACGAATTTTTATTCTTAGACATAACAAAAGGTTTAATTAACAGTAAAAATAAAGAAAAATCAACGACAAAATTCTAAAATAAAACTTTTTAGAGGCATTTCAAATAAACATAAGCAGATTTTTACCTCAAAAAATTGAGGATACACAAATGAAATTTTTGTTTAACTACCACTTGATTTCTTTTTGCTTGCTACTAAAGTTTGGGAAATTTTATCCTAAACTTTTTTCAACTGTTATTTCTGCCTTTTGAAGTTGGTTATGAGAATATAAAGCTGTAATTTTAAATGGAAAATGGCTCCTCGGAAAGAGACTAGTATTGATGTAAGAAAATTTATATTAAGGTTATTTAAGAAGGGAAAATCTTATCGTGAAATAGCTGAAATTGTCGGTAGAAGTCACTCATGTGTCCAGAAAATCATTGGGAAATTTAAACGCGATGGATTAATTCAAAATAAGAGTGGAAGAGGAAGGAAAAGTATTCTGAGTGATGTAGCTAAAAGGAAAATTTTAAAAGATATCAAGATTAATCCTAAACTGAGTGCAGTCAAACTAGCTGCAGAAACTTCTCGAATAATCTGCAGAAGTGTAAGTGCTGAAACTGTGAGAAATGTGATTAGACATGCTGGATATAGCAGTCGAGTAGCTAGAAAGAAACCTTTCATAAGCTTACAAAATCAGAAAAAGCGTTTGGAGTTTGCAAAAACTCATCAGTTGAAGACGGAAAACTTTTGGAAGAAAGTTATATTTAGTGATGAAAGTAAATTCAACATTTTTGGAAGCGATGGTCGTCACACCGTTTGGAGAAAGCCGAACACAGCTTTGGATCCAAAAAATTTACGTCCTACAGTTAAACATGGTGGTGGCTCCGTCATGGTTTGGGGTTGTATGGCTGCAAATGGGGTAGGAAATTTAGTTTTTATAGATGGTATAATGGATCATAAGCTTTATATAGACATACTCCGCAACAATCTTAAAGAAAGTGCACAAAAATTGGGTTTAGATGGAAATTTTATATTTCAGCACGACAACGACCCCAAACACACGGCACGTAATGTCAAAATATGGTGTCTTTTTCATTGTAAACAGCAATTGCACACAGCCACAGTCCCCTGACATCAATGTCATAGAAAATTTGTGGGCCACACTAGAAACAGCGGTCCCAAAACATCAGATTAGAAACAAAGCCCATTTAAAGCAAGTGTTACAAGAAGAATGGGATAAAATATCTCCAGATACCTCTAAAAAATTGGTCGAATCGGTACCAAGACGTTTGAAGGACATTATAAAAGCCAAAGGACATGCAACAAAATACTGATACTGTCTATGCAGGTAATATATCGAAAAAATTTCATTGGTGTATCCTTAATTTTTTGAGGTAAAGATCTGCCTATGTTTACTTCAAATGTTCGTGAAACTTTTAATTTTAGATATTTTTTTTGTTGATTTTCGTTATTTTTACTGTAAATTAACCCTTTTATTACGTGTAAAAGTAAAAATACGTCTTCTATTCTAGTTAATGTGTTATTTTCATTAAAAGTTGGATTTATCAAGTGAAAGAAAGGTGTATCCTCAATTGTTTGAGCCACTGTATGTAGATGAGAAAATATAATAGTGAATAAATAATAATAAAAGCTGAATTATTAAACTCTTTTTGATGCTTACGCCAAGGCTGTCAATTAGTTCATTACTGCGAGCTAGTAAATCCCTATTCTATAATGCAAGTTTCCCAAGTTTATGACCGACTGTCATGAGTCAAAATCACGTATCGTGACACGATAAAAAAAAATTCGTTAATCAACGCCCACTTGAAAGTTTTTCTTTATATATAAATTCGACATTATTTATTTATACCTTAATTTAAATTTTTTTCACTGTCTGTTCTCTCATTTATGATGTAAAGAATAAGGTATAAAAATCATAGCGGGGGTTATTTAAAAGCTTTTATGCGGATTACAGGTTCGCTACCGCTGACCTATACTCTCACTCTCAAGAAATTGAATTTCAGGTGTTATCGCAAAGAAAATCAAATTTTGAGAGTACTCTTTTTATATGCACTGCTCATTAAAATGTGCCGTAGAAATCGCGAGATAAGCAATCAGCATGAAATCACATTCATTTTTTTAAATATAAGATCAATACCAATATCGATGGTTTTTAAGTAAAATACAAAAATAATATCCAAAAAAATTTGTATTAAAAAATTATTATTTTGGAACCTAAGTCGCTGACTCGAAACTCTATTCTTGGGAAATTTATTCCAAAAATGAAGCGGAATAACAACTTGTAACAGATCTTTTTTAAAACATAATTCAGAATAAGGGTCATGGTGAAGTTTGTTGTAGGGTTATGATTCCGGTTAAGTTACTTCCTAGGGTCCAAGTTTATTGTCGGAGATAATCAAGTGGAGTCGCACTTACGTTTTATAGGCGGATTTTACTAAATTGAGTGATATTTCCATTCTCTAAAGTGGTTTGCTTTTTGGGGAAAGGGTGCTAGTTGAGAGGAACTCACAAAACTACGACATCCGTCCCCAATAGTCATAATTTTTCTTATAATAAACGACCATTATCTCACTCATGAGGTCTGATGTCTTTGATAAACACGATTGACGCGCCATTGAGGTACCCTAAGCGAGTTTTTCCTATTTTCAAACTTTCTCCTTGTCATCAAATTCTTACTTTTATTCCTTTCTTGAATTTCAAAAAAGTTCAAATCACCTTTCACTTGGTGGGGTATGTGAGGTACCAACTCGTGTATTTTTATCAGTTGACGAGGTTCGTCGCCAACATCTCTCGCGTTGCTGCAAATCGATACCTAAAATATCAATAGTATGAAATATTCAATGATTCCTGAGCTTTCATCCCACTCATCAAACGTCCACACCATGCCCACGGGAAGACAAGGGATCTCGACAAATTTAATGTCCGTCATCCCTGCTACACGGTGGGTCTTTAGTGGCATCAAGGCTCGAACCCACAGCTCAATGGAAACAGCGCCAGTTGATATCTCGTGACCTTTACCACTCGGCTACCATGGCCACTATTATTCAGTGGTGCTCAAGGATTATACAAGGATGACTTAATCAAAGTATCATTCGCAATAAAAAAAATATCAATGAAAACTTACGAAGCCGATAGCAAAATTATTAAGACAAAGTTTATCCATTTATTCCCCACCCCCTTTATCACTACCAACAAAATCAAAACAGAATTAGCCGCGGAAATTTATGGGATAACGACCAAGTTCCTCTCTTTTGTGTTAGCGTGGTGTGGATGTTAGGAGAGGGGGTGCCAGCTCAGGTGTCGTCCTCGTCACTTGACCGTGGTTCAAAATCACGAGGTCCTGTCGCCAATAGCCCTCGTGTTGCTTTTAGTGCGACGTTAATAAAAAAAATAAACTAAACTAATCCTCTCTTTTGTGACCCGTATGGTGACCGGGAGTGAAAGAATAGTTCCACTGTATCTCATGTATGTAGTAAGAGGCGACCAAAATGGGTACCCATTCTCTGAGGGTATAGCAGGGTACCCAGTCTTTGGGGTTTATATCAGGACCCCTTTAGGTAGGTGCGGGCATGATGAAACCGAGGCACCTTAGTGATTTTTTTCTTTCCCATTGGGTTCACTGTCTTTAGTAAACACGGGTGACGTGCTCCCGTGATATCCTAGCAATCCTTCTTTATTTTCGACCCTTCTTCTATCAACCTCACCTTTGAACTCAACAGTCACTAACTCACATTCACTTTACTGAATATTGTACTCACTGTATTGTTTTGAATTTTTTACCCCTTCGTACTTTTTTCAAGGCTATATGTATTGGTGGAGGATTTACGATACTGTAGCCAGGCATTTTGGAGTTCAAGACATGATTTCACTAAAGATGTGGCCACTCACTAGAGACCTTCTTTCTCTTTCTAGTTACGCCACTGTTACAGAAGTCAAAGTGATAATTTGTTTCAAATATTTGTAATATCGCGCTTGTATACAAAGTTTTTCTTGTATTATAACCGATTTAAAGGTTCAAATCGTTTTTGAAATATGAAACGGAAAACAATATACCTTAGCCAAATATATTTTATGTAGCTAACTTTTGAAATATTGCCATAAATAATCAAATAATTTTTTTTTCTCTGAGCAATTTGAAACCACGCGTTTCTTGGGTGAACTTTGATTTCTGTTTAGCTTGGAGAGGGGGCTTTCTTGTAATTTCTAGGAAGAAATATTCGTCAAAAAGTTGTGAAATTGTCGCAAATTGGCATCACAGTCCATTTTTAAAAATTACTTCTGCATATAGAGAATTGGTAGACATATTCAATTTCCTTAAGTCAAAATCAGGATTTCTGCAAAAAAAAATTTTTTTTCGAGGAAAAAACAATTCTTTACTACTAGAAGCCTTATCCTCTTAAAAACGACAGAGAAATATTCGTCTCCTTTCTCCCTAGAAAAATTAAAAAAATATTTCCGCAATTGCCTTTAAATCATTTTGGCAACATGTGCGGCCGAATCGAAAATCGGGTTATTCAAATGCGGCTTTGTTTGCATTCCTTCCTTCCTCAAAATGAAATTCCAATAAAGTTGTTCATTTTCGCGCCGTTTTGCGGAACATCCCCATGACAGGGGAGTGTCGAAATTAAATTCGAGCTGTGCTCTATGGCCGAAGAAGTTGACAAAGGGAATCGAAGCTTTTCTTTTGAAGCGTGACTTTGAATGATGTTACAGACATCTCCCTTTTTTCCCCTTTTCATGTCGACTTTTGCAGGAAGGAATGATGTCAAATGGAATAAAAGTCATCAGAGGCAGAGGAAGCTGATGCGGAATTGAATAGGACATGGCAGACTTTATGTAAATATAGGTTGGTGAATGCATTTATCAAATATCGGAAAGGGGGTGGCAAGGATGTGAGGAAGAGAATTGGATTTTTAAGAATTGCCTAAGTTTGTGGATGCATATCAATACTTTTAACGGATTGATTGATTGATTTTTAACGCTGCATATAGAAGTAACACGAGAGCTATTAGCGTTGAACCTCGATATTTTGAACCTTGATCAAGGGACGAGAACGACACCTGAACAGGCATTCTACTCCAACCTTGTGTATACTACTCCAACACGAAGACATTAAGCCTCGACAGATGTAATGTATATCAGTCCCGACACTCGACGCGTCTCTATTGGTACACTTTTAACAGAAAAATAAAAGAAACCAAACTCAGTAGGAGGGTAGCTATGTATCTATTAAACTTTTAAAGCAGCTTTATTACATATACCTTTAACCCAGTATTATATGCATTAACTTTAAGGTTATTTTTGTGTAATGTTATGTGGTCGTGATAGCAGAATGTTTATGGTCGCGAGCTCACGGCCGGTATTGTTTCAATAGAGTCCTATGTTCGAGCTCTGATTCTACGCCCGCCGTGTAGTGGAACTGATACCCGTTAAATCAAAGTTATCCCAAGGCGTGATGTGAATGTTTGCCTCTCCAGCTCATGTGTCGACACTTGATCTAGTTTCGGAAGGGCGACATCCATCGCAAATAGCCCTCGTGTTGCTTCTAAGGGCAACGCAACCCCAGGGGCTTGCCTTCTTCAAGTAGGCGCGGGCATCATGACCCCGAGGCACCCTTGTGATCTTTTTCTTTTGCATGAGGTTTACTGTCTTTGGTAAACAAGGGTGACGGGCCCCTGAATACCCTAGTGATCCATCTCTATTTTCGACCCTCCTTCTTGTCTATTATTCTTATCTATTTTCAATTTTTTTTTGACTCGTTCACACCACAGTTATATTTTGTTTGGCGCAGCATGGCCACATCTGGCTCTTGCGCCAATAAACTTCACTATCGGTATTGCATCGCATCTAAGGGCGACACTAATAAGTAATCAATTATGTACTGAGTAATAATAAGACCCAATTTTAGAAAATGGTTCGGGATAAAAGTGCTCCAACATTAATATTGTGGAATATCATAATAGTAATATAGGTTTCAATAATACAATGGGCTTCAACATAAATTATAGACAGCAGCATATTTTATTACATTAGTCATTTCTGTCTCAATTCATAAATTTTTTTGTGTAAAGTGTGTACATATTTCATCACCTTTACTGTAACGCTAAATTGGTTTTTAAATATAAAGTAAAATAATTCGAAATAAAAACGAACGTTTTTATATGGTGGCAAAGTTTATTAAAAAATATTAAAATATTAGTTAAAACTGGTCGCAAATATCTAAATATTGCATTGTTAGGCAAATAAGAACGGTTCCCAAAATTTCAGAGCTCTAGCTTGATGGGAAGTTGGTTAAATTAACAATAGAAAATTTGATCACACACACACACACAGTGAAATTCAGAAAAACGTTGTAACAATGCTTATTTATGGAAAATTTTAAGAGACGTAGTTTGATATAAAAAAAATGGTATATATATTTATCTATTATAACATCACTTTATCATTCTAATTTCCTATTGAAAAAAAAAATTCTATCTTAGTGGAGAAAAAAAATGGTTTTTATTTGCAGCGAAGAAAAACTGAAGCTTTTTGCAGTTTTACATTTACATATCCGAACTTTTAATAATTTCGAAAGTTTAAATTGACAAATTGAAATCGAACGAAATTTATTTCACTTCCAGCGAAGTTAAGAGGTGTAAAAATGAGTGCCTTTGAATGATTGTTGTAAAAAGGAGTCGTCATATAACTCCTTGGTATAAAAACTTCGCTATTGTAAATATCATTTTACAGTCGTAATGGAAGACCCCTTAGCCACTGTTTTCTTCGTCGATGCTTTTAGTGAATGAATGTCGTATCATCTTCTGCTCGCTCGGCGTTAACTAAATTAACGACGGCGTTAATTATTATTTTTTCTTCTACTCCTTTTCTTCTGGGCATCGATTTCTCACCATTACGCTAATGACGGGAGTCGGTTTTTAAGAAGTCACTTTCTCTTCGTTTCCAACTCCCAGGGGGTCGTTGCTTTGGTTTCCGACAGTCAATTTGCAGATCTCGTCCCACTGCGGCGCGATGAATCCCCGGAGAGTTTTCTATCCGACACTCGATTTCGCTAAAAGACCTTTGTATGATCTATTAGAAAAACGTGTCACGTGGTTGTCTGTTTCAGGTTGTGGTAGCCAAGTGATCATGGTCACGAACTCGTCGTCTGCGCTGTTTCAATCGAATCCAGATTTCACTAAATACGAGAGGATGATACCCATTTAATACTTCTCGACTCAAAACAATTACATTGGTGTGATGGTGTCAGATCAGGTGCAACGTTTATAAGCAATCCATCTATCAGTCTGCACAATGTTGTTCAGTGGAGTTAGGGAACTCAAACTTGCAGTTCGACTGGAACATTGAAGCACTCAATCATGACCACTGAGCTAACGTTGCTTAAAATGTACTCCGAATGTTAATATTTTCTTAGTTTGTTTTGCTTTGATGTCAGAACATAATGAGCTAATGAAAGTGATCCTCATCATTTTTTTAGCGATGTGAGCAAGTTAAAATCTGAAGGTAAAAGTTATGACACCTCTATGGGTAGAACAATTATTTAATTTTCTATATGAAAGTTAAATAATTGGTATAACAATCGAGGTATCCTATCAGTTAAGATAGATAGCATTCCTCATTATTCTGGTAGCAACATCGATCAATTTGAGTCATTTTGTGTGTGTGTCCAAGAAAGGAACTCGCAAGCAATATAATGGAAACTACTGCGTTTAAGAATAAACTTGCAGCAGAAGGTAAAGATTAGTGAGTGGGATTCCGGTTCAGGTGTCGTCCTCGGTACTGACTCAGAATTATGAGCTTCGCTGCTTGTAGAATCTAGAACGATGTTAAGTCAACTAGACCCAGATAAAACAGTTGGTTTCTCAATTATAAAAAAGATCGTATGAAAACTCGCTCCGTAAATATATATATTCGTACGCATATATATTTACGGATATATACGAAACTCGTATATATCCGTAAATATATAAGACGAACCTCGCTCCGTATTCTCCTTTGAAGTGACGACTGCCGAAATTACAGAAAAGGTTCATAAAACCGTTCTGGAAGGCCATAAGTTAAAACTGACAGAGATTTTTCAAACAGTTAAAATGTCAAAATAATAGAAAAGATTTTTTACGTGACAATATTTTACATGACATTTTGGGCATAAAGAAGCTCTGCGAGAAGTGAGTACCACGTTTATTAATATCTGAGAAAAAAAATTAGAAGAAAAACTATTTCGTAATTAGCGCTCTATAAGGGGAAATTCAGAGATTTTTTGCATCGATTCATAACTATGGATGACATATGGATTCACCTCTGCACTCCTGAAAGTAAACAACTGTTAAAATAATAGATAGAGGCTAATGAACCAACCCCGAAGAAAACAAAACCAACTTTGATAGCAAACAAATTTATGGCGCCTGTTTCCTGAGATGCAAAAGGAATTACATTTGTTGATTCCCGTGAAAAGGGTAATATCATTAATAGTTGGGTAATATCATAAATACACAAACTTATTGCAGCTTTCTGAAAGACGAAGTTGAAATAAAGTGACCTACTTCATCTAACGAAATATGTATTTGTCACCATGACATTGCTCCATCATTCATCAATCGTGAAAATGACTATTATCAATTAATTGCTTGCTTATCCATCTTATTTCCCACCTTTATCACCTAGGGACTACCTTTTATTTCCCAACCTCAAAACATGGCTTGGTGGCAACGTTGAGGTTATTGTTGGTAAATGGATATTTTGAGGAGCTTGATGAATAGGTTTTATAAAAATGACAATATTAAATTAGAGCACCGATATGATTCGTGTATTAATCATTGTGGGGAATATGTGGAAAAATAAAGGCAAATATTTTCTTAAAAAATATTTTATCAGCCTCCCGTGTATATAATATAGATATAAGTATAATGCATTGTATGTAAAGAAGTACAAAGGAAGCTATATATATATATATATATATATATATATATATAATCAAAGAATCAGTATATACTCGTATATAAAAATCAGAAAATACTAAATTATTGTAATGATCATAAATATTATTTTTTAAATTTGACAAATGTTTCAAAATTTGGAAATAAAGTTATTTAAAATACTGTTTCTAGCTTTTAAATGAAAAGCCTAATTAAACTTGTTTTATGGATCCAGACCCTCCCCACTCAACAAATTAATTTACAACAAAAATGGTTTGTACAATAAATGTTGACAAAATATAATTTGAATTTCAGTTCTTTTAAAATTCTTATCATAAGAAAATGAGGGTTGTTTTTTTTCCCTCCAGAAACAGTTTGAATGAGGCTCCTTGCAAATCATTGTGCGAGCACTCGAGTTTGTAATGAGGATAATTTGAAGTGAAATGTTCTATCATAAATAACAAATTTTTTTTTTATTTCCATAAATTGCATCCATCCCGAAAGTTTTTGAAGAAAGGCATGAGATAAGGAACTAAATTTACGATCACTTCAACTTTCTTCTAGCGGGAAAATTTTTACATATTTTAATCCTGCGAGTTGTACCACTCGTTATTTCTTTTTACGAAATGAACCGCCTCTAACAACCGACGCGATTTATGGCTGCCTTAAAATCTTCTAAGTTTGAGCGCCATTCGGTTTTAAACTGTGTGTGTTGTGTGTGCTTTATAAATTTTCTTTTACTGTTTCATTAATTCTAATTGTTTATTTCTATTTTTTTAGGTAAGTGATGATGCTCTGTCTCTCTTTTGTTTTCTTCTGTATCTTGCATTGTTGCGAGGTAAGCTTGTGCACTTGTTTTTTAAAAACTTAGTTTAGATTTTATATACTACTATGCAATCTCTCTCTCGTGATGCGATATACGAAAGAGACGATATTCATTTGTTAATCTTTTTCAATTTCTATTTATACATAAATTTTGTCTTTCTACCAAAGAAACCGGGGTTTCTGATTTAAGAGAATTTTTGAAAATCCTGGTGTTTTAGAATATAAAAAGTGATTTTCTTCTCAGATTTCTAGAAATTGTGGATTTTATTACTTTTTAAAGTCTTTCCATTAGTTCTTCCCCCTCAGGAACTTGCTATCTTTAGGCAAGTGTAACATAAGCATCGAAATTCCGTGACAACCAAGTGATCTTTTTCTTTCCCATGTTTTTGGGGGACATGGGTAGCTCCCTCCCCGAGATATTTTAGCTATCCTTCTCTGTTTTTGATCCTCCTTCTTGTCAATCAATTTTTACCTATTTTCCATTTTTTTCAAACGTCTAGACCACAGTTTCACCTTGTTTGGCGCAGCATTGTCACATCCGGCCCTTACGCCATTAAACACTTTTATCACATCACATTTATTAGTTCTTCAAGCTCCCACCCCCTACATATAGTATTTACATTTTTGCCAAAGATATTTTCTAAAATATCAAATTATTCGGCAGGCATTTTTTATGAATGAAAACAACAACAAAATAATTGCTTCTTATTTAAAATTGTAATGAGTTGAATGAGGAAAATACCTTTTAATTGCTTATAAAATTTTAAATAAAGATAAAAATTACCATCTATGAAAAGCGCCAATAATTTAATTTAAATACGATTACTGTCAATTTTTATTGTACGATTTAAAAGAAAACGGCCTCATAAATTTAATCTTTCAGTCGGTTTTCATTCAAATCGAGAACAGTCATGCCTGCATGAAATCTTTTGCATTCTATTAATGAGCTGAAGTCGTCTTTATTGTATTCCAGTGAAGTTGCATTCTAATCGAAAATTTCTAAAAGATTTCAAATTAAAAACGACTCTCAAAATTAAATTTCAGAGAAATATTTCTGAATGTTTTGGAAAGTTGCCGTGAGGTTTAAATTAACAAAAATTCTATAAACCTTGGATTCTTTTAGAAATATTCGCATCTTAGTCGGCTTAAGAAAAAAAATAGCTTTTGTCAGCTAAATTCATCCCGTCACGAATTCCGCATTGAATAGTGGTTGAAATATTATTTAACGTGATTTGCATTGAAATTAAAGTAACTGAAATATATGTGGATGCTGTCTTCATATTTTAAAATTTATGATTTCGTGGTTAAATCGTAGACGTAGTAAGGAATCGTAATATTTATATAGCTTTGTATAAATTTATCCGAAATATTACATTTCCCAATATTTCGCATAAATTTACCCAATGTAATTGAAATAATGTATGCATGTATGTAATTATAAATATTCTTCTTTAAAAAATAATATACTGAAACGCCTTAATAGAATCATTTGAAAAGAAAAAAAAAGTTTTAAGTACGTACGAGAACAAAATCTAATTGATAGTCATTTCCACTGTTATGTTCGCTAACCGACGATTCGCTTAATCGCTGAAAATAAAAATGAATTGGAGAAGAAAATTAAAAAGAAATGAGATTTAGTAGCAGTAGTATGCGGAATTCGAATTTATTTTCTGCATCCTGATCTAAATTTTTCTTGATTGTCACGAAATCGTATAATGTACATTATTAAATTCCAATATCACGCGTTTCATATAAAATAAATAAATAATAGAGATTGTAATGCATCGTTAGTTAGACTTATCAACTCGGTGATATGACATTAAAATGTGAATAAAATTTCCACTCTCTTATCCATTTTCCCTGATGTAATTATAAAAAAAAAAAAGTCGAATTCGTCCAATAATTTTGAGCCATTTTTTTTTTTCATTTAAACGACATGACTCAATCTATTATGTTAACATGGCAACTGCATGATTCTTCCTTTTTCTTCATCCTTTTGGTTTTCTCATAATTCGTGTTCTAAAAAGGAATGATTATTTGGACAAAAATATTTTTAAAGAACGGAGGCATGTATCCAATACACTAGTTAATATTTGTGTGTTTCGGAGATCAAATCAAAGAAGTATTTCTAAGACTTCTTTTCTCTTTCTGGCATGTTTACAACCCCATGCCGTAATCGCCTTTGACTCCTTCGTCTGCGAAGAGTAAATAGAACGTCAGCCGAAAGAAGAGCAAATCCAATGTGCCTCGCGTATTTTGTTTTTCCAATAAAAGGACACTGACAAGTATTGGGGCTCTGCCTTATTACTCCGGGGCGCGCAATATCCCGTCTGGTGCGAGGAACACGTGTGTTCTCTCTGGGGAGATGTCAGTCAGATGGCTATTGGATATTTTCCACTGACAGGAGAAGAAAATCACGCTCTTTAGACACACGGGGTTCTTTTATTAGTCTATTTGGATTCTTTACTTTTGCTGTTCATTAGCTGTATCTTTTAAAATGATTCCGTATTGTCTTGTGAAGTTGGGATTACTTTAACATAGATTTATCTCAGCATAATCCCTTCTGATGTATCAGATGATTAGATCGTGTTGTAGAAGCTTGGTAATTCCTTTTAGTCAAGGTATGTTTAAATCATGTGAGACGCGGAAGATTAATATTACTGCACTATTGTATCTCACATAAAGAATGGTATGAATTCAATGAATATTTATACATTTCGAATCAGTTTTAAGGGATAAACGTTTTATTTTTTAATCGAATTGGATTTGTAGATTTATATTTCAATTCTTAAGATTCTAATTAGGAATTTTTCGTGGTGAGGGAGAAGTTTCTATGAAGCAAAGTCTTTGCGATTTTTTTTAATTTTATTTTTCATCCTATTTATTATTATTTCTTTGCTAATTTTATAAAGGAAACTGGCTTCTTGTCTTTGAAATTTTTGAGATACATTGAAAAATATATTTTCAATGAAAAATATATTTTCAATACGATGGAATACATTTTAAAACTAGAAGACTTAATTACCTTTGTGAATGCTAATGGTGCTTCTGTTTTGATAATATAGACCCATTTCTCAAAATATATCAATACCTCATAAAGCAAACGCCATTTTTTTACATTCATTTTAATTTTTCGAACTCATGAGTATGTTTGCAGTCAATACACAACAAAATTACAAAGTTGAATTACGAATAAAATAAAAAAAGTTACTATTTTTACAATATTTTTTTTTGTATATGTAGTCGTTAGTAATAATCCATTGGAATGAAAAGAATGGATGAGAATAAGTGATTCCATCAAAGAGATAACTTTATTCATAAATGCTTTTGGACTACGTAATAAATATTTTTAGAAGTAAGAATTTCTCTCAGAGATTCTTTTAATATGGGAAATACTATAATAAAAAATAAACAAGCATTTTTTTTCTTCGCCTAACGCGAACAAGAGATAATGTTTGTTTTTTTACAAGGGAAATGGAATCAAACGATAATTTGTATTCAGTGTTGAAATGCTGAGCAAAACTTTCAAAATATCTATTTTTCAAAGTTTAATAACATTTGTTGAAATGAAGAGAAATGGAACTGTCAAAAAAAATTTCTGGTAGCAACAATGACCTTTACAATAAAAAGGAAATATTATATAAAAATAAAAATTGGCTTAAAGTCTTTCACTAAAAATATTTCTTAAAAAATTCTAAGAAACTTTTTAAAAAATAAAAACGCAAACCAAGGAATTAAATTTTCACGATATTGATTTGTTTTTTACTCGTGTTTACGTTCTTTTTAAGAAGCCCGACATTCTTCTTTACGTAAAAGAAGTCGGTAACTTTTTGAAACAAACTCTTAATTTTAAGCTCCATAAACTCTCATTTGAATATTTCTTCTCCTCTTTAACTCTTTTCAGAATAACTTCTTTTGCCCTTCGAAAAGTCTTTTTTACCCCTCTTACCAAAGAAGGTCGCCAGTCTGTCGCCACTGAACGCAATTTGTGCATCTTCTCCTTCCGCCACTGAATTAATCTCCATTAGGGGGGAAGGGGAGGGGTAGAGAAAGTGGCGTCCATCGAAAATGGAAAACTTGAAATAACATCGTTTTCCTGTCTTTTCGTTTCTCCTTGGAATCTGGCAACAACAGCGATGCATCCCGACATTCCGCGCCGTTTGTCATTGCAAAGAAAATCGCATTACAGGTTGCTTCTTGGCTGACATTTGGGCGACCGCCAACTTTGGCGATGGATAAATTATCGCTTTTAAGGGTAAAAAATTACGTGAGTGGAAAGAATTTATTTAGTAACAGCTTGACTTTGTCTAAACGGGATTCAGACATGGAGGAATGAATGTAATGCGTGAAGATGATTCAGTATGACGCCTTGAAATGCTTTAAATTTCGTTTTAGTATTTCATATTAATCATTTTGTAGAAATTAGGACAGTAATTTAATACGACACCTTTAACTTAGTAAAATATGCTATCTCTACATAATACGTAATAATCTTGTCTTACAATATTTTCTAGCTCTGTGCGCGCATGTAAATATTTTGCCCTAAAAATAAAACTTCTTTTACTCTTTAGAAAGGTTGATATAGAATGTATTTTAAGAAAATATTTTTAATCTTTATAGATTGATAAGACATCTCCACATATTTTATTTTAACAGGAATAAAAAAATATTGTCAAATTATGTAAATTTTTAAGGCTACCGTTTTTAACTTCATGCTGCTGCGTTAGCTTAGTGGGCATGCGTCTAGAGTGATTTTTGTCGAGTTATGGATTTGAATCCTGACACTACTAAAGACCATCGTGTAATGGGGTTGAGGCTCGTTAAACCTGCCAAGACACCAAGTCCTCCCATCACCCGTGTGGTGACTGGGTGTCAAAGAATAGTCCCTCTATAGCTCATGCATGTCGTAAGAGAACCCAGTGTCTGGGTACTCTTACGACCCAGTGTCCCAGTAAATGGGTACCCAGTGTCTGGGGGTATAGTCAGGCCCCCTGCCCCTGGAGATTATATCAGGGGACTGGACCTCCAATTTGGGGGACCCCAGGGGCTTGCCTTCTTCAGGTAGATACAATCATCATGACTCCGAGGCACCCTAGTGATCTTTTTTTCTTTCCTATGGGGTTTACTGCTTTGGTAAACACGGGTGATGCACTCCCAGGATAGCCTAGCGACCTTTCTCTATTTTTGACTCTCCTTCTTGTTAACCAATTTTTATCTTTTTTTCAATTTTTCAATACGTCGAGATCACAACTTTACGCTTTACTAGCTTTACACTCACTCTTTTACTTTGTTTGGCTCAGCATAGCTACTTCTAACTTTTTCGCCATTAAAAAAATACTATCACACATCCATTCAAACGTCTAGATCGCAGTTACACCTTGTTTGGGAAAGCATGATCACATCTGGCTCTGGCGCCATTAAACTTTACCAAGTCCTTCCTTTGGCTCAGTGTGGAAGTATGGAGAGAGAGATACCAGTTCAGGTGCCGTCCTTGTCGCTTGACCGGGGTTTAAAATTACAAGGTCCCTCGTCAATATCTCTTCAGTTGCTTTTAAGTGCGAAGTTAATAAAGAATTAATCAATAGTTTTTTTACATCTCAGTTTTTGAGCGTTTTATTTATTTATTTTACCTTTTTGGTCTTTGTAGTTTTTATTTTTATTTTCTTTATATAAGGTTAACTCGTTTACAGAGAGCAATGTTATTGAATTTCCTAGAATATTAAGAATGGATTAATTTACGAGTATAATAGTTCTACGGAAAAGTTCTTTCCCTTTAAGAAGTGAAAGAAATAAATACATTTTTATAGTACATTCTATAATAATTGTACAGCACAATTTCCACCGTTACTAGCATTGGTCTATAAATATTCCCGGTGGATGTCTTATGAAATAAGTGAGAAATATTTAATTAATCTAGTCGTCATATGCACACATTTGCACTTTCTCGTTACAAAAAGGAGCCTTTCTTGACTGGATGATAATTGTGCATGAAAAGTGAATGACTTACGAAAGCACCGTAATAAAAGAGCAGACTGTGAAACTGACATCCTGCCCCCTTCCATCTCTAAGTCGAGCTTGTGTCTGAATAAGAGAATACGTGTATGTTATAATGAGTCGCCTAAGAACCAATACGTAACACATTTTTGAAACCTAACAAAAAGTTCGATTCAGACGTGCTGTCAGCGAATTGGTGATTTAAATAAAGCCCTTAAAGAAAAGTAGCCATCAATTTTCAATAGGAAGCACATCATATTGAATCGCAATTCTAGACCACATGCTGCTCTGGCGACGAGTAAGAAAATTTCAAGAGCTAGGCTGGGAAATTTTGTTGCATCCACCGTACTCCCCAGACCTAACAGATTCCGATTATCACCCCCTTTTATTGAAGGGGGAAAATTCAGAATTTTGAAGCAGAAAAAAGAAGACTTTCAACACTTGTCAAGTGAAAATGAAGAACACTTTTCGATAATGGGAGGTGATGTTACTGAATATTAAAGTTAACAAGTTGCCACTTCGTCACTCGGAAGGAAAGCATAGACTGTTAAGTCTGCTCAAATAGGAGAATATTTGGCGGAAGAAGAGAAACAACTTACATTTGTCTTACACACACACACACACAAAAAAAAAAAAACTTGGCTCGCATTCAGGGAATTACCTCAAAAGATATCATATTATGAAACATTTTAAAATGTATTAATATATAACAAAAATCGTCAATAAAGCTCCTTAACTTAAATTTCATTTTATTTTCTACTTTATACAACATGCATAAATATATAAAAACTCAATTAAGATCGATCGACAACTAGGTTAAATAATTCAAAAATTAATTTGGACCAGACAACTAGGAATGAGGAAAATTAATTTGGACTGCAAAGGGCTAGCAATAATAAGGAAGTGATGAATGTTTTTCTAAACATATTTAAAATGTTTCTTTGAAATTTCAATTGCATTTTTCCATTGGATATGAGAGTGTATATATTATAGAAAGAAATATAAGAATTCAAGATCAAACTAATTGCAAACTTCAAAATTTTGTAGAATACTCGTTCCACGGTACTTAATTGATACACAGAGACTTTACTTCCAACATAATGAATGGAGGTTATGTAATATTCATACCTAATGGAGTCTATAAGACAGTACGCCGCTTTAACAATCACATTATATTAAAATACTTATTCGATTTCTTTGATCGAATTTAATGGAATTGATCTGCATTTCGACTCTTTTAAACCCTAAATATTGTAACTGTCATCGATATTTAAGACATTTCGCTGAGTCGTGCCAAAAAGGAGGCGAGATTCTCCTGAAACGGTCTTGGACTGATTTATTGGACAAGCGAATGCCAAATGTTGCATCACTTCCGATTCAATTAGCACCTCGGCCATCGGCCACCGAGAGGAACGTGTTAAATCCGAAATGAAATTATAAGCGCTGCTTCCAATCATCTCTTGGCGGCCTTTTAATTGCCCCAAGGAAAAATCCATCCCCTCTTCGTGACTCCCAAATTAGATTGAGACAGTAGAAGAGGATGCTATCCTCAGAAATCAAACGTTCCTTTCGCATTTTCTGTTTTTAATTAGTTTCAAATGTAATGAATGACTTCTACCTGTTGCGCTTTCTTTCCGAGACGCCGAGCTCTTTTTCTTCCTCCTTCACATTTATTCATTCATTTTCTGTAAAATTCTCGTTCTTAATTCACTATCTGGAATTAAAATGTCTCTCGTAGTAAAACAGAAATCTAATTAAAACGGAGCATTGGGAATTTTTACTGTTGCGTCTAACTCCGTCTTTTGATGGGTATTCGGGAAATTTAAAATAAGAGTAAAGAATTTAAACATTTGGGTTAATTGAAGTGTCGTATGATAAGGCCGGATCTTATTGGGTTTTTTTTCCACCTTCATCTGATTTGACATTGGCATCACTTGATTCCAGAGAGGCAATCTCTTTAAAGTTAATCTCGATTGCTTGTTAATAGTCTTTAATTCTACATTTCCGTTTAAATTTGGACGTCGAATAATGGCTGCCAAGTTATGTAAGTAAAGGGATGCAAGTCTGATTTTTCAAAATCTGTTCCACATATTTAAGGGTAGCTACAATCAATAGTTAGGACCAGGCAACCTTCTCTCGAATTCTATTTTTTCCGTTGACCAAATGGCTAAGACACAAATTGCTGTTGATTTGACACATCATTGTATTACCGTTTTTTGTACTTAATGAAAAGAAGATTTTTGGTCTAGTGCATCTTTCTACTCTCATAAGACTGAGAATGGGCATGAGAGGCATTTCCGAATATCTCGTTCACAATTTATTCTCTGGCAGCACTTGCCCGTTGATAAATCTTTTGTTTCGTACTGCACGTTGACTTCGCCAAACGTCTGACAACCTTATCCATGCCTAGAAAACGTGTTCAGAAAGTAAAAGCTTTCTAATTTTCGCTTGAGTTTGGAATATTGTAACACAACACATATAACAGGTCAATTGAAAAGTCCCCAGCCTACCATAGTAAAACACATTTTTTTGGCAAAATTATTTTTTTTTTATTCAACATAATTCCCTTGAAGGGTGATACACTGATTAGAGCGACCCTCCAACTTTTCGATACCATTTTTGTAGTACGATTTGTCCTTTGCTTCAAAATAGGCCTCAGTTTCGGCGATCACCTCTTCATTCGACGAAAATTTCTTTCCAGCGAGCATTCTTTTGAGATCTGAGAACAGGAAATAGTCGCTGAGGGCCAGATCTGGAGAATACGGTGGATGAGGAAGCAATTCGAAGCCCAATTCATGGATTTTTGCCATCGTTTTCCCTGACTTGTGACACGGTGCATTGTCTTGGTGAAGCAGCACTTTCTTTTTCTTCAAATGCGGCCGTTTTTCGGCGATTTCGTCCTTCGAACAGTCCAATAACGCTATGTAATAGTCGCTGTTGATGGTCTTTTCTTTTCCAAGGTAGTCAATGAAAATTATTCCATGCGCATCCCAAAATACAGACGCCATGACCTTGCCAGCCGACTGTTGCGTTTTCCCACGCTTTGGAGCGGGTTTATCGTGTGCAGTCCATTCGGATGAATGTCGATTCGACTTCGGAGTGAAATGATGGAGCCATGATTCATCCATGTTTTTTCCATGTCACATATCGACGCAAAAACTCGGGTTTATTGCGCTTGATCATCTTCAAACACTGCTCCGAATCATCAACTCGTCGTTGTTTTTGGTCAAAAGTGAGCTCGCGCGGCACCCACTTTGCACAGAGCTTTCTCATACCCAAATATTCACGAATGATATGATGTACACGTTCAGTTGATATCTTTAGAGTGTCTGCTATTTCATTCAATTTCAATTTACGGTCATTCAAAATCATTTTGTGGATTTTTTAATGTTTTCGTCGGTAACAACCTCTTTTGGGCGTCCACTGCCAATTGTCCGTCTTCGGTGCTCATTTCACCACGTCTAAACTTAGCATACCAATCCTTGATGGTTGATTTTCCTGGGGCAGTGTCCGGAAACTTGGCATCAAGCAAAGTTTTTGCTTCAACTGTATTTTTTCCCTTCAAAAAGCAATATTTTATCAACACGCGAAATTCTTTTTTATCCATTTTTTTTCACAATAACAAAAGTTGCTTCACTCAAAGTGCTATAATTCACAAACTAATGATCCGACAGCTGTCAAATTTATACACGCATCTTTTGAGGGTTAGGGCTAACTAAAAAACATATGGATTTAATTCTAGTAGCACCATCTATGTGTCAGGCCGGGGACTTTTCAATTGACCTGTTATATTTTAATTATATTAGGTCTTTAAAATTTAGGAATATCCTGTATTCATAATTTTTTTTACTTTAGCATGTAAAGTTAAAATTCCATTCAACATTGCACTATATGAATATGGAACATAAAAAAAAGTAGATCGATTCTCACAAAAATGAATTTAATAAAATGTGCCGTTCTTTTTAAAATGGGAAGTTAAAGTAATGAATATTTTTTTAAATTTTAAAATATGTTTCTAGTTTGGGTAGTATACTTTAAGGTTACACAAACACATGATTAAATTTAAAATTCACTTCACGAGAATCGTATTATGATCATGATAATGATTCATCATTGGTGAAAGCAGACATCTGTGGAGACCGTTTGGAATCTGTTCGTGTTTTTTTAGTGTTATTCTTAACTGTGGATAAAATGTGTGGTAGTAAACATTTCTGTTGACATTACGTTTACTCTATTCTTTTTAGAAATATTTAAAGAAACTATTTAAGAAAGAAACTCAAAGACAATATTTTAACTTTTTACGAATATTTATTTTGACTTGAGCTAGACAATAGGATCGATTGTGAAAGCACTATTTCAGGCAATACAATGATCCGACGTTTGTTCTCGTGGTTGCAAGACATGCAGTACCTTTTACATAAATAAGTTTTTGAAATTTAAAATCACTCCAAAAATAGGTTCTTTTTCGCTAGAAAGCAAAGTAGGTTTTAATTTAGTAATGTAAATTGTAGGAGATATATGTAGAGATATCATAAAGTTTTAATTATTATTGAGAAATAACGGAGATAAAATTTATTCAACATATTAATTGATCCTTATGTACATAAAGTTGTAAAAAACAGCTATTCATGTTTATTTCTTTGGTTTGAGGAAGACATACATTGAAGCAACTAGCAGTAGTGAGAAGGTACAGTTTCATCAGCTGAGTTCTACAACGATAGCTTTAACAAGGTCAGCGAATGCTGGGAGAAACTATGGATAGTGACTATGAAGAGAAATTTTAAGAATAATAAATAAAAATTAAATCTAGATTATTTTTCATAACATTTAAAACTGAATAATAAATATCAGGAATGATAATTAAAATAATGCTGGTTACTTCAATCAACAGATTCGTGAAACCAAACCAATCAGCATGATATAGCTGTCATTTGAAACTTTGTGCACATAAGGATCCATTAATATGCAGAGTAAATTTTATCTGGATTTCTTCTGGTTATTTATTAGTAATAATTAAAACTTGATGGTACCCCTCGTAAAATGAAAAACATATTATACGTAAAAATTGGATGGATTAAAAGTAAATGGATAGTATAAAAAAAAAATGCTGCCTTTTTTAAGTTTATGAATGCAGAATGTGATATGAATGTTGGAGTATTTTCGATATGTTAATGTATCCCGATGCCGGCTCTTTTCTGTAAAATTAAGTGAAGACGATCCTCAATCATGGCTTTCTGAAATCGCAGCCAATTGTATATATTCGACACATATATTTGAATGAATCGTTTCAACTTGAAAGTTGAAGTAGCACCTCCTTCGCTCTAAAATCGTGTTGTACCGAATAACGCAAGGACGCTGTGAAAGATGTGGCTGTTGCCAAGAATCACTGCATTCCAACACTTCAATTTCACTCGATTTCCAGCTGCAGGGAATTCTCTGTACTGCTTTCTTCGTTTGCTCAACCATTCGGAAGCTAGAAAGTGAAACATTCCACACTGATTGAAAAGAAACGTAAAAGTGAAAAAAAGTGAAGGAGCTGAAGTAAAAACCCAGAGAAAGTGAAAGACAAAAAAAATATAAAAAGGGGTTTAGGAGGAAAGGGGAGAGGATCTTGGCTAGAGATTGATGGCACCGGTGGTATTGGGGTGGATGCTTCTATAATCAATCAATAGACCCTCCTTCTCTTAACTGCCTTTGGAAGGAGAAATATAAGCGAAAGAACGTGGAATATCTTGGCTCCACACCTTATGACAAGTTCTTTCTTTCTTTCTGGGCCAAGGTAATGGTTTGGATCCCAGCGGGAGCTATTTGCCTCGCACTTTGGCTCGTCTTTTTCCATGATGAGGAAAACGAGATGGATTATGAGCCCTCCGCGGGGAGGGAGAAGTAAGTAGCGTTTCAAGTAGTTCTTGGAATCTTGGTTAGAAGGGTATGAATACACAAATCACACGGTTACGCGTTGTTGAGTTTCCCCCTCCCTTTTATCACAAATGTGCTTTTGGATGCGATTTCAGCTTTTATTCAAAATATTTTTTATCCCGAAATATGGAATTACTATCCCTCAGATTTGCTGAATATGTCCGTTCTCTTCTTGTTGTTGAATAATCTTAACTTTTTTTGTGCAACAATTTTTAAGTATCCGAATAATTAGATCGAACATGCGTTTTTTTTTTTGAAATATTTTTAACAAATCAAGTATAAAAACCGAAACTGTTACCGAAAATTTTCATTGCTCTTTTTTTTAATAATTCTTTACAAAGTTTATATATGTGTGTATGTGTACGTGTAACGTATGTATATGTATATGTGTCTGTGTGTATATGTAATATGTAATGTCTGTGTATATATATATATGTATACCTCTATATATAAATATATATATACAACGCTTAATATGTATGTATGTATGTAATGTCTGTATGTATGTATATGTATTATATATACTATATATATATGTATGTCTGTATGTATGTGTATAGCTAACCAATAATAATAATAGCCAGCCAACAATAACAATAATAACAACAGCAGTGGCAGTAATGATGATGGCGTGTGATATTGTTGAGTGGTAGTAACGTGTGTACCTGGCATGTGTAATATTTGTGTAATAAGCAACCAGCCAATGATGATGATGATTGATGATGATGTTGATAGCCAGTAATATTAGCCAATATGTATTGGCCAGCAATATCTAATATTATTATTATTAGCTGACGTATGTAATGTTGTTGTGTATGTATTATTTGGCATGTAGCTATTAATAGTAATATTGCCAATAACCGTAATAATAATGGTGACCGGCATATGTATAAATGTATGTGTGTGTAGCCAATGGTAATGTAATATGTCAATAACAATAACCAATAACAATAGCTAATATGTAATGTATGTGGCCAATAATAACCAATAATAATATTAATAATAATATATAATAATAATATGTAAACAACTAATATTATGTGTGTGCAAAAAGGCTTTGGGTTGATCCCAGTTCGTTTATGTGGTGATATTGGCTTAAGCGTGGCACTTAAGGGCAGACGGCTAAATTGCGTAAATATACTTTTTTAAAATTGGTGTTGAGGGTAACAAATGTTTAATTTTAAGAATTTGGCGAATATTATAAGCCTATTTCACACACAAACAATAATCATGAGTGTACCGAGTCAAACAAAATGTATTTATAGTATTAATATCCTTTATGTCTGATAGTTAAAAGAGGAGGAACCGAAATTATTCTAAATAGAAATTTTGTTAATTTGCTTGCCGTCTCCTTAACAATAAAACTATTGTATTTTCTAAGCAAATAAAAACGGTTTCTCTCATGAGGTGATTTAAACCAGTATCGGACACGTTTAAGCTAACCAAGCCATCTTTAGGATGGGTATTGCAGAGATATATCTTAAAGATGGGTATCATTTCGAAGAGACAATCTAAATGTGTTTACCCATACCATTACCTATCTTAAAACGGTGTGGATAGCATTTCATTGTCTTAAATGACAGTGAGGAGGAAAATAAATTTAAAAAATATTTTTAATAACTGATCGTTAACAATCGTTTCTGGTGAAAGAAACTCCCATTATGAGGACATCCGTAATAGTCTACAACCTTAGGGTTTACCTAACGAAGGTAAACCCCTAATACGGGAGTTATGCCTCCGATTTTTTTTTCTGCCACGGGGCTTATTGTAATCGATAAACATGGACGGTGTGCCTCCGGGATACCCAAACGATCATTCTGAATTTTTGACCTTCTTTCTTGTGAACCAGTTTTTACCTTTTTCTATCTATTTCTGTTTTGATGACAATTACACATGGTTTGGCTTAGAGTAGCCAGATTTGGCCGTTGAGCCCTAAACCGTAACCATCCCTTCCTCAATAATGTTCTGCTGTTAAGATTCCGGAACGTAAGTGCTTCATTCAAATTCTTTCCATTTAATTTAGCGATTTGTGACGAAAAGTTTGAAATACTTTTTAAACTGACCATTTTGTACTACACTCTCAAGACATTTTTTTGTATTCCATTTCTTGCCGAAAGATAAGAGTTCGTTTGGTGAATGATCCATCATGAATATTTTTTCTCCTCTTCATCTTTTTTCCCGTGATGGAAGTGAAATCACCTACACTACGAAACAATGTTGAAAAAACCATTAGAGAATACTCTTGATTCGAAACTGTAAGAACGCTATATATACTCTTGATAAGAAACTGTAAGGAAGGGTATAAGAACACAAATCACGCACTTACGCGTTTCGAATTTTTCTTTTCTCTCTTCGCGATTGTTCTTTCAGATTTATTATTATTGGATACAATTCAAAGGAAGAAGGCTTGATTTTATATTCCAAAATAAAGCGAGGATTGTTCAGAGGTGTTTTTTTTTTCTTTTGGAAATATAACTTTAATTCTATTGTAGTGATGTAATGGGTAAAAGTTTACTAGTTTCGGATCTTGTTTCCTGTCTTTTACTTGTACAACTCTTAACTGCGACAAAATGAAAGGAATTAATTCATGTTAGAAACATAACTTTTTGTATGAGCTCTTCTCATATATTTTATTATATTTTAGCTAAATTTTCTTCAAATACATTTCTTGTTATAAATCTTTTCTGTTAAATAATTTTCTTTCCAAGCTTTCGCTTCTCCTACACTTCAAACGAAACAAAGCTTTTGTAATTGAGCTGGCATAAATTCGGTTAGAGATGAGGGTAGATCTGAAAGCATTAGGAATGGGTTATAAAGTAACATATTGTTGTATCGTTTTACTTTTTACTATGAAAAGGAGTGCGACGCCGTGCAAAAATTGTAGCCATAACTTTTCCAACCGTCTTCGCTTTCTTTAAAGCAGATTGACCCCCCCCCCTTGTTTTGGTTGTTTCTTGATTTCTAATAAAGGTCCCAAGTACTCCCAATTACTACGGTGTAGAAGTTAATTAAGGAAAGGACCAGCTCAGGTGCCATCCTCGTTATTTGACCGATGTTCAAAATTACGTCACAATTTACTCGGATATTGCTTTATTTGAAATGGAAAATTAAAAGTGGAATACTCACCCTGTGTGTTTCATATTAAGTAGCACTTCTCTTGAATGTATGGTCGCGTATTCTTAGGCAACAATTAAAGTGCTAAAGCAATTCAAGTAATAACTGAATACATAATATTATGAGAATAAAAGCGCGCTAATTCAAGAAATTTCGCATCTATTCAGTAAGAACTAACGTGAATTAATTAAAAAATACGCTGTCGCAAAAGAAAATGAGGAACTCTACGAATCTGAATAACAAGTTCAAAATCAGAAAATTTGAATATTCCCAGCACTTTTCCTGTGACGTAATTGCTGTTGAATATAAAAGACTAATCAATTTTTTCTATTTAAAGTTTATAACGATAAGTTCACTATCATTAAAGGAATGAAAATTTTGGAAATATCTGAAAACATAATGCTGCAAATCCAATATATAGCATATCTTGCCGCAACATGGAACGTCTACAGTAAGTAAGTGTGTGTGGATCCCCCCCTCCTCCAAAAAAAAAACACTTCTCGATAATAAGATAGACAGCTTTTGCGAGCTGCTTCCATTAAAAAAAATCATTAGTAACCTATCATCTTAGTGACCAGATCTGTAGTTCATTGTTGTTTACAAGCAAGAAAATTCCATGTTTTTCACAGAATGTGGCGAACACCAATGCCAAAAATACCGAAGAGCGAATATTTAATTATTCCTTCCATCGATGAAAAGAAATTTAATATACTTGACCCAGATGATTGGCACTATTATTTTGGCATGATCTCCGGAACGGACTTCACTCTTTCTTAGCCAGAAACAAGAAGCAGGTTCTGCCATTATGTGAGGCGTGTTCTGTTTCAGTGGAACAACTGATGATGTGCCCTACAACGTTGTAAATGTTCAGTAGATAATCAGGATATACTACAAGACTCATTTACTTCCGTTCAGAAAAACTGGGAAGGAATAACTGGGTATTCCTGCAGAACAACGGGACTCGCATTGCTTCTTATCGTTTCTAAATATGAAGTTTATAAAAATCAATCTTGGGCTTTTGCAGTTGTGGACAATTGTGTGTCAGCTGAGGTGTTGTCCTCTTCACTTAACCAAGAACGAAATCTATCGTTAACAGTCCTCTTGTTGATTTCACTACAGTGTTAATTAGTATACCAACCAATCAGTCATTTAATTAGAACAGGACAATTGGTTCCATAATTATTAACTAGTGCCAAACGAGTTTCCTTTACACATTGATGAACCTGAACCATGTTTAATTTTCTTATTATTTGCGTCGTTTTAAGCCGAAATCAAGTAATGAATGCAAATCATTTTACGCCCTTCCATTTCATATTTCTTGGATCCCCGTTATTTCGACATGAGGATCTTTGGTGGTAAAGGGACTCAAATCCGTGATGTTCAATCATTATAAACCATCAACTAATCTATCTTACATTATTTAATTTGGGCAGGCTAATACAAATCAAGAAGTTTGTCATAATTATTGATATCAATTTGTTCAACGACCATTATCCATATTCATTCGAATTAAGAAATGCTTGCGAAACTCTTAAAAAATGAAATAATTCAGAAAATTGATTTCACCTCCAAAATTTTAACTAAGTGCCTCGAGGGCGTCCGAAAATGACCTCCAGAGCGGGAGGAGGACACCATTGTTCTCGTTGAAGTACCCCCCATGAATCACTCCCGCCGCATTCATTAATTTTCGAAGGATTTGAGTAAAAAAAAATATTTTTAAGTTTTGGGCCGTTATCTTATTGTTCCAGACAAGATTCCTGTTCGGGGAAAAATGGGTCCGATGATTTAATGAGTTGCTCCGGAGCAATTTGTAAAATTGGACGGGTTCTCGAATTACTCTTTGGCCTTTCGCGCCTCCTTGTCCCGACCAATCATCTATCACTGTCAAGATGGGGTAAGGGGGGGGGGGCCCAAACAACAGGTTTCACAAAACAAAAGCGTTGTTTTCGAGAACATTTATCTCTCTTCTTCGCCCGAAATGCATTATTTTTAACTCTTTCATTTTTGAATTTCGGGACAAATTTTTGAAATCGAAAGTGTTTCTGCGTGAGATTGGTTTTCTTTTCCAATGGGCTGAAAAAAATATGCGAAAAGACGCTTTCTGCAATACATTTTTAGTGTTCTTTCTTAAGTGGATTTTGTTTGGAAATATATCAAAGAAGGGTGTTGATTTCATGTAAAATAAGTTTTTTAGAAACCAGGGAAAGTGATTTACGATGCGAACCTCATTTGGAAGAAAGTTATATATGGTGTTTGAGGGGAAAGAGGAATACCGAATAATAATTAATAGGATATATACTTTTATATGGAAAAGTCTTGTTGTTATTTATGAAAATAACTCCATTAAAAAGCTTTTAATAAAATTTTCGAATGAACAATAATAAAACTGTTATCAACACGTAGTAATTACGATTTTCAGTCAATATGAAATCCTTTAGATATTTTATTTGATTCGTATATGTATATATATATTATAATTCAATACAATATATTTATTATATGAATTTGAAAATAAATTTAATGCGGATGGGAAAAATGAAAATGTAAAATTTGATCGGAAGATTTTAAGATTGTTTATTGACGTCTCACTTAAAAACAAAACGAATGCTTTCGGTGATCGACCTCAATTTTAAACTCGCTCTAGTGACGAACATGGCAGCTGAGCTCCAAACATCCACACCACGCCATAGGACTTGGAGGCTCGACATCATCCCACCGCACGATGGGGTTTTAGTGACATCAGTATTCGTATCCATGTCTAGAACTTAAGATTGAGTAATGTAGAAATTTTTGAGAATTAAATTAACGTTGATAAATTTTTAAATGAATGCTGTAAATAATTCATGAAAATATACCGTGTGTAATATTCTAGAAGGAGTGTTTGCAGTTTGCAAAGAGATAAATAAATAAATTTTAAAAAAAATTTACGTGGCTTGTGTTTTTTTTTTTATTATTATTATTTTCTGAATGAACCATGTAACTTGAGTTGAAATTAGTCGGTTATTATCATTACAAGTGGTTCAGTATTAATCTAATGACATATTTATTAATCTCTTTGAAATCTTGAGTACAGCATCATTATGATTGATATTTGGCTGCAGAAACGTGTCTTTAAAATAGAATAACAAAAGACTTGTTTTTATTTTATTTTCTATTAATATTTAAATATATTTTCGGTTAAAACATTGTTGTGCGTCCTTTCATATCTTGAAGCAGCAGTTAACACATGAGTAGACATGAATGACATAACATTCATTTTAATAATGATGCAATATGGCGCGAATGCTATAATCCTATTTATAAGCCACAATACACTTTCAATTTTACATAGCGCTTATTTTTTACTATTTTGTGGTTTAATGTCCTTGTCCACTTTTGTTTTGTTTTTTCTTTGTGTACTTAAAATTGTCTGTTAACATGATGAAAAGAAATTCAAAATTTGATGTGGATTCATCATTTATTATAATATAATACTCCATGTTTAGAATTGCGACAAAATGTAACTTATCAAAATTTGGATATCAAGATTAGTTTAGTAATAAATCATCTACTATTGTCTCTCATTTAAATCCTCCACATTAGGTAAATGGGTTAAAAATATTTTTCAAAAAGAACCCCCAAAAATTGAACTAAAAAGGAATTTTTTAAACGTTTTACCACATTCGAATTAAGTAGCCAGATTCGAAGGAAATCTCTAAAACTTGTTACTCGAATCCCTCATCGTTCAAGAAAGCAAGAAGACTGTTTAGAGTCGATAGTAAGTGTTACATAACGAACCTTTCTAAAAAGTTTATTTTTTTAGGGACTTGAGTGCTAACTTTAACACTGTGGTTCCAAATCCTCAGGGAAAAAGGACTCGCACTTGGATAATTTTTAGGCGATAAAAATGAGTTTCAATGTAATAACCGTAATTTAATTTATGTATAGGAGTACACACATACTGGTTTATCATATAGTGTTTAAAAAAAAAAATTAAAAAATTCTCTAAATATACATTTTCCTTTACTTCAACATTTAAGTTTCAAATCAATTTTGTATTAAACCATAAGACGTATTGAATACATTGTGTACATGAAAGCATGGATTGACTCGATACGAAATCCATAATATAGTTTTCCAAACTATATACTATATTGTAGTGGCAGAATAAGACAAATATTGGTTTTTTTTTTTCTCTTCTGAAAATATGTTCATATCGGAATAGGATTCGACTGATTTTTAACATTAGGCGAAATCAATCTTACACCTAAAAATTATTAAGTTCGCGTTCTGGAGGATTTCTTCTGCAAGTTGACCGATTCTCCACGAACAAGGCATGCGTGTGTGGAGGGGGAGGATGCTTCGAAGCACTTATTATCCTGTCTGACTTGAAAAGGAAGAGTGCCAATCGACGGGTCTAAGAGGAGCCTCCTGGGCCGTCCCCCTATTTTTGGAACACGGAAAAGGCGATTCTCTTGTCAGGGTCGATTTTTCCAACGGGAGTGGGCGTTTTCGGCCGAAATGTTACAAAAGGGAGGCTCGAAGACACGGATGTTCTTTTCGAATTAGCGAAATCCTTGAGGAATTTTGTTCTCAAATACAATTTGGAACGAGAAGAATTTTGGATTCGATCAGTTTGAAATATTATTTTCAGATCTGCTATAAAATGTAATATTTTTTATTTTTCGATCTTATTTTTCAGAATTCTGTTAGAAAAATTGGTAACTTTCCCTATTTATGTGTCAAAGCCAGTGGAATTCGTGGAGATATGTCTTCTGAAAGATTTTTCTGTTAATTGTAAAGGTTCGAGAAGTTCATGAATGCATAAACGCGTTCTTCTTTGTAGTAATACCTTGGTTTTCGGTTCATAATTTGGACCTCTCAGGGACTTACCTTCAACTGATAAGTAAGAGAATCATGATAACGAGATACCTTAATGATCTTTTTCTTTCCCATGGAGTTAACTGTCTCTGGTAAATACGAGTGAAGCGTGTCAGGTAACCCTAGCTATACTTCTCTACTTCCACTTCTTGTCAACCATTTTTTCCTTTTGTCTATATTACAGTTACATAGTTACATATGGTTCGGTGCAGCAGAGCCTCATTTTGCTCTTGTGCCAAACGTCTTAACTTTCACATATATTTAAGTCACCCATATATTAGTATATAAGCAGCCCAGGATAAATAAAAAAGGGGAACTTGATTATGAGATAAGTTTTGAAACAATTTTTTTGAGGATCGTCTCAAATTTTATGAATTCTTTGAGTTTTTTTGGAAAATGGATGAAATTTAAAAATTTGCATTACACAACAAAGTGTGTAATTGTTTTGGCTTAATAATAATCGAATTATGCTTTAGTTCTTCGAATCATTAATGAACCTTTCTCTTTCCCGGGGCATCAACACATCTTAAAATGACATGTGGAACCAGTATAAATTAATGGAACTAAAAATGAATTTATTTGCAGTAGATTTCACGAACCACAATGACATTCTCACTTCGTGACCAATGGGAGTGATTTTCCCTTAACTTCTTAATTTTTTCCTTTAACTACAACGGTGGTTGCGGACTCTCAGCCGGAATCGTCTCCGTCGAGTCGCTAAATACCCACCGTGTGGCGGAGTTGATGCACGTTCAATCTGGACTAGGTCCCAAGTCTTCCCATTGGAGTGGTGGGGAAGTTTAAAGAGGGAGGAGCAAGCTCATATGTCACCCTCATCACTTGACGAAGGCCCATATTTTATGGAAAAAATCATTAATTTTGAGAATTCGAAGTTGATGATAGTGAATCTAAGGGTGGCATCTGAAGAAGCTCTTTTTAATCGACCGAATTTATTAGAGGGGTCTTAGAAGAGATAGGTAAGGTTTTTAGGAATCTATCCTGCAATTCCTGCTACTATTCTATTCACTCGAACCCTAGTTAATTGATAAGGGACAGTTTAATTTATTATTACGAATGAAAATTCAGGCACATTTAGGCCATATATATATATATATATTTGTGGAAAGGCAACAAATTTAAATATTCAGAGGTTGAACAAAATAAATCATCATTATTGTTGGACTCGAGTCTTCTGTTCTGTTGTTAGTATATTTTTGTGATTAACAATTTAAACTTCATATTGGAAAGCAAAGCTGTCAATAACCGGGGAGCGTTACAACTTTTCTAATAGTTTTCGAATCGTGTATTAATGATTTTGTCATGTCAAGGAGTAATGACTGGTCATAAAAATGAGTTTGATCTAATGAAGTGTCACAATAAAATAGGGCACTTACTGCACTTCTCTATGCAGCTGGACAAATTTTGATATCAGTGAAGTAGAGGTTCTTTCTGAAGTAATTGGTGCTATTAAAGTCTAATATAACTATATCCAAAATAAGAGGGAGTTATCAGGACAATGTTGTAAATATATACTTTTTGTTTATACTAATGCATACTCTCTGCATTGTGTACATATATATGTACTGCATACTCTCGTAAAATATACAATTGCCTTCTAAAACACTTTTTATTGGTAAAGTGGATATTCACTAAAAGAATGTATGTCCAGCAAATACCCGTTGTATATTGAGGGGTTTTGCAATCTAGATGGAAGCGTTCTTCAAAACTTTCTTGTGGCAAACTGTGGAATTTAGACAGCTCAAGTGTCATTCTCGTCCCTTAATCAGTAATCTAATATAACGAGATCTGTCCCTTAATCTGATAACACTCACTTTGTTCCACATTTAAGCTTATTTCAAACCAACTGAACTGAGTTTCAGAAGTTTCTTGCTGCGTGATGTGGATTTGTTCAGTTCAAATCTGCTACAAGAGCTGTAAATATAGTCCATCTTGAAGCTTGACGACACGTTGTTTTAGCTCATCAGATCTCTGTTTGAGTTAAAGCGTCTATGAGAAAATGTGTGCTTGGAATGCACCCGCCGCTTTTTCGTGTGTTGCAAAGTCAAAATCGCAGGCCGCATGTGGCCCGCAACAAATATCTTTACGGCCTCGACAACTTAACAGCACAAACCAAAATTTAACTAAATATGCAGTAGCTTATTTTTTAAGATTTATAAATTATTCAGGATTATCGAAAATGATTAGCATAATATTTGTCGCGTGTTGAATCGATGCAATATTCTCCCCACCCCTAGCAGCGAATAGCTAGCAGCTGATCATAAAATATTGCCTTAAGCCTTCTTTCTTGCTTCATGGGCCGAATTCCGCTTTCAGAGAATAAGAAAAATTAGATTTACATAACGCTTATGAACGTCAGCTATTATCCTGTGTCATATATGCCTGTATCAATAGTTCCAGAAAAAATATGAATTTGTTATTACTTTTATTATTTTTTGACGAGAACTCCGCCATTTCAGGTCATTGCATCAGCTATGTCGTTATCTAAACCCAGGAAGTAGTGAAACTAAAAAGAAAATTCTTAAAGAACATCAGTGTTTCCAAGAAAAGAGGGAATATTTTGTCTGGTTCATAAAAGATAAAATCATCTGATTGATATGTTGTAATGCTCAAGTTATATAATGAAAGACGTCAACACGAACAACATAAGCACTATGATACAAATCACTAGGGAATAGTACTCCTGAAAGTAAATAAAGAAAATAAAAAACATCACCCTAACTTCATAAAATGCAGCCCGAGTGGTTAAAAATGGACATTCGCTTAGACATGAATTGGATAAGATTACAATTTCGAATTATTACTCAAATGTGTGGAGAAAGACTTTGGTTAACACAATATTGTTACAGATTTGGAACATCTTCGACAATGCAATGAAATCGTATAAGTTATTCCGGACTGAAAATGCATTTTTAAGGAATGGCTGCTCCAGAGTGGGTACCACTGGAGATGCAATTTAATTTCGGACATCGAGCGAAGGGCTTGCAACAAATATGCGTTTCGCAAGTACATTGCATCTCCTATCTGATTTTTAATTGACTTCCCCATTTCGCAATGAGTTGAGAGACTCCAGTCCTGCTGCCGTCATCTCTATTTCATTTAATATGCAATGTGAAATTCCAATTCTCTTCAGAATTCTTTCCGAAAATCCACTCATCCTTTCCGGTATGAGACATGGGGCCGCATTAACGATTTAGCATGCATCTTAACATCCCTCCCCCAACGGGTCTTTTGTATCTTCCCATCACTTCATATTTTAATGATCCATTCGGGCTGTCCCATTTGCATAATGGGGTGTCGTCTCGATATGAATGTGTATTCTAAGCCCTTGCGGCAAATGAGAAAGGGGTTAAGGGTATTAATCTTTCTACCTTTCGGCTGGTTGTTAATGGCCGTTGCCATTTCATACTTCAAAAAACAAAAGCAGCGCTTAGCTAAATTCCATGTTCTGTCCAAACAGAAGTGTTGTAAGAATTTTCATTTTAAAGACGAAAAAAAAAAAAAAATGAGATGTGAATAAAATTTATTAAAAAATTTGGTGTGTTTTGAATCCAAATGGCATTTAGTTGTTACACGCAAAAGTTCCCCATACGTAAGAATTTAGAAACGAGGAGGTATGATAATGCTTTTGTTATTACTATGAAATATCTGGATAAAACTTATTTTTTGCGAATTAAATGATCATTATGCACATTATGTTGAAAATTACAGCTATTCATGTTGATTTATTTGGCTTCAGAAATCCGTAGATTTTAGTCACATGTAGTATCGTGAGGTATTGATTATTGTCCCAGAGAATAGTACAGTTTTCATTATTACTAAAATGATCAAGTCATGATTTTAATTTATTGATTTTAGGACTTTTCTGAGTAGTCTACATCCTGAATTATACATTTCTCCCAGCTTTTCTCGACCTTTCGAAGACCGTCATTATAGAACTCAGCTGATGTGGAACTCTATCTTCTCCATATTGCGGGTTACTTCATTCTACGGCTTCTTGAAACTAAACAAATCAACATGAATAGCTGTGATTTACAACATTATGCACATAAGGATCAATTAATCTGTAGAATTAGTTTTATCTTGATATCTTGGTCATATTTTTTAAAATTATAATTAAAACTTTACGAATATCACCGCGAATTTTACTCTTTATTAGAATTTGTAGCTTTCATCATGTTGAGGATTCGATTCCCGATGCCACTAAAGTCCCACTGAGTAGTGTTGCTGAGGCATGTTAAATCTGTCGAGGCTCCAAGTTCTCTTGTTTCTGTAGCGTGGAAGTTTTGAGAGGGAGGTACCAGCTCAGGTGTATTCCCCATCACTTGACTGAGATTCAAAATTACGGCGCCCGTCATCAGTAGCCCTCGAATTGCTTCGCAGTGCAACGTTAAATGTACAATCACTTCTTTAGAATTTATTTGGGAACTGATGTTTATGTAACGAAAACTTAATATATATAAGCTATAGTGAAAGTGTAACATTCTCCGTGAATCCTATTGAATAAAAGGTTTGAAAAAGTAACTTTGTTGTGACACTATATATTAGGCAGAGATGCATCAACGTTTTATTTGGTTTTATTTCAAGCAGGACATTGATTATTTTGATTACTTAACATTTATTCCCCCTCCCCCTGTAATTTATAACAAAACCATTTCAGGAAGTGTCTGTTTGACATTGCATTGGCTTTTAAGCATTGGCGTTTGCATCAATACTCGTATGTATAATAAAAATGTAGGAAATGATTAATTTGGGAGTTTTTAAAATGATGTTTGTAACATATACAAAGTCGTTCTGCTGAAAAAATCTCAATGTCAGTTAAATATTTGTGAAGTTTCCTACTTATAACTGCTGTGATCACATCCGGTTATTAAAGCAGTGTGGGCCGCGGTAGCCTAGTGGTTAAGGTCGTGGACCAGCGGCCGGCGGTTTTCGTTCAGTCGCGGGTTCGATCCTTGGCCACCAAAGACCCGCCGTGTAGCCGGGGCTGATGCACGTTAAATCTGTTCGGGGCCCAAAGTCCTCCCGTTGGCGTGGTGTGGATGTTAGGAGAGGGGGGTGTCAGCTCAGGTGTCGTCCTCGTCACTTGACCGTGGTTCAAAATTACGAGGTCCGTTGCCAATAGCCCTCGTGTTGCTTCTAGTGAGACGTTAATAAAAAACTACACTAAACTAAACTATTAAAGCAGTGTGCTTTAGGTTTATTATTTTCAGTTTATTCATGTGTTTGTGTGCCCTTCTGGGGATTGCCTTTTTTAATACGGACATTTTGACCCCAAAGTTTTCTAAGATCTTTTTCTGTACCATAGTGTTTACTACCTTTTGTTAAACTTAACTAATATACTCCCGTGATTACCCAAGTGATCCTTGTCTATCTTTGACCCTCCTTTTCATTAACCAATTTTTCCTCTTATCTTTCGTCGATATCATAGTTACGAATATACATAATTTGGAGCAGCAAAGCAAGATTTGATTATTGCGCCGTAAGCCGCAGTTTTCACTGCATTTGCTTATTCATGAGTGAAGTGTTTTTATGCTGTTTTAATATGGAGCACGTTATCAGATAGAAAAATGTTCCTGAATAAGTTTTTGACTATATAACGCACAAACTAGTTTATTATATTGCGTTTTTAGGAGCTAAAATATTTTATAAATGCGTTATTTTTTTTTTTGGCTCATTAACATGTTAAAATGGAAGCATTTTTAAGAATATGAACACACTTTCAACAGAAAAGTTGAACGATTCATACAGCTGTCTATAGGTTAGTGAAGTCAAAATGCAATATTTTACTATTAAAATATTTTAATATTTGGAAAAGTATCTCGAATTTGAATTTATTTTTTAAGAAAAACCTTAAATAAACATTTTCAGGGTGTGTTTAGTCTCTTTATTTTTTCATTTTCTTCTTTGAAAATAAAACATTCTGATTGTATTTTTGTGTTTAGTAACTCGCGCGAATGTTTACTCGCATCATTTAATTTCTCTTAAGTCTGCAGAATCTATATTTTTCTGTCCGCTGTTTTTTTTTTTGTAAGTGGCGCTTCTTTCGGGATGGCAGGTGAGGATTTTCTGCGTCGTTCCATCTCTTTTTGTCACCGTCGAAAGGAAAATCGCGCTTTATGGGCATAAAATGGGGCCTGGGAATCTTGGCAGGTGGTTGTATCCATCTCGGAGCAGGTATTTTACCACCCCATTCTATAACCGCCTAAGAAAAGTACAAGCAATCTTTTTAGAAGCAAACATTTCGTAAATACTTCACACATGAGCTGAAGAATTTAGCTAGGTGGTAATAGAAAATTCTTTGTACAAAAAAATGTATTGTTAAAATATTTATTTTATGACCTTGTTTTTAGTATTGTTTTTCAAACATACTTCTTTAAACATCTCCAAATGTCCAGTCAAATATCGATATTGAGCTATCGTTTTTCTTTAAGAAGTTATTTACAATCCTTAAATTTGTGTCATAAAACATATTTATTATTATTCTGAGAATGGGAATAAAGATTACAATTTGAACTACAATATCACTACTTAACGAATTGAAGACAGTGAAAAGTATATAACCTGAACTCTCGAACATTTTTTTTTTTTGTAAATATTGAATATCTGACTTAATGTTTAAGGTGGTTACTATTTGAATAAATATTACAAAAAATAGTGATTACGCTAAGTGGTTAATATCTACAAATGACGTGAAATTCCACCATTCGTCACCAATAATTGAAACTTGAAAGACGGAGACTTACGTTTTCCCTCTTCTAAGTGTTAAAAGGTTATATATTTTTATGTTTTGTTATAAGCTATATCTCGTAGGATTACTTAAATATGCGAGAAGATGGAGGACTTAAAGTAGGGCAGTCGAACCTCGCTCTAGTGAATTCTCGGTTATAGTATTTTTTTTACTGGTCTCAAATGAACTCTTATTTAACTTACGCTACGCTTATGGCGAACTCTGAGAAAATATAAATCCTCAAATAGTGAACTGAAATTTTCCTTTTACATATATTTACATTTTACATTATATTTTTTTCCAGATATTCAAAGCAAATTGTATACATATCTATTAGGATTCTGTGTGAAAGAAAATATTCTAAACTTCTGTCTCAAACCCCACTTTTTATATCCTTTTCTTTGATATCGGGTATCAATCATTGATCCATTACCGAAAACATTATTTCTCACTGTCAGATTGACTTGCCTTTGCATTGGACGTACTCTATTTACTCATAAACATCTTTTGTTTGGGGAGGGTGCTCCGGTGTGTACTTCCTGCTATGTCCCTTACACTGTACATTATATTTTATTAACTGTCTGGTCTTTGATCATCATCGTCTCGTTTTCTTCAATTCATCAGTTTTAAATCTGTCTGACTTTGGGGAGGGGGGCGGCAACTCCACCGTAACTTATTTGCTTTTTTAAAAATAAAATTGGTCTTTTACACCATATTTTAAATTTCAACCTTTCTCTTTTTTTTATCACCTTGTGTTTGTCTCATATTTTTAAAATAATATAGTCTTTAATTGATTTTAACAAATGTTTGGTGCAGCATGGCTTGCTTTGGCTCTTGCGCCATAAGACTCCACTGTCACTCACTCACTCTTCTTTTCTCACTCTACCACCCGTTTCAATGAATCAATTTGTCCATTACGTAGACCTCACTTTTCAATTCCTCTCGAAAGGTCAGAACAATAGTGAAATGGACTTTAGTGGTATCTTTTGATGGCCCCCTTCTATTCCATCTACAGCGTTGTTTCTATATCCATTTGAGCACTTCAGACTGGAAAGACATTTTGTCATCTTAGCATTATCCCGAAAAAAATTGCTCTTTAAGGAATTAGTCATTTTAACCGAAGTATTTTCATTTGAGGATAAAATAAAACTAATCAAATATATATTGTAGATAGAGGCAATCTATAGGCAATGTTCAAGCAATTATCTTAACCAAAACCTGGTTTCCAAAATTTGGAAACTGGGTGGTGATCCCCACAGATCACGAAAACATCTGGAGGAAGTTGAGAAGATACGTCAGGCTGATAAAGCGAATGAAGATGAAACTCTTTCGAAATGGTTCACCCCTTTTGGCGGAATTATTCGTGTTGTGTATGATCACAGTGATTGTAATAGTGAACTTTCGAATACAATGAGCTTCTCATTGAGACCGCATAGGTTTACTATAACGGCGTTCGACTGTATTTTAAGCGGAGAAAATAGCCTATAGCCTTTTACCCTATAACCATTTTTTTTTTTAAAAAAAAAAAAATCGAATGCAGTGAAATAATTGAATTGAATATTAAAAATATCTGTAGTAATGTTACCACATTTTGCGCGTGACCCCATCCCCATCCCGCACCTCATGTTACTTTTTTGCATACTGCTGATAAGGAAATGTTTGGGACAGGATAATTATATTTAGTGATACATGTGTTCCTTCGTAAGAAATTAAGGTAAATTAGCATTTTTAATTACAATTTCACAAAAATTAAAATACTATTTTACGAGGGACTACCGTAAAATTTTAATTATAACTAAAGATAATCGAGACACACTAAAAATCACTATGAAATTTTTTTTTTTACGGTACCTTTTTGTAAATAGAAGCAAACAATACAAAAAATCCCTATTGTTTAATGGAATCCATCTGTCATTCTGATTTAGTGAGAAATATACTTAGTACTGCGAAGAAAAACAATCTTAGATCTAATCGTGAAAGTAAGTAAAAGTGTATTTAAGAGGCTTTAATTGCCTTTATCTGTGATAAATTCTGTTCTAGTTGCAAAATTGGACTAAACTTTAAAAAATTATGAAAAAAAAAGATTAAAAGAGATGTAGATTCTCGTCATCGTTTCAATAAACAACGTGTTTCAAGTTTCAAAATGTGTATGTAACTTAATTTTATCTAGCTCTAATCATAAATACTCATGGATGGTTGTCACCCATTTACGACGGTCTTTCCATGACTATTATGGACCTGTTGCCACCAAATATTATGATTATTAGGAAGAAATGTTGCACATTAGACTTAATTGATTCGTCTTTGTAGTTGCTCGGTCGATCGAGCTTGGGTATCGTTCTCGTGCATCAATATCCCTCGTATTCTTCAGTTAAGCTCGTATCGTATAAAAATAAAACGTATACTAATCTCTTCAGTTTATTCCTCATACAAACTGACTTAGCTTTACCAAAAATATAAATTGCAACTATAAAATCTACCAACCTGAAAATATTGGAAAACTTCGTGAATAATGGTAGAAAATAATTTATAACCAACTACAAATTTTCGAATACATAGCAGTATTAATGATTTATTTAGTCATTATGGAAGGTTAAGGTTATATAATGTTTTACTTATTCACTGAAAAATACAATAGTACTTTAAATAAGTAATTTTTAGACGTTTTTATACGCGACAGTTCTAATCAATTTCCAAACATTTTGTTCCTCTTCTAAATTCAGGGAATTGTTTTCCCTCCCATTTAGTGCAGTTAACATTGCAAGCAGCCTGTAAAGTTAGATACACATAAAATGACAGAAATAATATTGATGATATAAGCTGTGATACAGAATTTTTTTTTATCCGAAGGATTTCATTTTCAAGTAAAAAAGATGTACTTTTATTGTGCCTGAGAAATTTTATGCGAACAAATTCAACAACAAAAAAAAGGTAAATTGTTGTAAATAAGCTTGAAATAGAATGTATCAAGTCCATTTCAATAGAAACAACGTACTCAAGCCTCTTTGTCGTAAGAGGCGAAAAGAAAAATGAATATTTATATGTATGTAGTGTGTGTCGCAAAAAAAAGGGGGAGGTGCAGTCAGAATGTTTTATTTGGCCATTATGTCTGAAGAATTTCATTCTATTTTATATAAATAGTTCTTGGTGTAAGTTTCATTTCTTTTTTTATTCCCATCTCTGGCGGCCGTTTGACTCGATTTCTAATTTCTCTGCAAATTTTCCCTGGATGCGAAATTCATTTTCACAAATGAGTCGCATAACGAGATCATTAGTGAGAATTTTTATCCCCTTCTAATGGCTTCATCGCAAAAATTGGGCTCCTTTCGCGAATTTATTTGCTTCTGCAAAAAGAAAGAAGTTATTTTATCATTAAAGTATGCTTCTCTCCGGATAATCGGAGGAACTCTTTAATGATGGAACACGTTCTTGCTTCCTTTTTTTCCCCTTCTGGCGAACGTAGCATTTTCCGGTCGCTATTCTTAATTTCTGGAGATTAATTCAGACTTTGGATAACAGACTTTTTTTGAGTGAGCCGCACGTTAGGGCGATTAGAGTGTTTTAATTCGAATGATCGGCCGCTTTTCAAGGTTGGTTTGGTTGGTTTTATTAACATCGCACTAGAAGCAACAAGAGGGATATTGGCAACAAACTTCGTAATTTTGAGCCTCAGTCAAGTGACGATGGCTGATTTTCAATGTTTTGAGAATATTTGTTTTTTTCCTGACAGTGTCGTTTTGCAAGGGAAGTTGGGCTTTGATGTGCAGGAGGTGTCCAATTGTGTTTTAAGTAATATTATTATATGGTTGACTTTCTACGGTTCCGTCACGGAAATCCCTGCTCTGAGAAAGTGCATTGCATAATGGCGAGGATTGTAGAAAAAAACATTTCAAAGTTAGAAAATCTTTTCAGTGTAGTACTGACCTTATCCGAAAATGATTCACCAAGTCGTATGTAATCGTAATAAATTTTTCAAAAATATTTTCCAGCTACAGCTAGTCCAATACACTTCAGTTTTGTCGTGACATACCTGTGCACTTTATTTTTTCATGTAATTTTTTTTATATTTAAACATTAAGACAAGCGTGGGAGCCGAGTGGTCAAGGTCACCAGGTGAGGCCAATGATGCCTCAGACGAGCTGTATGTTTGAGTCCTGATTCCTTTACGAGTGTGCTAGAGCTTTGTAGTGGAGCTGATAGGAGTTAAAACTGTCGAGGTCCTAAAGTGAGAAGTAAAAATGGATGGAGTGGAAATTAAGAGAGTGGAGTGCCAGGCCAGGTATGGTCTTTGTCATTTGACCATGGTTCAGAATTACGAGGTTTATTACCAATAGCCCCATGTTGCTTCTAAATTCGACGTGAATAATCAATCGGAAAATTCAGTAAGTGTTTGAAGACTGTATTATGGCTTTAGGTCTAAACAATTAAAAACATCTTCCGTATAAGTTAAGTCAGAAAGTAAAACTATATTGTAAGAAGCACTTACATACAACCAGTTTAAAAAAACAAGTATAATGTGCTATGGTAAATTTGAGAAGATTTTGAACCCGGGACAATGAAGACTTGAATTGATAATACGCATAATTTATTTAGGACATCGATAGCTTATGTGGCAAGAGCACTTGACCGGTAATATGCATTTGGAATCATGGTTTCAAATACGCATTTTATCCTTAAGGAATGATTGAAGACCGGACTAAGCCTCAAAGAAGCTATTTGGTGGCATGCGAAAGTTTGGAGAGCGAGATACCAGGTCCCAGATGTCCTTACAGTGATTCAAAATGAGGAGGTTCATTGCCAGTAGCTGTAGTTAACATGTTAACACAAAAACTAAGCAGCTTTAAAAAATTCAAAGCTTACATATATATAGCATCCCTGGGTTGTGATAACTCACAACACAATTGATAGTAGAGCACAACACCTATGACCCTTTTTTTATGCCTGTTCCCTACGACTATTGAAGTCAATTTTTTTTCAGAAGCTCTTTGTTTATCAATATGTAGCTCTTTGTATCAAAGTCCAATATGACATAATGCAATTGAAATTATATCATGTATTTTGCTTATGTTATATATGACATCTGTTATGCACTGTTGTTTTGATTATCGTGATTAAATAATTAATTTCGAATTTTCTTTCTTTCTTTTTAGGTAAGTGACTGTGACATTCTCTCGTTTTGTTATGTTCTTCTAAGGTATGCTTATGCATTTATTTATATGGGTCTGTTTAAAGTTTTGTAAAGAAATAAATTCTCTCTCTGTAATATCTTTATATTACAATAGACAAGGTTCGTTTTTGATATTTTGCCGCTGTTAAAAATTAATTTAATGTATTTGTCAAAGAGAGAGGAGAAAGTGAATTTATGTAAGGATAACGTATGTATTACACTTAAATCGAATATTACATTAAATGGATATACGTAGGAAACAAATTAAGCCAAACGTACGGGGAAAATTAAATTGGAAAAAAGAATACAATTAGTAAATATCATTAAAAACCAGTATCATTCAAATCGGACTATTTTTCAATCTTGTGGTGACGAAAAAATTGACATTTTTATTCGCTTCTCGTTTAATGTTAAAATGGATTTTTACAAAAGGAATTTTTATGCTCAAAATGCTACATGTGATTCAAATTTTACTTAAGAGCTACAAAGTCAAGACTTGCATTTCTCTATTGTTTAATAAAAAAAAAAAAATCACTGGTCGTAAATGACTACTAAATTAAAAGTTTTGTTTTGGTAGCCAAATCAAAATTTGGTATCTGCCACATCGAGTTGTAATCATGGGTGAGACCTGGATTCAACGTTATGCACCGGAAATCAAGCAAAATTTGAAATGTTGGGTTGAGTCTTTTCTACAAACAGGCGAAGATGGCTTCATCCGCCGGAAAAGTAATGGTGAATTTTTGAGGTGCGAAAAGGGCTATGATCACGAACTCAGCAACTCAGACTTGGAAGGCTGTCTAGTGAGTCATGATGCTTACCTAAAACAAACTATTTTCGATGCTACGAGCACCATCTCTTGGAATTTTTGAGGACTTATTGCACGACCCTCGCGCGTTTAAACACGAGTATGGGACATGAGTTTTAAAAATATTTATATAAACTTTGTAAAAACATTATTTGAAATTTAAGAAACAAAGAGCAGTTTAAGTATGGGAAATGAACAACGTTTTGTATCTAAAACCTATACATTCTGTTAAAACAACTTATGTGCGACATGTACAACTGCTTAAGGGGGTCACTTCACGCAAATCGGTCAAAAAATCGATTTTTCAATTTTTTTTGAAAAAGTAACTACAAATCTTTCTGCGTCAAATGCAATTTAAATTTTTGTTCTAGGTAAATTAGAAGTATTTTAAATATTTTTTTAAAAAGTTGTTTACATGTGTCAAGATCCAAAACAGCTGATTGCCACGCCCACTTTTAAACCAAAACATATTATACATGCTTCTTTCCAGCCTTATCAAATTATTTTAAATTCACGAAAACAATTTTCGTCGATCAGCAACTTGTTGAGGAAAGAATTGAAGTGAATAGTAATAGCAGTTTGTTTACATTTCAACGTTTGTTATCGAATGCAACGTGCTATTTTAGACTCGCCTAATGTAGGCAATTTGTTCTTTTTGAAAACTTTTTTCATTTATATTTTTCAATATGTCTCGGTTTAATGCTCAGACATTTAAGAAATAGAAGTTTGAGAGAGATGTTTTTTTTATTAAATAAAACTTCTTTTGAAGTTATATAAGCTTAAAAATAAAATATGGTAAGTATGCTGGTATGGTAAGTATCAACTTTATGTAAGTATGCTGGAGAGTATGAAGCTTTTTTTAAATTCTTCTGATATATTTAAGGAAATAATTGACATTTCTCTGTTTTCTTATTGCTTAAAAGTATGTGTGTTATGCATAAAATGTAAAAAACATGGTATTCATATTAATCTTGGTCGTCAAATCCAAGGTTTGGCTACAGAACTATTTATATGTTGTGATAGTTGTGGTTTCGAACAACCAGTCCTTAATATTAGAGTCACTCATAGTTTAACTAATAAAGGATATACTAATGTACATGAAGTTAATACGAGACTTCCATATGCTATGAGATCAATTGGCAAAGGGTATGCTGCTGCGAAATGGTTTTGCGGAGTGATGAATTTACCTCCCATTACTAAGCGCTTTTATGAGTTATCCCACACATTAAATGATGCGACAGAGGAAGTCGCAAGAGCTTCTATGACAATAGCTTCTAACAAAATATTTAAAAATGATGGAAGTCCAAATGTACCTAGGGCTATTGATGGCACCTGGCAAAAGGAAGGCTTGTTTCACTAAATGGTGTCGTGACAACAGTTAGTGTCGAAACTGGAAAGATTGTTGATGCCGAAGTAGTTTCCAGATATTCGTGCAATTTGAGGAATGGAAATGCACACAGAGAGAAGTATTTCGCAAATTACTTTGGAAATAGTGGAGAACTGGAAGTTGAAGGGGCACTCTGGATCTTCAATCACTCAGAGTCATTGCACAAGCTCCGATATACTCAGTATTTCAGTCTTTGCCACACTGGTGACGACAAGTGGTGTGCATATAATAGGTCCATAATTAAAGGAAAACAATACAAACACAAACATAACTTACCTGATGTTATTATAAATTGTATTACACAATAGTTAGAGATTTTTCAAGTCCTGAACTACTTTCTAGATGCCTACATGGCAAAATTTAAAATTTAAATAGCATCATTTGGCACATAATTCCAATAAATGTATATGGAATTAGGAACTTTAAAAACTGGAAAGTATGAAACAATATCTCTATTTAATCAAGGATTCATTACAAAATTAAAAGTTTTAAGTTTATTAAATGTTCAACCTGGATTTTATACATGTCGAGCATTACATGAAGCAGACCGTGTTCACATAAAGAAAGCAAAAAAGGCAGTTTTACCAAGAACCAATAAAGCTAGAATTAAAAACAGACTATTAAAATGTAGACAAGAAGATGATGTAGCAGATGACCTAAGCAATTCAAGCTTTGGTATTGATATCTATTATTGAATGGTAAGTTTGTACTTTAAATTGCATTATCTCAAAACTGTAAATTTCAACACAAAAGGAACATTTTTAAAAAACCTACTCATCTTATAGCTTTGAAACTTGGTGCATGTATTACTAGTACATAAAGAAATATTTTAATGAGAGCTTTTGTCAAAAAAAGGTTTCAAAAAATTTTTAGAGGTTGAAATGTACACAAATTTTCTTTGTTTTTTAACTTTTCACGTGTAAAAGCACATAATAATTTTTTAAAAAAAAACTAATCAAAATTTCAAAAAAAGCTCTCATTAAAATAATAACAACTATTCAATAAATGAACACAAAAAAATTGGTAACTCTACAACCAGTCAATTTTTTAAAAATGTTCCTTAAAATTGGTCATTTTTAACATTACGGAGATAGGGAAAAGGCTGCGTGAAGTGACCCCCTTAAATCATTCGCGCTAAATTTCCACGGGGCACCAACAAAATTGAGACATTTTGGCACTTTGTCCCGTACATTCTAAAAACTTTCAAGTAATATTTACGGCATAAATTTGATAATTTAACTGAATGCATTTATTTTCGGGACTTCCAAGCTGTACCCGAATGATCAGCAATTGAAAACTACCCCTGGCTTACGATTTCTAGAACATAGCTGCAGTTTTTTAATCTTAAATAATTTTATCTAAAAATTGATACATTTTAAATTAAAAAAAATTTCAAACCGAAAAGATTAGCAAGTGTACTATGAGGAATGCGAGACGTTCTGTTAGAAGATAAGTAAAAAATTAGCCGCGCTTTAAAAAAAATGCAATTAGAAGCAAAAATACACCATTGTTATCCATAGTAGTGCTTATTGTTACAAATAAAAGCAAATACTGAAAGTAAGTGAACTTTGCTCTGATTGGGCCCTGATAGAAAGAATAGACTCAGAATCTAAATGTTGATGGCAGGATACCTCATAATTACAATATGTGAGTTCTGAATTGGTTTAGATCTCATTTTAGCCGTGCTTTGGAGAAAGAAAAATATGCCAAAAAACGTGTAATGTCAATTCTATTAGAACCTACTTTAATGTAACCTTCCTTTTAGCGTGATTTATCGCCGGTTTGTTATCCGTCGGCAAGGCGTGGGCTAAAATATGATTTTACCTGAAACTGTAACGTGTATGCGTTGACATAATACCTCATATGTGCAATAAATGTCAGTTTTTCAAGAGAAAGAAAAAACTTTTTAAAAAATTTAATTTTCTTTATTTAAGTATGATTACTACTTGATTGTAAGAATAATGAATATATATAAAAACATACGCAAATTACAATTCGGAATAAATTGTAGTTCCGAGTTATAACTTTTAACCATTGATGTGTTTATGTAATACTACTTATATATAATAATAATAATAATAATAATGCGTAATAATGCCTATTAAAAATATTAAATAATCAGAATTACCATAATTGCTTGGATTTTTGGAAAATATTGTTTAAAACAAATTTTTTTCTTATTTTCGTATTGCATTTAAAAGAAATTATATTGTTATTGTTCTTAAAAGTTAGCTGTTTAATTGTTATTTTATAATAATTTATCTACTGCGTGTAATATTTTAACCAAAAATTAAGACAGACATCAAAACAGTTTTTAAAGTATTTATAGTTAACAAATACTTCTGTTCGTTATTTTTTAAAGATGTATTCAAAAAACAGAAGTTGTAAAATTTACTTTTTTTTTTTCATGTTCTTGAAGTTCGGGTTTCAAAATAAAAAAGTATTTTGTTCTCTCCTCACTTTTTTTTCAACATTTAAGCGAGTCAATTTGGCAACGATCCATGTTCTGAAGCGGAAGGTAAACAAAGGTTTTAAAATTAATTAACATCTGTTTAAAGATTCAAATAAAATTATCTTTGCAAAGTGCACTTTTTAGGATGGAGAGGGGGAAAAAAGAAAATTCGGCGGAAACAGAACATTTCTTTCCACTTTATTTAGTTGGAAGAGTAAATTTCTTCATGTTTTCTCTTCAAACAAACGGGAACCCAAATTATTTTTCGGGTGAACAAAGAAATTATAATATTGTTTTCAATCAGTAGTTACATGACTCCCTCCCCCCGTTTGTGTTATTTTAAGAAATTAACTTGAATTTTTCGATTTTTTTTTATCAAGAGCATATTAAACGTTGGTAGAATAAGATAAATATTCATTCATTTCAAAGATAAGAGAAAGAAAGTGTTGAAAAACATATATTTTGGTAAATTTTGAAAACATTAATTACCAAGTAAAAATAATTTAATTTTGATGTATTGTTTTTGCTGAAATGAATGCGTTATCACACCTGCTTTTGTTTTCCTATTTAAAAAAAACCTTGAGAAAATTTCCCATTTCCCCATTTAATTTTTATTTTTATTAATGACTCTTTTTGGCTACATAAAGTTTTCTTAAAGAAACGCATAATCGTAATTATTCAAGGAATATAAATTTTCGTAATTCATTTTATACCACCCAAATATTATAGGAACCTCGCTTAACGAGCATAATTCGTTCTAGAATCTTACTCGTAATGCGAAACATTCGTTAAACGAACAAAATTTCTCTTATAAAATGCTATAATATGTTCCAGGCCAAAAAAAATTCTTAAATTTTTTTTATGCGAATCATTCATTCAAAGAGAATCATATTTACATTATTAAGGAGACTGAATCATCTTCAATCTTTTCTTCTGTCACAGAATAAATCAATTAGAATGCTAATTCGGTTTTTTTAAAAAAAAAAACCACCAAAATAATTAATTTATTATTGATGATATATACCTAATCCTTTTTAAGTAGACAGCTATCTAAAGACATTTGATTTTGCCTACACTTCAAAATTTGGTGAAAATGCAACACATCATTACCATTCATACATTTGTAGTTTACATAGCCACTACCTTTTAGTGTGATGCTTCTCAATGTACGAAGCAGTATCTTTTCAGGCGTTCAGCTTTTCTTATTACGCCTGAAGATTGTTATTTTGCTTTTACCTTCTACACATTTGACATACCCTCTACCTTAGTTTTTTTGCTGTAAACCTTGTTAAACTTGTAGGATTTGTGTGCATGTACCTCTTCTTAGCAACTCTATAAGCTATTTAATGGGCAGTTCTTTTCTGTGATCACAAGCTCATCGTTACCTTTTTTTTATCCCCCTGCAGTCCGATTATCTTGGCCAAAAAGGCACGATCGCTTAAACTACTGGCTCCAGAGAAATTGAACATAAGTTTGGCGAAAAAAAGCTCCATTGCAAGCGATACCTGCGATACACATGGACTAATATGGCAAAGCCTTGGCACGAAACATCGCTCAAAGAGGGAATCATAGTCTTACAATTTGTTTTTCTCGTTATGAGAGGCGCTTGTTGAGTGAGGTTCCACTGTAAGTGTGCATTTGCTATTGTAACTTGACTTAAAAACTGCAGCATTGAAACAAGAGCATATAATCATGCGAGTAATTTTCAGAAACTCACCTAACTACTTAAGTGTTGAAAAGTTTGTGAAAGCTGCTTATTTTGATTGCCAATATTATCCTAGAGATTTGTTGTGAGTAATACCAAAAACTGCGTCTAGATTCATTTTTTTTCTCAGCTACTACTTACGATTATTCGAAAACTTTTATTTTCCTCAGTTTTCTTTCCCCCCCCCCCCCCTTTTTGAATTCGTTGAGATCATCTTGCTTAGAATCGAGACTTAATCCTTAGACCACAGTCTAGTGGCAATATGGAGTATTTGCATCTCAGTTGAAGCAAAAATGTGTTGCTATATCAATGGAAGTTCCTAAAGAATTATGTCAATTAAAACTCTGACAGTGTGTCTGTCCTTCACCAACAACCGATAGAGAAGAGATGTTACGGCTGCCTTCACACTGTGTTCAAGAAAAAGATCGGAATTCAAATTTTGGATTTCAGATAGCGAAAATTCTCTAATACTAATATCATGTTTTAATTTCATTAATATGAGGAGAGAAGAATCTTTATAGTACTATTTATTTCTGTTCAAGCCGATTCATTTTTTCTCTGATATGTTCAATGCGCTTTGTCTCCTTGTACTTCATACATTAAAAAAAACCATTTTCGCATCACAGGAAAAAGTTTTGGCCATTTATTAAATATTTCTGACTTTTAAAAGCTCAGTGTAATAAAGAATAATATAATAGCGAAAATTTATCAGGATTCTCTTTCCATATGTAGGGGGGGGGGGTAGTAGTTTAAATGTATTCACTAGAGCATTTAGCGCATGCTCTGACTTGTTGATAATTATATCGTTGTAGATAACTCTTCAATGTGTTTGCTCATTCATCGCTGACGCCAATGTCGTGTACTCGAACTGGCATGAGAGTTTTTCATTAATGTGTATTTTCGGCAATGGGAATCGGAAATGAGGGAGGGAGGAGGGGTTAAGGTGGTGCTACAAAATGTTACGTTTCTGATATCTTATGAGCGAAATTAGCCAAAGAAGTAAAAGCTGATAGTTTATACCAATTTACTGTGGTTTAGTTTTAATACAAGTGTGTAATTGTGTTTTTTGTTGTTGAAATATTGATTAATAAGCTACTTTACGACTTTCATCATAAGAATAATATTATACATGTATAACAATTAAATAGAAGTATTATGTGGAGTAAAAAGGGCAAATGATTATTTGATTAAAAAATATGACTTGTTTAAAATAGATGATACCAAAAAATGATTATTTGATAGAATGAACTAGTGAGTGTTGCGGTACTTTCGGGAACAATTAGCGGCGACACACGAATTTTGCAAGAAGTAGCTGCGAAGTAGGGCTTTGTCTTTTGTGCACATTTCCAATATGTAAAAAGTTAATGAAAGAAACTATATATAGTATAGAGAATTGAAATAAGACAACATGGTTTACACAAGTGTTTTAATTATAATTCCTACTTTTAGGAGTTAAGAGGGAATTAAAATGTAATTTTCCCCAAAAAATGAGAACGAGGGGGGGGGGGTACAATAACAGACATTGATTTTCGGAATATGATGATTTGTTATACTGAACACGGATAAACTCGGCCATCTTCTACCTATGTGCACATGGTATTCATATTTCTTATTCTTAGCATGGTGGGAGCTCTGTAGATACGCTCACATTCCCAGTCGCACTAATTTTTAATGAATATCTCGATTTATTTTAGTGTTTTGAACTGCTAATTGTTTTCCTTATTATTAGTAAAATATCGAGATTATACTGACTCTCGAATCAATTGAAAGAGTTTCACTCCATATGGCAATTCCACGAAAGGTATATATATATATCAAAGCGTAATTCAAAATATTTTAAAAGAAATTTTTTAAAAAAAAGGGTTCCACCAAAAAAATTCCCAACTATTGAAAATATTTCATCATTAGTTTTTATTTCATTGTTGAATACTTTTCTGAAGCGGAATGTCTGTTCAGTTTTAAATTTTACAAAAATCTACAAAAACACATTAAATGTGTAAAAGATACCTTATGTACATTAAATGTGCAAAATATCTTTAACATGGTCCGAGTATAAGAACTAAGATCGCTCTATGATCCGAAGTAATCTACTGTCTTTGGAAATTCTATACAGTAGATATAGCTGTAGTGTACTATTTAATTAAAAGTTAATAAATTTAATAGCAATCCGCATTACTTATTGCCGTATTCTAGAAATTATTTAAGTGAAACGCTTAAAATCGATCGTACTTTCTTTATATTCACCTTTAAAAAAACGGAATTATGGGAAATAATAAACCTTGCTTTGGTTGTCATTTATTTCAGCTGTATGTCCTCTATGAAAAAAAAAAGAACCATTAAACAGTCTTCATTATCCCATGAAGAAATACGACAAAAGAAAAAGGTTAGAGATTGCTGTCATAAAAGACATACTAATTAATATTCTTAGCTATAACTAGACACAGCATTCTGCTGAAAGTAAATTCCCAACCCTCAAAGAATTCTCTTTAAAGTGAGCCGTTACCAACCTTATTATTTTACAAATAGCACAAAGAAGCCATTTTACCTCGTTTAATTACAAAAGTTAATTGACCAACTTTCTCTTGTTTTCTTTACGCTGCGCGACACCTTTGTACCTTTTCACGTTTCGCAACTCTCTCAGGAGCGTTTTTTTCCTATGACTGAAAGTGTTCAACAAAAATGTGTTTATGTCTTAGCTCCACACCTCCTCCTCCTTGTTGTTTCGCTCTTTTTTTTTTTTTTTTTTTCCTCTCTCATTCCAAACACAATGAAATGGCAGAGATCGTACTATTTTTTTTCCCTGCCTTTCGGACCAGAGCGAATGAATAAGACAAATTTTTTTGCCTTGTTTTTCTTTCCTTCGCTAATAGAAGCCCCGGAATGAGTTGTTCCTGCGTCCTACTTAACCAGGATTAATGAGTACAATGGGAGAGCGCTTAATGTGTTGCCTTTCTTGTTCTCGTTGCTCCGACAGAAGTTAATCCGGTCGACCGATAGCTAATACCTTTCAGGAACCTTGTTATGCATTTATTGTTCTTAAGGGAAAACCGTTTGGGGTGTAATGGGAGATGCGAAAGCTTTTGTGTTATTTAACTATCCCCCTATAGTCAGTTCTGTTTAATTTGCAAGCGAACAAAAAAGCTTTAAGAAATCCGACTTTTAGTTACCTAAAACAAACGCTCCAGTTTCTTTTAATCCCTGTTGCAGTTAGAACTTCTATTATGTGATCACTCGGAACACCTAACCTTTTTTTTTTTTTCACTACTGAGGTTTAAGACACAAGAATAAAAAACTTTTGAAAAATAACAATGACATCTAATATGTTTAGAAACATTTTACGTAAAATGAATAGATGCTTTAATTTCTTTGATACCCAAAGCCTGAGAAAATCTGAGGTTTAATTTCCATTTTGTTATTCGCTACTAAAGAAAATAATAAAAATATTAGTTGTTAAAATTTTGTGAAAAGACCTTATAAGAATTGCTTGTATATGTATTCCGAAAAAAATGTTATAAGTTGTTAAAAATTATAATTTATTAAAGGATGACGAGATCATTACGAAATGAATGGTCCTTTTTTCTTTTACTATGAAAAATGTAGTTTGTAATTATCTGAAATGTATTTTAATTTATAATCTATTATTTGTTCTGAAAATACAGTTGGGGAGTTAACCTAATTTGTTTCAAAGCCAACAAGAAAAATCTGAAAGTCTTAATATTGTTGTGAATGGACCTTTTTTTATATGTTAATTATTTTACGACAATCCGAACTTAAGAAAATTATGCTATTTGTAAAAGAATTTTCATAATTTTTTTTACTCGAAAGTGCTCAAAGAACGCAGTCTCAAGTAATTTTTGTCACAATTTTGTTATAATTACTTTACTTTTCCTTCCTTTTCACATTTCAATGCATAGAATTCGAAATAAAACTTAAATTTAATTCTTTGTTACTAAGCTCATTAAATTCTGTTAACAAAAAGTAATTTATAGAAAATCACACCAACAAACAAACGACCCTAAGACCACGAAAACGTTTCTAATCTATTTGAGCCAATTTTCATTAAATGTTAGGTAGTTTCGTTACATATGCGATGATGACATACTTTTGCGTAATCTGTTTCTGAAGGTTCAGTCTCTGAGGCTAGCGTATGTTCATTGTTAAGCGAAGTTTATTTCCTTGTATTTGTGACCCTTTCTGAATTCCAATTCCAGTAAGATGTCGCCCGAAGTGCGGGGGTAATTATCTATTGATTGATTAACTACTTAGTTAATGATGTGTCTGTTGGTTTATTCCGAGATCTGGTGAAAACCAGTCTGTCACCAACATGGAACAGTTCCTTTAAGACAAAACTTTAACAAAAATTGCGAGTGATTTTTGCGCAAGTAATTTTCCTTAATATTCCTGACTGTAATTTAATGAATTGCTAAGAGAGAGAGAAGACAATACTGAAAATAATTTATAAAAATGGTCCCAGCTCTTTTTCCTGAGGTTTAAAAAAATTTGCTTAAAGATGTCTTAGCGTAATGTTAGATTAGAACTCGAAACTGGAACCCTTTTTCCGATGCCAAAACAATTGAACAGTAATTTTATATTCTGACTTCTCTATCTTTTATAGAGTAACGTAGTTTACAAAATTACTAATTTATATCCGAAACAATCCTTATTATTTGGTGTAAAATGTATTCCATATTTCTTTTCCTATACTGTGATATAAAATGAATTTTGAACTTTTGAAGTGAAAAATTGAGTGTTTTTTGAAATGTTCTTAAATTAAAAAACTGCTGCACCATGTAAGGATCTACGTGTTACAATGTCACAAAATTTAAGGAAAATTGGAATAATTTTCTGTCTGTAAATGTGTTCCAAGTTTGGATATGGTTCTTTGACATTAAGCGAATTTAAGCCTTAAATAAAACTCAAAACTTTTGAGGTTCTAAGATAAAAAAAAGATATTAATTAAAAAAACTGGAAATGCATTAGTGGGTTTAGATTAATTGAATTATTTATTAACATGTATCAGACCCTTTACATGAGCAGTCTTAGAGACATCAGGCTCGAATTCCCGATACGACGGAGATAACAGTTGCCATGAGCTCGTGAAAACTTCGATGTCGCGGCCACTTCATTTGATGGGAGACTTAATCGTTTTTCGAGGGGGAAAAAACTGAAATTTTAAAAAAATTATTGGAACGAAGTATTGATTTGAAAATCATGAAATTATTGACTCGATATTAAAAGTTACCTCTGTCATTTTTCCTGAAAAATGAAAATATTTTTTATAAATGTTACTATTATTCATTAACCAGAATAAAATCAAACTGCTCGATACTCAAATCAACAGGAAATGATTTCTCGGTTATTTTTTTCATTAACTAAGTAAATAAAAGAGAATAGGAAATTGGGTATTGAAAATTTGATGGTCGAAAAAAATGAATATATTTCTTCTTATTTAGTATATACCAGTTTAATTTATTGTTGATTGTGAGAATATTTTACGGGCGAAGGATATCACTGATTATACAATAAGGAACATATTGAATATTTAATTTAATTCACTCTTGTTATATTGATATTATATAAGCGTTTGTATGATTTATCGGTCATTAATTTTGTCTTCCGTTATCAAGGGATTGAGAAAACTGATAATCTAATCAACTATAAAATCAACTATCATTCACATTCTCTTAGTAACTAGAGTTTAATTCTTCATCCAGTTGCTCTCCGAGAGGTGGTTCGTTACGACTTTGTCAAGAAATAAATGAAATAAAATTGTTGATGTAATATGAAAACAATGTATATCAAGATGCAAGTACGATCTTAAAATTGTGTACACTTCATAATTAAGAAAACAACGAGCAAACCAAAGATAATACCAACTCCATTCCCTAACACTCTTCCTAATGTTAAATATGTTCTTTGTGTCCTTTTTGATCATCTCACTGGTCACGGTAGCCTAATAGTCGTAGTAGCGGACTCGTGGCTATCGTTTTTCGCGAGTCGTGAGTTCCAGCCTCGATGACACTAAAGACCCTCCAAAGGGCTGATGCACATTAAATATGTCGAGTTTCAAAATCCTCTCTTTGGTGTGATTTAGAAGTTAGGAGAGGGAGGTACCAACTCAGGAGTTGTCCTTGTCTCTTGACCGAGGTTCAGAATTACGAAATCCGTCGCCAATGGCCCTCGAGTTGCTTCTAGTGCGACGTTAATTAAAAAACCAACCAACCGATCATGTCGTTGCCCGAAGTGATTTTATATAGTAGGGAAAATAAAAACACTCACATTTTGCACGAAATTCATACAAATGGCTCGGCACTCGAAAAAGGTATTTGAGCTCTCTCCTGTGATCAAATGTCTTCTAGTCCAGTCCCTTCGAGTTATGCGGCCACGGTAACCGAATGTTCCAAGGTTGCGAGCTCATGGCCATCGTTGCTTCTGTCGATTCGTGGTTTCGAGCCTCTGAAGACCTATCGTGTACGGACTGATGCACATTAAATGTGTCGAGGCTTAAAATCCTTACGTTGAGATGCCAAGGAAATTTGGAAAGTGAGATGCCAGCTCAGGTATCATCTTCGTCGCTGGAAAAATTAAAACGAAATAATCCTCTCGTGTTGCTTCTAAGTGCAAAGTTAGTAATCAATTAAAATCTCCGGTACTATGTTTGAGTGAAAAAGTATTTCGAGACTATTTGTGTTCTTCCAGCTATTATATGTCACATAAATTTTTTTCAAAACTATTGAACATTATTGAACGACAAAAAAACACCTTCAGAGGCTCGAGATCTCATCGGAAAGTTTCTCCCCGATTGCACGAGTAGAGAACTTCGTCCTGATCCGCCGGAGCTCTTGAGTGGCTGGGGCAAAGCTCATTTAGAGCGCTTAATCCCCCATTGATTCGGCGCATTCCTTCCTTTTCCGCCCCGAGCCAAGAAAATGCCTCGGCTCGGATAGATTGCCTTTTTTGTTTGTTTGGGAATGGGTGAACAGGGTTTTCTCTTTGCTCCGAGTGCCGCGTTAATGTTTTTATTCGGTTCTATCGCAGAAAGGATTCTTTTCTGATCGTTTTCTGGCGAGAAGTAGATTCTTTCTTCGTTGATCTCTGTTTTAAATGCCTCACGTGGTGGACTACAACTTTCAGATTTTTGTGAATGGCAGTCTACTCTAATGCTATAGTATAGGATAAAACTCGGAGCACTTTTCTAGATGCTCCACCATTAATATTAAATTCTGACTTAATATTTCTGTAGAGAGTGCATCGTATTTATTGATGTTACCTATTTCTCACTGTATAAAATACTAGCTGAAGTTCCCGTTCTTCGCACGGGTGAATACTTAGAATATAAACCTGCGAAAGTTATACAAAAGTATTTTAGTATATAAAAAATTTAATGAGAACAAATAAATGAATAAAATAACGATTTTCGAGGGAAAAAATCCTGTTGAGTATAATAAATTGTCACAAGCACATATAGTGACCTCATTTGGCACAGTACGCGTCAGAGCTCTGCATGGCGAAGTAATGCCAACGAAATAAGATAATCCAACGAAAGTTTTACAAAAATATTTTAGTACATAAAAGTTTTAATGGGGAACAAGCAAATGAATAAAATAACGATTTTCGAGGGAAAAAAATCCTGTTGAGTATAATAAATTGTCACAAGCTCATATCGTGACCTCATTTGACAAAGTAATCGTTAGAACTCTGCATGACGAAGTAGGGGCGAAGAAAAAGGGGCATATAAAAAAGATAAGATGGCTCATTATAACTGCAATTAAAATTTTGAATAAAACGCACTAATAAACATTTTCCCACTGCTATCTCTTTAGGAGAGGAGCAAATGTTAACTCCTTGTACCACATTGAATATTGTGCTATTTGTAGTGATAGATTTCTGAATGGAACGATTTGAAAAATTTTAAAATATCCAAAATTTACCCTTTTTAACGTTATTTTTAACAATTCGCCAATAGCTAGTTATTTAATGTACCCATTCGAAACAAATTTATTCAAATTTATTAATGTAGGTAGCTTGGATAGAATCTTATTTATATAGGTTGATTTAGCCTGAAACAAAAACTAATGTGCATCTGTTATTTCTTAACAAATTTCTAAAAATTAAATTGCGTTGAAAACTTATTGAAATGCGGTACCATTAAAAAAGAAATTTATATTAAAAAAATGTTGTTTCTGCTGGTAAACACGGGAAAATGGTCAAAAAAGGAGGTTTTCTCAAAATATCGCCAAAAATAATTTTGAAAACCTTTTTGCCGTTCCTTCCACACATCGGCGAAGCATCCCAAATTTTTTGCAGCGATATGATCAACGATGTGGATTTGCATAACGGGCAGACTTTCAAACTTTTGTGTAAGATGTTCCTTACTTTTATACCATTTTCTTAAATGGGTGTTTAACTGTAAAAGATAGCACATTTTCTGGAGTACTTCAAAATTTTGAAGGACGAAGTAACTCATAAGCTGACGGCCACGGTATCCTAGTGACCTACTTTGTTTCCGTCTAATCGTGTGTTCGAGTCCTAATTTCTATAAAGGCTCACTATGTAGCGGAGTTGATGAATGTTAAATCTGTGGAGGCTCCAAGTTTGCACAATGGGTTAAGAGAGTGACATGACAGCTCAGGCGTCGTCCTCTTCTTTTGATCGTAGCTCAAAATGACGATGTCCATCGTCAGTTACCCTTGCGTTGCTTCTAAACGCGACGTCAATAAAGGATTGATCAAATTCATAAACTTGATAAGCGTTACAATGAATTTATATGATAAAACTGGATATTTTTTCTGTCTGCAAATGTATTTCGAGTTAAACATTAAGAGATAGACAACTTTAACTCATCTATGCATTTGATCAAAGGACTTGTTTTCATGTACACATCGTGACTATTTTGTTACATTTTTTGATGTTTTGTGTAAATATAGTGTATTGCGTTTTCAAGCCGAGCTTTGTAATTTCCAAATTGCAAAACAAAACATAATAAATAAACACAGTGAAGAACAAAATACTACAGCCCTTTTTATCGTATCCTTGGATCGTAGTTATTTAGATTTAAGAAATTCGGGTATGTTGTAAATGTGTATAAGTTAAAATTATTGTCAGTTTTTGCTCATCTTCCGAAATAATGTTTCACGAGGATGATTCTAAAAGTACCCATTGAGAATATTTGCATCTCCAATAATTGTCATCATAACTCTACTGATCGATGAGGCCGTCTTCACCTTGTTTGAAGTAAATTTACCGGAAAGATCCATTGTTGCTAGGTTTATTTCCGGTGTATAAAGATGAATCTAGGTCTCACCGACGGTGATAACTCTTTGCAAAATGACGACGACAACTTGACGAAGCAGCAATCAAAACGAACCTATACGTGTGTCATTTTTGTTTCACCGCCATTTTACTAATGTAAGCATGCGGTGGTAACATCACAACTTCGTTTAGAAACGCTATCATCAAAAACAGGTACTTTTAATTATTATCAAGAAATAACTAAGATTTCTGGATAAAATTTATTCCTCATATTGATTGATCTTTATGCATATTGTTGACAATAACAGCTATTCGTGTTGAATTGTTTGGTTTCAAGAAGCCGTTGATTGAAGTAACCCGCAGTATGGAGAAAGCAGTGTTCAATTTGCTAAGTTCTACAATGACAGCACTCGAAAGCTCAAGAAACCCTGGGAGAAATGTATAGCTCTAGTTGTAGACTATGTAGAGAAGTCCTAAGAACAATATATAAAAATTAAGTCTTAATTATTTTAGTAATAGTTAAAACTATACGTGATACCCTTGGATAACAATTAAAATTTTACAATACTGCCGATTACTTTAATCTACGGCTTCCTGAGACCAAACTATTCATCATGAGTAGCTGTAATTTATAGCATTATGTACAAATGAATCAATAAATATGAGGGATATATTTTATCCGGATATCTGAATTATTTCTTAGTATTAATTAAAACTTTCATACTCCCTCGTAATTCATCACAATCGGATTATTTACTATCACAATCAAAATTTCGAGGTTTTCTAATGTTAGAGAAACATATTTGTAATCATGTAGCAGCCTTACTTCATTACTTCTCTCCGCAGAAATCTTAAAGCTTAATTAACGATTCAAAAAGCCCACAAATCCAATTGAAGAGGTGACAGAAGTAGAACAACACAGTTTATTACTTGTTTTAACAAAATATGTAAGGTCGCATTCTCTCTCAATTCTAACTCGCTAAATTCCTATCTTATAATTAAAGAATGAAGTCTCAGCTTACCAACCCACTCGCTCCGAGTGAGACACTTCTTAGATATAGCAGATTCGATTCCTATTACTCTATCCAGGAGTTACTTATAACTAATTTAACTGCAAACTATTAATTACAATTATTCACTCTAACTTACAAACATCTATCAGCTTCGCATTATTATCTGTTTCTCTCTTATTCCTTTCAATTTCATTTCGCTTATGTATAACTATCCCTAACTCAATCTAATTTGCTTAATCATCTTCATTTGATTGGCAAAGAGATAAAATTTTGTGCAATTCAAATTACAAAAAGCCCCCGAAGTTGGTTAAGAGATAATCTCTCATGAATGGCCCAACGTCACAACCATAAGAAAAAGTGGATTTGTATTTTCACAAATCGCCGCGTAGCAGGTCTATCAAGTTTGAATGTCCTTACTTTTATTTGACAAAAGTGTGAAGATTCAGGCAATTAGCAAACATTTTTATATTATTTTAAAGCACGATAGATTGGATCCGCGGAAAGGTTTTTCTATCCGAGAATAGGTTTATGGCATTCTTGCTGAAAAAAGAATTCATCCCATAGATCAAAAAAGGATAAAAAAAAATCCTCAGTCGAGGGAGAAAGGGGAAAAGTTATGAATAGCTTGAATTTTAAGATATTCTCCATCGAAATATTAGCGTAATCCTGTAGAAGAATACAAATTAAAATGTTCATATCTCTGAATATCCCTTCACATTGCCTATGTTCCCTTTCCATCGATTTTTCGAAGTACTTTCTGTTAATAACGACTCGAAATAGAATATTCTATGTCCGTGCCCCAAACGAAAAACACCGAACATTTCATTGTGCACTCGAGCAGCGTTCGCGAAATCCAATCAGAATTGAATTACCCTTATGGACTCTGCCACACATTGCAAAGAAGAAACCCCAGATTAAATTTTCGGAAATAACCCGCATGTCGCGGTGGCTGCCGTATTGGAATATTTGCGAGCTCATCCCTGGGGGCTGTCCGTGCGTGCGGAGGATTAGGGGAAAAAATAGAATACGTAAAGGGCTTCTGCAACCGGTTCGTAAGACGGGTAGTCATGTTTTGAATTCTGCTGTTTTTTTTTTAACTAGGAACTACTACGTGTTTTGGGTGCCTAGTTCGGGTGAACTGCTTGTTTTGTCGTCTTTTTGTGAACGATAGAACGAAATTATTGTAATAGAAGTATTTGATTACAGGGGTTAAAGTTGATGCGCTTTAAAAACCATTTCAATTACTCGTTTGAAGGAAATCTGTACCAGAGTGCTGTGGAAAGACCTTATACTCGACATACTGAAAACGATGTTTTGTTGGGAATAGGATCGTGTGAATAATTTAAATTTCTAAAGTACAGTACCCCTTCAATAATGCAACACTTCTCCTTTCCAGCCCTGCCAGTCACCCCGGATAAGGAGAAGTCTTCCACACGTTAAAGTTATCTACCTCAATGGAATAACATAGGCTATCAATTACATTTTTGGTAGTTTTTAGTTATTTTTTGTATTTGATTTTTCTTATTTTCGTGTATACTGTGCTACATTTTAAACAGCAATACATACCTGTGTTGTTTAAATGCATTATTATTAGTTATTTTCAAGTAATCCGATATCGGCCGGATTATTGAGAGAGTATTGCATTTGTCTGATATTAGTACGATATTGCTCAAACATTCCTCAGAAATATGGGCTTTTTTTATGTCTCGTTTCAAAAGTTTTGCTTTTGTTTCTTATGTAGAAAGTGTTTGAAAAAAGAACGGCCTGGTTATCGAATTCATTTCATTTTTCTAAAAGCATATTTTATCAAAAATTTTAATTGTTTTTTTAAAGGAATGCTTTATTTACTTATAAATCATATCCTTTTTGGAAGAATTGTCCCTTGACCGAGTTTCAAAATTATGAGGTCCGTCGCCAATAGCCCTCGTGTTGATTTTAGTGCGTGCGATGTTAATCAAACCAATCGATCAATCTTGGTTGAATTGCGCAGTTTCATACATCTGGTCGTTTCTACTGTTTTACCACACCACATGGTTTTCACGATTTAAAGCAGCCGTGATGCAAAATTATAATGTCTTACAACATATTTCAAAATGTCTATTTCATTTTACTTTTCGTGTTTTTTGTCATCGCAAACATTTATTAATGTGGCACGGATGCGTAGATAAGGATGCCAGCTCAGGAGTCGATCTCGTGACTTAAGTGACTGAAAATTGCGAAATTCGTCACCAATAATCTTTGTGTTTCCAATGTGACGTTAACAAAGCAATCAACCAATTACAAGCATTTGTGAAATTCTTACCGTCTAACAGTTTTGTCCGAAAACCGTTCGAGTGCTCCGGGAAGGGACATCCCTGATTTGGCCGACCACCCATTGAGGTGGTTCTTTTTTTTTTTTTTTTTTTGCAATGTGGATGTATCTCTAGTAATCCTTTAAATATTTGAATTGCAAAACAATGTTATGATGACTTCAAAGTCAAGTTTTACTGCTTTTTACTTAAGAGGGAAATGACGCGAATTTTGTTTGCAGTTTTTCAGAGTATCCCTCGTTATGAATCCTTTTTTTTTTATTTCAATCTTGAATTATATATATATATATATATATATATATATATAAAAGAGGGTTTTTTGAAAGTGATTTCTGCCATACCGAAAAAAAACTGAGTGCGACGAGGCAGTGCTTTCTGTGCTGCTTAAAAAGGAAAATGGGTGATGAAAGAAAGTATGTATTTTGCCCCAGTTGCATGGTTCTTGGTTCTAAAATTTATCAAACAAAAGCTGAGATTTAGAAGGAAACAAAAATTTATGTATTAAAAAAATTACAAATCTTACATGCTTTTCTGTAAAGCGTTCTTTCCAGCTTTTTGTTAAAAAAAATTAAATTTTAAGAAAAAACGCTACTTTTTTGCTGTAATTAAAAAAAAAGTATCAATTGATAAACTCAATATTTGTTACAATTTTGACTACTAATTTGAATTTATATTATCGAATGGAATACAAAATTACATATAAAACATGTGCTTATTTTCGGACATAATATGGCAGTAAAAAGAAATTAAATGGTTTATGTGTTACCCTGGTACAACTAATAGAACGATTTTGATTCTCATTTTCAATCATTTGCCTTTCTTCAAACTATTATCCATGTAAAAATTAGTAGGTTTGAATACTCATCGATCAAATATAAATTTTATGTGTTTTATACAACATCGATCTCACCGCCAAAGAAATCACTCCAATTTGCCGAATCTTCACAAATAAAGGAACGTTGTCGATCTCTGACGAGGATTTGCATTTGAATTCGGGAGGGAAATGTTGACGCTGGTGAAAGCTCGCCTCTTTCGATCCTCAGTCAACACGAAACGAAAACCTTTTAAGAGAAACTGATTGTGCACTTCCCATTTAGAACATTGACGGGGTTTGGCAAAGTTACGCTGCAGTGAACTTCGTTTCGCTTTCCAGTTGTGCGACATTACTTTTCCAGGTACTCGAAAGGTTCAAACTCAATGTCTTATTATCAACGATAAATAGTGTACTTAATTTTTTGGTATAAATTTCTTTGGTGTTCAGTGCTAATGTAATATTCGATAAGTTGTTTCTATAGCCCAAATGGTAAGGTCTCGAACTTCGTTAAAATTGAATTACGGGATCGAGTCCAGATTCCTATCTTTCGAGCCAAACAAAGGGAAGTATTATATGAGAAATCGAATCTGGTCCCAATTTTTCGCTCGGTGTGGCATTTAAGAGAGTTAGTTATTATGTAATATCTCTCTCATGAGGCTTGAAATTGCAAGATTTGTTACCAAAATTTTTTAATTATAACCTTCGAGAAACGTTAATTAAATATTTCTTTTAAAAAAATTGGCCTGAAAATGTACACTTCAGAATTTAATGAAAACTATATCAACCTTAAATATTTCAGACGCATTTTATAAACCCTAAGTCATATCCTTATGTGTCACACTGCGCGTGTGTGAATTTTTAATCGTTTTTATAAATTTTAAAATATTTCTTACTTGAATAATATTTGTTATTTTTTACTTTAAAATGGTTTATGACCCTTCCTTTATGTAACATAGTAATTGGGATTTTTAAAATTTGCTTTTATAAATCTTAAATAAATAAACTTATTAAGCAGTTGTCTCCCTCCCCCAATGAACTGAGCAATTTTAATGTTACATCAATATACCCAAATAAAATTCGATTCGTTTTTCGAGTACTGCTGAACTGTTTATTTCGGATTCCTACTTTTTGTTCGCTTTTACTTCCTGCATATTTTTTGAGCAAATCATTTTGATAGGTCAGATAAATCCTACAGGAATGGCGCCACTTGTATATCTAATATATAGACTTTGCTATTGTTCTTCCGAATAGAAAGAAAACAAGTGAAATCACTGTTAATTACATCAGTTACACACTCTGTGGTAACTAAAAAGATATAAAAAGTTCTCTCGTAGGTTGCTTGTGCAAAACAACATTTGATTACGTGATCAAAGCACTGAGTTAATGCTTAGTTTCTCCTGTTTTAAAACAACTTTAAGATGCCTTAATTCTCACCTGGCGTAGACTTCCCACATTCATCCAACTTGGCTATTCTTCGTAACACATGCTATAATTACCTGCTGCGCGAATTTCCTCTATTTAACGGTTAGTCGCGGCGCATGAGTTTAACAACCAATGCCGCGTTGCATAGCATTGCGTTTTGTGCATATTTGGACAAAGTAAATTATTTAATAATAAAGAAGTGAAAAATAAAAGATAATTAAACGAGACAAGACAATGGAAAATGTTTGTGTAAAAATTTTATGTGTAATTCCTAGTTTTAGGCGGATAAAATGGGATAAAAATTTAAAATTTTCGAATAATATATGTATACCCCTTCTCCCTCAATCGCCGGCACTACCTAAGTTTTAAATATTTGTTATGAATATATCAGTGTTTCAAGCGTCAAAAAAATATTCCATGTTACGATAAGTAAATAAAAGGAGAAAGAATTAGTGTATGGAAATAAACGAGTCTGTTCATCCCCTATTAAAAGGAAAATAAATCCAGTTCTTTTTGAAAGACTTAACTACCTTAATCAGGCAGTTTTAAGAATTTATTACCGTCCCATCTTTCCAGCTTACATTTAGTTCTTTAGACTGAGAAGGGTACTGCGAGAGCGGCTTCTCTAAGCCTACTGTTCCTGTAATGGGCCTTAATCTGACGAATGGCAGTTTTGCTTCACCGCCGAAGTTTTACTTTAAAAATATATTAAGCAATCTCTCTGCTTCGTACCCGCCTCCAATAAAATCCTTTAAAAAAAAAACAGAATGAAATGGCAACGGCTCGATTAACTTTTGGTGTGAGGAGGAAATTTATGGTTTCCGCCATTCCGCTTGTCGTCTGGGCCCAAGAATATTCGCGAAAATATGTTCTTTTCGAATGGAATGGAATGAAAAGACTGGAAAAATAAAAACGGAACGATTGAGAGAGAGAAAAATGAATGTTCTCTGGAAATGGCTTTTTTCTTTGCTTTGGGAAGAAATTGTTTTCCTGGCTCTCTATTTGTTCCTTTTTTTTTTTTTTTTTTTTTTTTTTTTTTTGTAACGCGTTTGAGCAAATGTAAGGAATGTTCTGTCGATCGCTTTCTTTTTCGAGAAGAAATTTAATCTCATAATGCGGTCAAAAAGCCAAAAGGATCTCTCTCCAGTATTGTTTCCCGCGTTTTTCTTAATCGAAATTTTGACTTCCTTTTCGATAACTTTAAGAAGCGCCGTCAGCTGTCAATGGCGTCAGTTTCCTGCGATCATTGGTTAAGGCTTCACCGCATAATGTACGAAACTCTATTCATAAATCATTTGCACCGTTAAAATTGAGCTGGACTCTCCGAAGTAATTTCGAAACTTGGAGATGTCTAGAAATCCTTATTTGTTGTATTTCTTGTGATAATTCTATACTCAGTTTGTTGTCAGACCAATATTATTTTACTGATTTTTAGTTTTGTTTGCCTTTTCTCTCACGTTTTTTCTTATGAAATTCGGAACCATTTGAGAAATTTATGCTTAAATATCTTGGTTTCTCTGCTCGTAAATCAAATTTTGTTCCATTTTATAATAGCATGCTTCCCTTTTAATGAGTTTTTAAGAAAATTTATTCGAAGTGGCAATTTATTTTAAAATAAAATATAATTTAATGCTTTTTGGTTAAAAATCATTAATCATTTTCAAACACTGTCATATTAATTTCATTTTTTGCTTATAACATAGGTTATTTAATATGGTTTCAATATTTTGCTCATATTATAATTCACATAAAATAACTAAAATGTTTTTTTTTTTATTATTATTTTGAGATTATTATAGAATACAAGAATTAAGTCTCCTAATATTCCATCTAGATTGTTCTCTAATTATTGAATGCTTTGTTATAAAATTACGAAAAATGTGTTGCTTATTTCAGGGTAATGGAATATTCAATAAACAATTTGGAGAAAAAAAATTAATTCCCAAAAACTCTCCCAAACTAAACTTTACGAACTTTTAATCGAAAATTTTCCTAAAACATTTTGGGAGTTATTAACCATAAGATAACGAACCCTTACATATTTAATCGGGTTTTTTTTTTCTTGAAAATTGCAACATTCAGAAGTTTAATTTTATAAAGTTATAATTCACTTCATTCGAAGGCTTACAAGGGCTTAGCTTCTTTAGGTAAGAGAATCGGCATTCCTATGTACCCTGGAGATATTTTTCTTTCCCGTAGGGTTATTGCCTTTGAAGATCCTTCTTTGTTTTCTTGTTAACTAATTGTGATTTATTTTCCATTTTTTTAAATACCTAAATCCCAGTTACTTATTGTTTGGCGAAAAATAACCAGATTTTGTTCTCAAGCCATTAATGCCCGTAAATTCACATATGCTTCATCAAAGCCAAATGAATAACGTCATGGGCTCTCTACTAATTTAAATCTATAATTTCGTTTAGATTAAATGTTTACATTACTATAAATTATATTTATTTTGTGGATAGGTTTGATTATTAAAGACAGTGTATTAAATTTTGATTTCATTAAAGATTTCCAGCTATTCTTGAATCTCTCCAGCAATTTAAGGAAAATAATTCGTAAAACGGTTTTTTTTTTATTTCCAACCTGTGGTTCCCCAGAGCTTCGCCTTTTGGCTAACAAAACTCTATTGCAGACTGGGCGTCTGCTAATTTCGAAAGATAAGGGAAAAGCTACTGCAGTGAACTTAGTTTCTATGGCGACTAACATAACATAAATGTTACGAAGGTTCAGTCTCAAAGAGATGTCGATTTTAAAAACTCCAACGAAAAATGAATCGTTCAAACAAAAGACCATGAAAATTAGAAATATATTCTTCAGTACACTTCAGATTTGGAGAGATTTTCCATAATGGCGATCAAAGGACCTAAATTTGATTCTGAATCAAAAATGAATTACTAAAATTATAATGCGTCGCTCATATATTATTGGTAGAGAAAGCTTCTGAAACGCAAAACCAAAGAGGCACTAAAAAGATGTGCTTGTTTTATCATTAAAATCATTTATTACGAACGTTAGTTTCGCTTTTGTGAGCGGCCCTGGTCTTTCAAATCGGGACGCATAAAAATATTACTAATCGGAGTTTTCCCTTCGTGCGCGCAATCATCGTAATGGATCTTCTGGTTTCCCTAATGACTGAGAGGAGTAATGTTTATATTTATGTGTCTCTAATTACCGCATAATTTTCGCTCTAATCTCTGTGTCGCATCTTTTGATTTGTGGGTGTCACGCTTATCTCTGCATTCGCTTGCTATGCACAGTAAGAGCTAGACGACTGCGCTTGCCCTGGGGAGGGGATGTGCAAGTTGATATGAAATTAATTCGCTCCGTGAGTATGCTGATTCGAGTTTTTTTTTTTTCTTTCCCTATTATCCAAAAGGGCAAATCTTGCAATAATAAGTTTAAGAAAAGATTTAAAATACAGTAGTATACCTGACAATTAAAAAATATTCTAATGATCCATTTTTATCACTTTTTACTGTTGTATATTCTTGGGCAATTTCTTCGCAGCTAAAATAAGCGTGAATGTTCGCCTTTCTTCTCCCTCACTTTTTCGACCCTTCTTCTTGTCGACCACTTTTTATCTTTTTTTCCAACTTCACGTCTAGACCACAGTTTAATCTTGTTAGGCGCAGCATAGCCATCCATATTTGGCTCTTGCGCCAATAAACTTTACATTCACTCCCTCACTCTCCCTCACTTTTACTTGAAGAAAGCAAGAGCAGTTAGGTTATTAAATCATTTATTATTATCAGATGTGCTACATTTTGAGGCTGTCACTAAACACCTGCTGTATCAAATTACTTTCATTTGTGTTTTTTGCGAATCAAATTTAACGTAAATTAACATACGCTACAAAGTTTTCTCGTTTTACTGCAATAAATTAAAGCTTTGTAGCTGCAGATCTTTGTGATTTAGACAGTTATAGCAATTATTTAGGTGTGTTCTTTGAGCTTGAACATGGTTCAAAATGGCGAAACCCAACGTGTGTATCCTTCTGCAATGTATATAACAAACCTTCAATTTGTACAGTGGAGCGGAGAAAATGCATGTTTCACTGGAACACACAGCATAGCTTAGATAACCATCGCTTATTCGTGCAAGCATTTATTACAATGAAATGAACCACTTTGCGTTCTTCATTTTCTAGCATTTCTCTCAATATCATAATGTACAACTCATTATATGTAGATACACAAAGACTGGAATGAATATCTATCGGCTTGCACCTTTAGAAAGAATTCAACGAATCAAATCTTTCTAATCATATCAATGTCTTCTTGCTCCCTTTTGTATTCATTTGTACAGATTAGTTATACAACAGGAACAATAAACGCATTTGAAATAACAGTTATATAATATAACATTTTCAATAACGTTCAGCTCACCAGCCTACTAGTCCACACAGTGGACAAATCTCCAAAGTAATACTCTGTGCCTCCGCCGATTCTGCATCATCGTGTATTTATAGCTATTCTCACCAGGCGTGAGATTATTGGAAAAAATCAGAGGAAATACATCGCTTAATCGTTTGGTCTGTGATAAACTGATCGGATTATTTGTTGTATTCCAATAAAAAAATTTCTACACATGAAGTTTCCGCTCGCAAGAACAGCTGTTTTATATTTTCGTGTAAAAAATACCTCGGATATTTATTGGCTGGAATTTACTTTTGCTTTCGCCAGCTGATCCCTTTCACATGCGCACTCGTCCATCTCTTCCTTCGAGGTGCGAGATGAATGGTCCTTTGGAGCGTCATTAATAATGCCAATCCGGACATCTCGATTGCCGGCTGGTTTAGGGTCGGATGTCCCTCTAGAGTGCACCGCACATCCTATGAACTACTGCTGCATTTTCTAGAGCTTTTCCGTGCCATTCCTCTGAGGAAACTCGATAGAATCACGCAACCCACAAATTTAAAGTCCTCCCGTTACTGTTCATTGATTGAACCATTTCACTGATTACAGTTAAAGATTCACACCGAAATCGCACATTTATGCTGCAAAACAGGCATTGGATGTTTCGAGGGAAAACAATACAACGATTATACCAAATTATTTGAAAGCTAGAAATTATACTTAATGCTGGATAGAGATAGTTAAACTATGTTTCATAATTTTGACAATTTAATGTTTGAAGAAATATAGCATCAATGTGGGAATTTTCTTTAATAGTGAGTGACACTAAGTAAATGTAATTGGCAAGTTTGTATATAATGAAGGGTATTTGAATGAAACTAGATCGAAAGCTTCGCTAATGGAAATTTTTTTTTATGTTATTACAGCAGCAACTTCAAAAAGAATTGACAGTTTAATCGTTTCTCCCTTACTGTAACGAACTAGGTGGCAAGATGGAAAATGATCACGTGACGGGAGGTTTAAAAGACTGAACGATGAAAAAGATGAGTTAAACCGATTCACTCATCAATAAAATATATTCAGTGTTAAACTTATCCAAGTTATGCTCAGGAATTCAATGCCTTTTGACTCTCCGACTGTACTAGGCAGTAAGTGAAAGTGTGATACGTTCAGTGATTCATTCTGGGGCGCATTACAGAAAATAAGTATTGGCGACTGAAACTAATATTAAAAGGTGTGTGTGTGTGTGTGTGTCCGTCCGTCCGTCCAAAATACTAAAAGATCGAGAGCTGAATTAGTAGAAGATATGAATTTCGCAAAGGAAGAGAATTCAATAGTTTTGGTGCTTTATTTTTTAATCAACTACACAACGATTATCCATGAGATGTGAACATTTCCATAAATTGTAATGGAATATTATATATATACGAAGAAACCTTTTCTAAGAGACTTCATCTATTTCTTTTCCTATAATAAAAGAAAACATATGTTTCTATATGGAAGACATATGGTAGTTTTCAATTTCAAATCAAAAATCATCACTAAAAACCACAAAACATTTTATATATTTATTTTATACCAATTACTAAATTTGGGTATTTTTTGTTATGTGTACCTCGTACATTTTTCTTGCGCCAATGTTTCACATCAAAAATAGGCTAACTTGAAATAAATTGTAATTTTCCTAAATAGAAGCTCTCCTCTGAGAATTAAAAAAAAAAAATGTTTGAAAAGAGTTAGCTTCGTTACTTCAAACAAAGACGCATTTCTTGTTGACATTTCCCTCTTTTTTTTTTCATTCCTACTGTTGCCTCAGCAAATAAACGAGAGAGAGAAAAAAAAGTGTTTACGGCCCGTGGAGAGTTCGAAAAGCAAAAGGGCAGATGAAAGAAATAAATAAGCATCCCATACACGAACATTTTGACAGTTGGCGTGTTCAGCGCTCCACAAACTTGTGGCACTTTTTAAATCACTCACTTTTCTGTTTTCTTTGAAGGTGAATAGATTTTTTTTCTTTTCCGCAAAGTTATGCCATTTTTTTATTACCCATGTTTTCAATATTTTTTTCTTTCTTTTATATCTTTTCTTTTTGTAAGTTTTTTTTTACTTCTCCTTTCCTAATTTTCCTTGAAGAATGAAAAGAAAACATTTTTAGAAATAGTTACACTTACAAGTTGTTCCTTTTTTCGTAAGTTCTTCCAGAACATTTTTGAAATCAATTTCATAGAATAATTGCGCTTTGGTTCCATAGTAGTGGTTTTTTTTACCGGCACACATTCGTGTTCCGGTACCGTAGGGTTCGGATTCGTGACCGACGGTTTTCGTTCAGTCGTGGGTTCGATCATTGGCCACTAAAGACTCGCCGTGTAGCCGGGGCTGATGCACGTTAAATCTGTCGGGGCACAAAGTCCTCCCGTTGGCGTGGTGTGGATGTTAGGAGAGGGGAGTGCCAGCTCAGGTGTCGTCCTCGTCACTTGACCGAGGTTCAAAATGACGAGGTCCATCGCTAATAGCCCTCGTGTTGCTTCTAGTGCGACGTTAATATAAACTAAACTGAAAACTAAATCGGTACCGCAGGGGGTTTCAAACTGAAAAGTAAAAAAGGTCCAGTCAGTCAGATTTCGTTATCAATTAGCTTTGAACCAAAATACAAACCTGAAATTAAAGTTGATTTCGTGTGGCAAATACCTTTTGATTTGCTGCGACTATTTATGTGCTCCGTTAGTGGCCGCGGTAACTGAGTGGTCAGGGTTGCAAGCTCGCGGCTAGCGTTATTTTATTCGAGTCATGAGTTCGAGTCCTGATGCCACAAAGGACTGATGCACGCTAAATCTTTCGAGGTCCCATATCCTCTCAATGCCGCGGTGTGGAAGTGCAAACGCAAGTGTTGTCTTCATGGCTTGACCGAGGTTTAAAATGACGAGGTCCGTCACCAGTAGCAATAGTGTTGCTTCGAAGTGTGATGTTAATCAATTAATCAATGTGTCCACTGTTCAATTTTAATGGAAGTTTTTTTTCTTTTTAACATAAAAAATGTAATAATTTTAGGAATGTATAATTTTTGATAATGTTTTATTCACATAGTACGAAAATTAATGAAATACGTAATTGATTTGATTGACAAAAATAGGAATTTTACATGCAAATTTTTGTAAGAAAAGTTATTTTGATTTGAGATATGACATTTTTTTTCTGTACTTAGTGGGAAAAAAGTAAATTTTAGGGGAACTAATTCCTAAGGCAGTGAACCGGATTAAAAGTCTTCAAAGGTCTGGCGACCTCTTAGATCAAAAGAAGTAAGATAGCACCTTACATACGTAATACACAACTTGGGGTTGAATTCCAGATTACTCTTTGTTTGTTTCGATGATGTTAATGCTGGAATATTTTGAATGATCTCAAAGGGGTACTTAATTTTCTTCGCATTATGACTACGAAATGGATTTTGAGTCGTTAATTCCCTTTTTTTGAACAAAGCCGACAAGATTCATGCCTCATTCACCGCCAATATTCCTATGTCCAAATGGATTTAAAGTTCAAAGGAGAACTTTATACGATGATAGTTAAGGGTTGGGTCTTAAAGGGGTAAAAGTTTCCAATCCTTTGTGTTTCCATTCTCTACTATATATTGGGTGTGAAGGAATAGTCCCACTGTAGCGCATGTTTGTCGTAAGAGACGATGAAATTGGGTACCCAGTGTCTGGGGATATAGCCGGGCACCCTGCCCCTGAGGATTATATCAGGATACCTCAGGGACTTTTCTTCAGGTAAGTGTGGGTATCATTCACCCGAGGCACCCCCAGTGATCTTGTTCTTTCCCATGGGATTTACTGTCTTTGATAAACACGGGTGACACACTCCCTGGTTACCCTAGCTAACCTTCTTTATTTTCGACCCTCCTTGTCAACCAAAATTTTACCTTTTTTCTGTTTTTCACACGTCGACAGCCCAGTTTTATATTTTACTAGCTTTATACTCGCGCACTTACTTTGTTTAGCACAGCATGACCACATCTGGTTTTTGAGCCATTACAAATACTGTCATTCAATCACTCATTCAAAGGTCTACATCACAGTTACACCTCGTTCGACGTAGCATGGCCTCATCTAGCTCTTGCGCCATATAACTTCACTAACACCTTACCACATCTCTACTATGTATTAGTGCAAACTTCTCGTTATATATTCTGCACTTAATTGTCTCTGTTGAACTTACAACATATAAGAAGCCCTATTCTATTTTAATGTTATTCGCAAAACTGAGCAAAAGACGATGTATTCTCCAAAGGTTAGGAAGTAAGACACCAGATGATACAGATCTTTTAAGATTGAAATTGCAAACATAGTTTGTAATTTTTCACTTATGTTTCAAGAACGGCATTTTAATATATCTTTATTCATTTCTGTTGGCATCGTCCATTTCGCCCCCCCCCCAAAAAAAAAAGATTTATCTCAAATATTTTATCACAAGAGAAAAATGCATTTAAATTGGCATATTAATTATTATTAGATATGTCTTATAACTACAACTTAAATTTAAATATGAAAATGTTTCGATGTAAAGAAGTGTTCCATGTTTGTTCTCTAACATTATAGACGAAGACGATTTTTTCGAATCATGTAAAGAAGAACGACTGAAGTATTTTGCACACTCAAATGTTAATGGAATCGAATACTTTAAGGCAAAATGACACCGCGAGAAAGATAGTATAAAGGATTTTCATAAAGAATATTTTAAAGGCAAATTCCTTTTGTGTATGTTTCTGGAATCATTTCCAGAAGAAAAAAAATGCGAGTATAATGTTTTTTAAAAATTTGTATTCAATTCCAAAGTTTAATGTTCGAAATTTTAATTTGGACAATATTATGAACTAATAAAAAATAATCAAATGTTATATCGGGAAATTACACACGAATAATAATTTTGATATTAATTTTGTTTATCTTATTTAAACATTTCATCTCTTCAAAGGAACGTAATTTTCAAAACACAAGCGATAAAATATAATCTCAAATATTTACTATTTAAGATGTATTCCTGATAACAACACTTTTAACATTTATTTTCAGTACTTATTTTGATATGAAAATTAAATTAGGAATCATTAGATCCACGTTGCTTTTATCATAATAAATATAAATCTTCATCCCTATGGAATGAAGAATTGAAAAATTCTATAAAAATACAGTATTACACTGAGTGGAAAGATAAAACGAATATTTGATGCCTCTCGCATTAGGATATTGCAGATGGATACCGAGATAAATTTGTCGAAGTCCTTATTTTATGTGGAGTGTATGTTTTGGAATCTCTTGGGCCCAGCATTACTGGTATTGTTCATTATTATTCCTTCTCAGAACTGTAACGTTGTTTTCTAATTTATTGTAGAAGTAAATATTTAAAACCTTAACTCGAAGAATCATTTTTCAAAAAGATTCCTTTATATTTATTTAAAAATCAAATGTAGTGGGTTTTCTTTCCTATTGGTATGAATAATACATCGAGTGAGCCTTTTTGAAAAATATTTTGACTGTGCACTCGATTGATAATGTCATATTTTTACCATAAATAATAGTTATTTTGCTGCAAGTTGCATTAAATAACATTTCTTTGTGAAAGCTTTAGGGCAATATGGTCAAAGTTAATCCTGACTCCATTAAATCGATGTTTATTCTTTTGAAGCTTCTTGTGTGTAGGGAGAGAGGGAAGGGGATATTTTATGATTATTGTAATTTGTAATTACTATTTCAGGATACATTAAATATATGACATTATATTATAAAAGTTGATTTGTTAAGTACTTTTTAATTAAAAGAAACAGTTATAAGCACGAGACATCTATTTAAGGTAACTCAAATGCTTCATTTTTTTTTCTAAATTTTGCTGTTAAAAAATAGGAGCTCCGTTGATTCCACGCATGTATTATTTACGCAAATTTGATAAATAGAATGTTCGAAATTAGAAATTTAAAATTATGAATATTCGTGCCACGCCATAGAGAAAAATAGTTGTTTTTACATTTTTTTCAAAATAAAATTTTTTAGAATTCTAGTACACTTTTCTCCATCTACTTTATCTATTGCGTCGATATTTTTCACGTTTTGAAATGTTGTTGTTTCCTATACAGTGATAGTAATTTGTTGCTAATAAAAATTCAGAAGTTTTAAGAACTCCACAATATTTGTATAAAAATTATGGCAAATTTCATTCATAAAATTGAAATTTTTTGTTAAATTAAAATTTTAAAGCAACAATTATGTTTGTTGTATAGTTTGTTACGTTTATAAGAGCTCTGCAAATTTTCAAAGTTATAAAGGCTCTGGATTATTTATTATCTAAAGGCAAGAACACGGCTTACAAATGTAAATACAGTTATTTATTATTAATTACGCATACATAAATGATCATGACTTGATACAAAATGCATTATTGTGAACGTTTAATTAAAACAGCAAAACGTAAATAGATTATAATGTGTTACAGAGGGGTCGAAATACTTGAGAATTGTCGAGACTGAAGTACCATCGCATGATTGCCTTGGTAACATTTTAAAACTGTCAAAAACGCTTTGAAGTGCCAAATAAACTGACGAAGAAATTAAACCTTAGTGGATAAAGTAGGTCATAAAACAGCTGCACATTGAAAGGAAAAGTGATAGCATTCATAGCAATTAGAGGGAGCAGTTGCAAGCGTTTTGAATAATAAAAAAATAATTGTTCAATTTCAGACAAAAAGTCGTTAGAAAATAAATATTACTCCATGCTTGATTTGTTTTATGTATTTAGAGTACGATTTTTTTTCATATGGATATTATTTGCAATTAGCAAATAGGGAAAAAAATATTTCACAGTAATATGATATTAATAAGAATCGAAACACATCTCGAACTCTTTTTATATTGACAGAAAATATAATTATTTCATCTTCTCCAGTCGAGGAAGGGGGGGGGGAGAGAACCTTAGATTTAAGTGTGTAACTTTTTTTTTTCGTTCTATTTCTGTCTAGATTGAGAAATGTTTCTTAAGTTCGAGTTTTAGATTGTGCATTCCGCATTTGTTTTCCTGTTCCCCGATAGTTCCCTGGAAGAAAGGGAAAAAATTGAGTTGCCGGAAAGCTTTAAAAAGGGAAAAGAGGGCATACTTTCCGGGAAAGAGTCCCTCTTGGGAATCGAATGCATTAAATGCTGCGTCTTTAAGTGAATTTATTTCTACTTTAATTACGTTAATGTCGATACAAACGAACAGTGTTGCCTTTCCCCCAAGTGCCTAGAATCCATTTAGGTGCATAGGGAGGAAAAAAACCCTCATCAATTCTTTGTTTTGTCGATTTAAAAGCGTTGCAATCATCAAAGAGAAAACAAATATATATTTTTTAACATTAATGTTTACAGTCATTTCGTTGTTTATTAATAAACCATCCGACGTCACATTGCATTAGCTTAACTCACCCCCCTCCCCCAGTTCGTGTGAATCGAGTGTTCTTTTCGATGGTGTGTTTTTTGCACGATAGAACATATTAATTAGTGGTTACTTATGGGAAAACATATCCCATTCTCTATGAATTTTTTATGCTAATATTTTGTCATCCTTCTTGTTTTATTTTCCTTTTGCCAGTTGCTTATAGAGAAAGCTTGATGCTGTTTGTTTGGGCCTCGATAGATTAAAATGTAATGGGTGTTGATGTTCTAATAGATGCGAGTAAAATCAAATGAAAGATAAATATCTGTTCCTTTGTTTGGATGCTTGCCTCAGATTAACTGCTCACAATGGAAAAAACATCAGACTCATTCTACGAGAAGAAATATTTTAATACACAAACTTTAATACAACACACATTTAACACATGGATCAATAAGTTCCGAGACTAACCCAGAGATGGCGCTCGTAGTAAACCAGTAACCAGGTCTTTCTAGAGTACTAACCTTTGCTTGAAACGTGTCAAAATTTTAAGTCGATCGGACCAGAAACAGCTGAGTTATCGAGGTTGGAGTAAAGTCGTTTTGTAGTTTGTTTAAAAAATGGAAAAAGCCGAGTTTCGTGTTCTGATAAAACATTGTTTTTTAATGGGTAAAAACACCGTGCAAGCGAAACAATGGATTGAAAAATGTTACCCGGACTCTTGTCCATCAAAAGCAATGATTTGTCGGTGGTTTGCCGAGTTTAAACGTGGTCGTACCGACACAAATGACGCGGAACGCTCGGGTAGACCTGTGGAAGCCGTTACACCGGAAAATGTGAATGAAGTGACAAAAATTATAATGAAAGATCGTAAAGTGAAGCTCCGTGAGATTGCTGAGATGACACAGATATCATATGGAAGTGTATTTACTGAAAAAGGTTTTTTGAAGTGAAGTGAAAAAGGTTTTTTCCAAGTGGGTGCCGCGATTGCTTTCGATGGAACAAAAACAGCAACGAGTCGATGATTCAGAAAGCTGTTTATCGCTATTTACTCGCAACAAAAAGATTTCTTGCGTCGTTACGTGACCATGGACGAAACATGGATACATCACTACACTCCAGAGTCGAAGCGGCAGTCATCTGAGTGGCGCACAGCTGGCGAAAGCCGTCCGAAGCGTCCGAAAACGCAGCAGTCAGCTGGCAAAGTCATGGCGTCAGTTTTTTGGGATACGCATGGGTGATTTTCATTGACTACCTCGAAAAGGTAAATCAAACAACAGTGATTATTATATTGACTTGCTGGTGCGTTTGAAGGAGGAAATCGCAAAAAAACGACCGCACAGTCTCGGGACTTATTGATCCATGTGTTACACAATTATTTACAAGTTAATTCAATTTAAGTTTCATGCCTGCGTTATAAGCTAGTCTGTTTTTTGACCGCTTCAATTCAGGTAACGGCTCGCGGATGATAGGAAAGCATTGCTTGGTAGCAACAAGTGATAGGGTCCAGAGGTCATGGATACGAGCTTATAACCGGTATAGAAGTTTAAAGGGCGGGATGCCAGCGCAGCCGGCCTTCAGGGGTTTACCTACTTCAGGTAAGTACGGGCTTCACGAACCCGAGGGACCCGATTGATCTTTTTCTTTCTCATGGGGTTTACTTTCTTTGGTAAACACGGGGGGCGCCCCCCCCCCCCCGGGATACCCTAGCGATCCTTCTCTTTTTTTCGACCCTTCTGCTTGTCACAACTTTTCTTCTTTCGTTTTCACTTCCATCTAGATCACAGCTAACAGTTCCGATTGCTATGTTTACTCGTTTACATTCAGTTTTGTTTCCCCTGTCTTAAATTATTTTTTGCTCATTTCTGTTTTTGTATTTATTTGTTGCAGTATGTGGTTGTTTCTTTTTTTCGTTTTTCTCTGTTGGCCTTTCCAACCCGCATGTTTGCCGTGTGCGGCGTCCCGTAAGGAGGAAAGTGGGATCCTGGGGATACCTTTTGCGTTCCCTTTGGCCCATGCTTCGCTGTAGACGGGTGGCAGGAATGAGCCCGCTTCTGTCAATCGGCTGGTGGTAAGTCTCTTTGTGGAATCCTCCACGAAGAGACACTGCTGTAGGGCTAGTGCTGCAGATAAGGGGTGCATCGGGTTTCCCGGTGGATCCTCGCCCTGAGGCTGCAGTGCTATATCCTGGTTGACCTCCAGATAAGTGCCGTGCCTGACGAATGTCAGTTGACCAGGAACTGCCTCCCTCGTTGGACTCCATGGTGGGTGGAGGCAATCCAGGATGAATACCTATTTATTCTCATAGATCATTCTCTCTTGTGCCCGGGTAATGGCCTTGTGTTACCCAATTTGTCCAGTATCGATAACTTTGCAACACATTATCGGTTTTTAATTCTTTTCCTGCCTAATCAAGAAATGTCAAAATAGTCTCCGTTTGCTATTCAGAAAGCACTTCTGGGAATCGGTGGAGATCCAAAATCAGTTAAAAAACTACGTTCAGGAGATTTACTGATTGAAACAAAGTCCGCATTGCAAACTAAATCATTTTTAGTCGCGAAAACATTTTTAAATTTGCCCCTTATAGTCATTCCTCATAAGTCGCTTAATTCCTGTCGCGGTGTCATTTCTGAACCTGACTTGATGTGTACCTCTGACGCGGATATCCTTGAAGGATTCTCCGATCAAGATGTCACTCAAGTCAGAAGAATAATAGTTAAGAGAGATAACTCTTCCTTTCCGATAAAACACTTGATATTAACATTCAATAGCCCTCAACTGCCCACTACAATAAATGCAGGATATTTAAACTGTCACGTACGTCCATATATTCCGAATCCTCTGCGTTGTTTTCAGTATCAGAAGTTCGGTCATTCAAATGCAGCATGCAGAGGGCAATTAACATGCTCTAGATGTGAGTTCGTTGGACATTCTTCCACGGATTGCCTTCTGGAGCTTAGATGTGTTAATTGTCAACAGTCTCAGCCATCTGATTCAAAATTATGTCCAAAATGGACAATTGAAAAAAGAATACAGGAAATAAAAACAATTCAAAACATCTCTTATATCGAAGCAGATAAACAAATAGTCTCACAGGTTTCTCATTCTTATGCCCAAGCCGCAAAATCTTCTCTCTGTGCTTCCACCCAAACTGATCCAAACATTACAAAAGTTTTATGTCCTCCTTTACAGATATTGAAACCTTTATCTCTTCCCTCCACCCCATTGCCTTCCTCTTCTTCCATTAATACTGTCTCCACATCGACAACATCCACACAGGCTCGTAGTCTACCATTAACTAAAAAAACTACAACCAAACCTTCTAAATCTAAGCATTCTCTTTCCTTACCTGATAAAGCTCTAAAACATAGACCTCAAAATAAGCGCAGAGAAAAAATAATTTATAAAAATGTCTCGGATCCCACAATAGGTACTAAACTCCAGATTGCAATTACGATGAATCCACATGCATCCAAAAAAGGTTCTCTCACACCTACCCTTGACGACGATGACATGATTTTATATGACATCGATGACCCTTGGTTGAATGATGCTGCGGACGAAACGGAAACATCTCTCCATTTAAAGCGTGCTAAGCAACTTAACCGAAAATAATGTTTGTCATTGATTATGCTTAGTTTTTACATACAATTTCTTTTACTATTTTAAGCCTTGTGTATTAAATTTAAATTTTTCTGTTTTTAAGCTTTTTAGTTTTACTCCAATATTCTTAGCTTTTACTTGATTTAACATAATTGTATTTTCAATGCGTAATTTGTATTTCATGTTATTTCTTCTCCCTTCACCTTGTTTGGCGCAGCATAGCCATATGTCGCTCTTGCGCCATTAAAATTCACACTCACTCACTCACTCGCCAGCGCAGCTGTCGTTCTGGTCACTTGACACAAATTCAAAATGACGTGGTCGGTCACTATTTGCTCTCGTGTTTATAAATGCAATTTTAAAAAATAATCAAGCAATCAATCAGCTCGGCTATAATAAGATTCCATTCTATTCTGAAATACCGATGAATACTTAGAGGATACAGCGTATATCGTCACTCTAGCCCACACATTTCCTCCACGATCATTCTATGGAATAATTAGTTCGCTGTTTATTAAATTAATTAAGTCTCTAGATGGGATGCGATTGTGGAAGTTTGGGACATGAGATACCGGCATAAGTTTCGTCTTTATCCTGTGATATTAAAATGATCGTTAAAAAGTGATCGTATGAGTTATTCGTTTTTGGAGAGGGAAATCATTACAATCGGATTTAATATTAAAGAAGGAAATTCTTTTTAACATTTCTTGCGTGATAATATTCAGGTTTCCTGCCAATAAAGCAGAATTGAATGTGATAAATGACTCTGATTGGCTGGACCACTTCTTAGATTCTATTAAGTAGACTTTTAAGCTATGTAATCTCAAAAGGGAGTATAATGTAAGAACAGTTTTAAAATTCTCATAAGCGATACATATAATTGTTTGGTACCGAAACAGAAATCAAGTATCGCAAGAATTCATTTATCGATGAAAAGATCTTCGAAAATCCAGATCATGAATGAGATCGACTGCAACTCCCCTCTATTGTCACTCTCAGGTCCTTGCCTTTATATATATTTATATGTATGTTGTACGAAAATCATGTCCCTGAGACTCCCTAATGATCTTTTTTTTCCGTGTGGGTCTTGCTGTCTTTGTATACAAGGGTGATGCACCTTCGAAACACACTAGCGGTCTCTCCTTGTTTTGACCCTTCTTGTCAACCAACTTATCCCCCACCCTATTTTTTCAAATGTCTAAATCACAGCATAACTATATCTGGTACTTGCACCATTAAACTTCACCATTACATACGTATCACCTCTAATCCCAGATAATGTAAAATAACCATCTTGACCACAAATTTATTAGTATGTAGCACGGATTTGACTTCTGCAACTAAAATAATCTGAAAACGATTTAAATTGCGATCACGGAATAAAAAAAATGGCCAAAAAGGGGAAACTTTTTTTTTCATTTGTATCACCGGGTAATTAACACTCTTTGCCAATTCAAATTAGCCGAGAAAGTCGATTCGTTACTCAACATACTTAAACAGACAAAGAAATTTTTTTTTCTTTTTCTGTTTCCTAACCGATTTTTTATGCTCCTTTTTTTTATTTTTCCGAATTTGTAAGTTGTTCAGTTAATTTCTTCCGATTTGTTTTCTTTCTTTTTTTTTTCTATATATTTTTCTAGATCGAAAATTACTTTCCTTGCCGCAAAGTATCGAAATTTCGGTGGAAATTTTTTTTTTTTTTTTCTTCTTTCCAAACTTTTTTCTCCATATAAGAACATATGCAGTAACAAGTCTTTTTTTTTCTTCAACAGAAAAGAAAACTTAAGAGAATTTTTTGTATGCAAAAAAAAAGGAGAACTTTCCCTTTATCGTTGAGAATGTCTTAAAAGGCCTCTTCGTCGAGTTCACAGCTAATTGCATTACTCTGTCCATTTGCTAGTTTCGGGCTTCAACATCCGGGTAACACGAAAGATGGTCTGGTTTTTTTTCCCTCTTGTTTCTCACCCTCCCCAAGAGGAGTAGGATGCGGGTGATGTTGTAAGGTGCTTCGCCATTTCGATTTTTTCTTTCTTTTGTTTATATTTCGGCAACATTTACGACCCTCATTTGAGTACATGCACAGACGGGCAAAGGAAGGAAAGGGTACGAAAACGCACTTAACCGTGATTTACTTTCCCACCCTCTCTTGTTTCGTTTACTTATTTATCACTGTTCTAGGAAAAAAGTGCCACGAAAATAAAATCATTATTATCGAAGCATTCTTTGAAATTTGTAGAGGTAAATTTGAAATGCAACTTTGAAATTGTAATGTATATCTTTAGATTTGCTTTAAATACTGTCCCATCCAATATCTGTAGATATTCGTGACTTTTTAATATTTTATTGTTTTCTGCTTAGCATATTTATTTTCTAACGGCTCTTTTCTCTTTCAATATTTTATTCATTCAAAATGAAAATATTAAGATAAGTAAGAAAATGAATAATATAAATAACTAACACCTATACAGTTTTTAGAAATATAATTTTATTTTTCCAACTGAATCCCTTTAAAGTGAGGATTTAGCATTTAATCTTCAAAGCGTTCCTCAACCATAGTTTTTATATAATATTTATAGTAAATTTTAGTAAACTTTTTTTGGAAAAAAAATTCATCGACTTTTTCAGGAAACCTATTTTTCTTTCACTGTTTTTTCCAATTTTTTTTGTCAATAAATATCTAACATATGTTATTTGTGTAATTTTCTTAAGCTAACATCTGGGTTTATTTTCTGATTTTATATTTAAACTTGTAACTCCTTTCCAATCAAAGGAAAAGTGATCTACTCAAAATAGGTAAACGTTAGAAGAAGCTTGAATGGATTTGAAGGAATACATATAAAATAGACGGATAATTGATTATATTAGTAGTGAAACTAGTTTAGAGTCGTTGTTAATAGTGATTTGTAATCTTACATCAATATGAGACAAACGGAGGTTTTCTAAATTGATAACAATTAGACAGGATTTTAGAAACCCACTCGAACTCCCGGCATTTGTGATTAAATTCACTAGGACCCAGTGAGTTGGTTATGATTTAACTTCTATATTGATTAAAAATTAGCTTTCGAATGCATTGAAGATTAGTTTAGAGGTAGAGAGTGAATACTGTATTTTAAAGAAATGAATAAATTGAACTTATTTATCTGACTTCATTTGCTTCAGAAATTTATTGACTTTTGAACTTTTAAGTAATGACCGCTGACTCTGATAAAAGGGCGCAGTCACGAATAAAATTTCTGAATTACTTATTAGCATTTTGTAATTTTGCCTTTAATTTGCTCATGTGAATGTTTCTCGAATCTTTTATATAATGTCTCTCTGCTAAACATAAATCAAACTTGCTTGTAAAAGATCTAGATAGACGAAGATTTCATTTTACTGAACATCATCTTATACGGCTAAAGGATAGTCCAATGAATAAAGTTATGAGCCTCGTAGCCACCGAGTCGCGTCTAATTTCCACTAAAAATAATGCTGGCCAGTAGAAAGTAAGTCTTAAGAGCTGGAGCATTGGGAAAATTTGAAGAGTTGAGGTACAAGCCCTGTCGTCTTCATATGTGCACGACTCGGGATTGGGAGATTCACTGCTTTCTTGTAGTTCTCGAACAACTTTCAATTCGACTCTGATTAACTGTTACGCCTCAAAGTTCTCTCAAGATATCTCTTCAAGGCTTATTTTCTTTAGCAGAAGCAACAGAATTATTTCCTTTCTCCCTTGGATTTTTTTGGCTTTAGCAAACGCGCTACATCCCTCTCGTTATTTGATTGAGGCTCAAAAAGAAAATATCTTCTATTCGCTCATACCATGAGACCTTTGAGTAATGGATCCGATACTACTTGGGGAAAAAACAATTTAAACGTATGGATTACAAGTGTCATATTCATGAATCGTAAAGCCCGTAAAAACACTCAACATTGAGATAAAAATTGAAAATCAATTAAAAACTAACGAAAAATATATGAAGCATCGGTTATCAATTAAACGACAAAAAGAATTGTCTTTGAATTCCATTGGGTACGTCTTTGCATTTAAATGCTCTACATGGATTTTTCTTTGGTATGTCAGCTGCAAGTAGCAAAGGGCGAAACACACTGCAATTACAACTCTTAACTCTAAATCCTAACCAGGGGAGTGAGCGGCTATTTTGACATCGCCCACCCCTATGGGTCGTGAGGCGTGTTTTGCGCTTCCCATCACAAATCCATTCTATTTCGGAGAGAAGCATCTGCTGCCGCTCAATGGAGTTGGCGTCTTCAATTACCTGCGATTGTGCAGTCAATGGGCTCCTGACACATCGATCTGTTCCTGAATATCCCGACCAAAATGCCTGAAGGCTCCTTCCCAATACAATGATTAGAAATGCTTCGTGATTGTCTCGTTTCTCATCGATGGATTCAACAATCGTAAAGTTTACTTTGCGTTCATTTCATTTTCACCTGAATATATTGGCAACCGAGGGGGGGACATGGCTTCTAATTTCGTTACCGGCGATTCGAGCCACGTGTTGTGGTCGCGGTATTGCTTCCGTCGAGTAGTGGGATGGAGTCCTGACGCCACCAAAAACCCGTCGTTAAATCCGTCGGTGATGATGACGTTAAATCTGCATTCTTCTAAACTGCTGGTTCTTCTGTTGACATTGTGTAGAAGTTTGGAGAGGGAGATGCCATCTCAGGTGTATTCCGTTTCTTGACTGTGGCTCAGAGTTATGGAATCAGTCGCCACTGGCAGTCGTGTGTCTCCAGAGCAAAGTTAAACTAATCCAATTAATACTCTCGGTGTTTGTTGCATGATTCAAACTCGGCATCCTTCCTCGTCATCTAAGTATGATTCAGAATAAAGAAATCCTTTTCAAATATCGCTGTATAGGGTACATTTAGTTGTAAAGAAAAATATATAGAGTATAGAGTGCATGTTCATTTGGGCACAAATTAATACAAATTTCTTTCGGTTACATAATTGATACACAATCCTTTACTTTTATTATTTTGTTTCATTCAAGTTATGGCAGTTGATTTGGATTGGATCATATTAAAACCTTTCTATATGAAGAGTATTTTTCTTAGAGATTTTCTCATTTGTGTGTAAAAGTATGAAAATGAATGTTAATAATTAAGGAGCTTTGCCGTTTAATCGCTAAATAGTCTGCCGCTTTTCCCATTAATAGTTATTGCTGTTTCGTCCACAGAGAATTGGTTTTAATTCGAGCATTAATAAATTTCTTTTCTACCAGTTCTCCGCCGTAGCGTTGAAACACTTGTCTCGTTATCTTAATGATTGCTTTCTAAAATACTGAAGTAAACTATGAATAGATTAGTATCTACATAAAAATTATATCTCCGTCTTTTCCTGCGGTTTTCTTCATTGATTATAATTTAGTAAAATAAGTTCTATTCTCTGCTGCTGTAATTGTGTTTCAAAATAGTTTTAGTCCCACATGTTATGCTTTTGATTTCGAGTTGATGTGCTGAAATGATTTTTTAACGAAACATGTTTCAATTCCAACTAGGATCAGAAGCGCAAACTACAAGCGAAATAAACGAGTGGTTTTTGTTTCCTTTTAGATTTCTGATCATAAAATTTTAATGATTCTAAAAGAAATTCTTTTTATGCCAAAACAGTGGCGATTTTAGATTACAATTCAAAACATAAAGAAAAAAAAAATGAAAAAAGTTCTATGCAAAGTTTTGCAAAGAACAGATTTAGCCACCCAAGGTGCGCTTTTTTCTTATAATTATTATTAAATTACTCAATAAAGAATAAGAATTAAAGTAAACAATGCCGAGAAAAAGGTCAATAGTAAGCTCTTCCGATATTAAAATTAAAGTAAACGATAAATTATTAAATTGAAAATATTTAAGCTAAATGTAATTAAAATTAAAGCAAGCGATAAATTATTAAATTGAATATAATATCAGCTACATGTAATTAAAACTGAAGTAAATGGTAAAAAATCGGAAAGTGATCTGGTACACGCCAAAAGGGATCCAGCTAAAACAATAGCCCTTGGGTGGCTAATAACTTTCAGTAAGAAAGTTCTCGGAATATCAAGAAGAAATTATTGTCGGAAGCACCGAAAAAGTAGCTAGATTATCAATCCTTTCAACTACTGTAATGTAATCCCCTTTTTGATAATGCGACTCGCTATATTCATTTTTTTAAAAAGTTACTTTTTAATATCAATGAAACAACCTGATGTCGCAAAATCAAAGTCAATGATTAATGTTACACTTATTATTGTCGTGCTACAACATAGTAACATGGGAAGGAGACAAGCCTGCTTCGGAAATCCACAATACTTCTCGTAAGGAACTTTGAGGAGCAACTGAGAAAAGATGCAGAGTCAATTTCGCGAATATTTTTTTTTAATAGGTAATAACCTGTAGTGTTATTTTTCAATCATTTGGAGCAAAAGTTATTCAAATCGGACTGTTTTTCAGTCATCTGTGCTAGAGGACAATTTCAATGCCTTTCGTTTTAATTATTTTGTACTTTTTGTATATTCAAAAGGCTTTTTACAAATTCAAATTTTGCTTGAATGCTCTAGCGTCTTTGAGTTACATTTTTCACTGTCGTTTTTTCCCTTTTTTCAATATATTTTACATTTTTTTTAAATATTATGATCACCGATGAACTAAGGAATGTTTCCTTAATTTAAAAATTTCGTTTGCGAAAAAATACTTTTAATATCTTTCGAACAAAACTGCACTGCTACTAGTAAAGTCAGTTTTTTTAAATTCTCCATGATTAAATTCAAAATACCTCCTGTCAATTTCTATGTTTGATTTATTTTTTCTTAAGATTTATATTTAAGATTATTTTGAACTCTGAATTACAAGCGCAATTTTAATGCCTGAGAAAAATTTAATAACTGTGCGTGAAAAATAAATGCACATTTAAGATCCTTTATATCGGATTTCATGAAAATCCCACAAATATTGGAGATTTTAGCATTGTAATCTCGTGAATTAGGATGATTTTTTTTTTTGCTTTGCAGAAGATATATAATCATGCCATTAAACAAGTATGAACACTTTATAATAATGCGTAATGTTGTGCTATGATTTAATTGGAATTATTGGAAGAGTTTCTTGAGAAACAATCGCACTGTCAATTTTTTTTTTCCTTTAATGATTCAATTAAAAAAATTGAACTTAAGAATTTTTTTAATTTTAAATCATAAGAAATATATTAAGTATATCATGATGAACAGCTATTATTTAAATAACTCAAGATGTTACAAATATTTTTGAATATCTTTTATGCATGATGTGAATTATAATTAAAATTAAAATCGATCCACGATTCAAAGACCATTTACAAAATAAAAAAACAAATGAAACTCTGAAAATTGTAAGCCATTTAACTTATTGAAAAACAAATA
>BMAW01008854.1:1890682-1901877 GCA_019974015.1 Nephila pilipes | reverse complement strand
CAATTTCCAATATCATACATTGGTCCTGTTTAATTGTAAACTCAATTCAAAATAATTCTTTTTGGAAATGCTTTCGAAAAAATCTCAATAACAAGCAGTCGTTATTCAACTAAAGAAAATAGAAATCCTTAGCCTTTAGAAGTCTCTTTTTTCCTACTTGATGAAAAATAAAATGAATAAAGGAGAAGTGAGGAGGCGCAGGGAGAGGGAGATAGAGGACAAACACTTGAAGAAATTTGGGAAATACAACGCACCTTCACATATCAGAATTTTCAAAGAGAAATAATTGGATTGCTGAGAAACGGTAATTTTTATCTAATGATCGCGCAATCGCTTTGTTGAAGCAGCACCTGATTTGTGTAACAACGCTGCGCGAACCAATAATACCGCGAAACTCTTTGCTACAGAAGACGTCTCCCGTAATTAAGATGGAGTCTGGTTTTAAACAAAACACGGCGTCGTTATTATTCTAAATGAACCGATTAAAGATCCCGGAGATTTTCGTGTTTCGTAATAAGCTTCAATTATAAAGACGGTCCCACCGCTACAACAACAGTTCGTCCTATTTTAACGATTTAACAAAATATTGACTCGCGCGCTCTGCCGAAACACGCGTCATTCGGGAATTTCCTTTGAAAGAAGAGAAACTGAAAGGAAAAGTAAGGATTGCACGACTGCGCATGCTCGAGGAATAGATTTATCGTGAGTCAGACAAATGAGAATGTTTAATGTATAATTTTCTCTCAATCATCAAAGAAGTGTTACATTTTCGCAATTTTTTTTTTTTTTTTTTTTTTCATGTTGTATTTTACAAAAATCAAAAATTTTATTTAAGTAGTTTACTTCAAAAAGAGCATTGATAGAATTAAGATTGAGAAAATTGGATTTATATAAATAACTAAGTATGTTAATGTAGAAAATTTATTTCAACGAGACTACTGATAAAATCGTTTTTCAAATTATTTTCAACATTTGTTTCATCACTTCTCAACTCGACTACTGTGTTGCTTTATTACGCAACAAAATTATTTTAATAATTTGGTAAATTATTTTGTAATTTATTACAAGAAAATCACTGTCGATATTCGTTATCAGTATTATTACAGCATTTCATCGTAGTATTATGTTCTGTCTAAAAAATAGCCAATCAAAAAGTGAATTCCATAAATGTTTGATTTCATGCGTCATATTTAATTTTGAAGGATTTTCTTATATCTGTTTTTGATACATGCTTTCATAATATTGTGCAGGTTAGTGTTGAATGACAGAATGCGATACATTTCCTCCAATGTGAAGATAAAAGGCTGTGCAAATTATGTTCGGAGTCCCAATTTTTGATAGAAATGGAATAGGCATAGTACAATAGTATCCGAAAATTAAGCATAATTCGCAAAATGCGAGGTATTGTGTGTAAATAGCGGTGAACTTGTTCGAAATAACTGATGGAGAATCTTCTGTTTAAGGTAAAATTTACCTTTACCACACAAAACATTTCAGTCGATGTCTTAATGTGCAAACCTCCTCGTACGTCGGAAAGCAGATAAACCGGATCAATGGGCATTCGCAGTTCAGACTGGTTTCGCACAATTCGTGTGCGAATGAACGTTGTTAACGATTAAACAGATCGAATGATGGCACAAAGACGACAACTGAACATGTTTGCGAAAGGAAAAATCATTGGAATGCTTGTATCCGGATGATCACAAAACGAAGTGACTTAAATTATGGATGAAACTAAAGTATTTCTTCTCAAGAAGCGGCAGGAATTTCGAAATATTAACCAATGACCAGTACCAAGTGGGCTATAAGTCGCAACTGTTCTTCAACGTCCGAGAAACCGTTGTCAGAGAACTAGGTTCAGCGTTCACAAACAGCCCCCACAGGAGTTTCTAGATAAACAGTTTAAAGAACATTTAGTCTTGTTGGTCTCTATAACAGGCGATCAGCAGATATCATTCCCCTTACATCCACGCATAAACATGCTCGTTTAAACTGGAGTTTGGAACATCAATGCTGGAGTTTATAACAGTGAGCCAATGTGATGATCATTAACGAATCTCGTCTTAGTAAGAAGACTAATCCTCATTGGCTAACGATATGGCGAGAATATGGAAAGCATTTTCACCCGGTAAACATCCCGGGAAAACATTGTTTTCCTGTTAAGGGGAGTCATGATGTAGGCAGGCATCATTCTGGATGGCCGAACAAATTTCCATATCTTTGAGACGAGGTCCGTGATTGCTAAAAGATACAAGGAGATGTTTTTGAGCCTATTTGCCTGTTTCGAAGGTCAGTCGGTCCTGCTATCATATTTATGCAAGTCTCAGCTTGATTCACTCACCTGATCTGAATCTTATTGAGCATGTGTGGAATATGCCAGGGAGGGAACTCGTAATCCTTACGAATCCACCAAGCTCCATTCCAAAACTGAAAAGAGCTATTTGTGATGTTTGGGAACTCTTTGAGACCATAATTCATTCTCTTTGTCAAAGTAATTATGAGAAATCGTTGTGCAGCTTGCCTGCCTGTTAGACAGAACCACTCGTTTTATTATATTACCCCCTCATCTTTTTATTTAATTTGCTTTCTTCTGCCCAGTTTTCTTTCAGACTGTTTCTTTGGGTAATAAACGTGACTATTTTCTTTTTTCCACATTACTTTCATATTGTATAATAGTTCTGCACTCTCATATCTCGTTTCCTATCCTGTTGACACAGATTTCCCTCATTTTTCACAAAATTTTCATTTGCTTAACTTTTGTTCATCAGTATATAATTGCATTTTTGTGTTATTTAGCCTTATTGCTTAGTATCAAATCTAGTTTCAACTATTTCTTTGATTTGACTCCATACAGAAAAGCGTTAATAAAAAAAACTCTCGCTAGATTGAAATCTTACCTAAGTTATGCACAGGTTGATATTTAGGAAAGCACGCCGAGAATAAAAGAGAGAATTCAGATTCCTCTGCATTAAAAGTTAGTTTATTTGTTTCATATCTATGTATTTATTGTATGTTTAATGCGAGTTGTAGCTACTTTGCTTACTTTGATAAAAATAAAATTTAATTTATCGTTATGATATATTATTGTAAAACTATTCCATCATCCCTAATCTTTTTCAAAGGAAAGCGAGTCATTATTCAATATTGATGCACACAAAATGTAATTAAAACAGTTATAGAGTTGTTTTCAACATATTAAGATCTAAATCTCATTAAAAACCAGTTAAGTTCCATAAAGAAAGAAAAACATTCTTCCATTTCGTCACGTAGAGATTAATTGTAGTGATCCAACAAAAACGAATAGAAAGCAATATATTATTCGAGGTATATTCTTTAAGTTATATTTTAAAATGGGACCTTTCTAAAGCCATTTCGCGCATGCGCGCTACCTATAGCTATTAGCAACCGACGCCAGAACGGAGGCATTCGTCCATGTTTACGTTTCTTTGAATGCATTTAAAATGTCTCAGACTTTTGAAAATCCCTCTGATTGTGAAATACACGCTGCGATTCATTTTCTGCATGCAAAAAGCGGGAAATCTGCCGAAATTCTTCAGCTGATAAATGAAGTATATGTAGAAAGTACTATGACCGATGAAACGATAGTGAAAATTGGTGAGAGAAATTAAAGATGGCAGTACTAATCTTCATGATGAGGAACTTAGCGAGCAACTGCCATTACGTAAAGACTTAATGCAGAAAGTTGATGTGAAAGTTCAAGAAAAAGGACGCTTTATGAATTCGTCTTTATCTAATGAATTTCCGTAAGTTTCAAAAGGTTTCATCAATGGTTGGCATATCGGGCAGTAGATGAAGATGGAATTCAGAAGCTGGTTGTACGATATGATAAGTGAATAAGTATTGGTGATAAGTGTGGCCACGGTAGCCTAGTGGTTATAGTCGCGAACTCACGACCAGCGTTATTTCAGTCGAGTCATAGATTATACAAAATGTCACAAGAGACCCGCCATGTAACGGGCCTAACGAAAGTAAAATATTTCGAAGGCCCAAGTCTTCCCGTTGATGTGAAAATTTCGAGAGGGATGTACCAGCTCATCTTCGTCTTTTGACCGAGGTTCAAAATGACGAAGTTCGTCGCCAATAGCCATATGTTACTTCTCAGTTGCCACGATAATAATCAAAATTGGTGGTAATTATGTTGAAAAAAATAGTAAAGGTACAAGCTTTCTGGTAAAAAAAAATAAAACAGTAGAAAAAATTGCGCATGTTTTTAATATGTAAAAATGGAACTTAAAAAAAAACACCTCTTATGAACATCACGAACATCAATAGTTGTATCTTTATTAAAAAAGTGTTTTATTTTTAAAGAAGAAATGATAGTTATGAATATTTACCACAAAACCATTCTTCACAAGGTCGAAATGGCTATGTTTCAGATTTCGCATACTATTTAACATGAAACAAAACAAAAAAAAAGCAATGTATGACTTAAAGCTAAGTCGTTTGACAGATCCATAATACAAAAAAAAAGCGATAAATTTAATGAATAATCTAATTTATTTAGTTTGTTAACCTTATCAGCGAACCACAGTAGTAAGAATTAATATATTTTATCGTTTTCAAGATATGTTCTTAAATGACGTCACAAAATGTGTATAGTTTAAACGCGGAACATCATTTCAAAAAACATGAATCCATACATTTTTTCGGGAGAAATTGTTACTGGTTATCTCATCAAGAAATTACTCTTCCAAGAATTACTTCCTTGTCATGCGCAATAGTCTAGTTTAGACTCTCCCCATCTCCGTTGCACGCGAATGGAAGATTAAGGAAGGCATGTTCCGAAGAAAGTGTCTCGACTAAAATGTTATTATGTTAATTGATTCGGATGGTTTCCGCTAATAGGCTTTAGCGCCAGATGAAGGAGGGGGGATATGCTTTTCCGTTAATTGAGAGCCCCTACCGAGAGTGGGAAATTTTTGATAGGCACTCATCGATTGCGATAGAAGTATCGATATTGAAGCAGAGCTCGCTCGTACTTGCGGTTATCCGAATACGTTAATGGATTTAAGGCGCGTGAAGCAGAAACGTGCTGGATGCGCCGGGGTTGAGTATTTTCGATTCATTTGCAGTTTCCTACCGGGATGCGAAGGAGAATGTTGTTTGTACAATAACAATTGTTGGTAAAAGAGAATAATGAACATTAAATTATCGTTATGTGTTATTTTACTTCATTTGTTTAATTAACGTGGCAATGGGCCTGCGAGCTGTCTTTTAACTCTTTGGTGCTCATCGTGCCCAACAAGGTTTTGGAAAATTAAAACGAGTGTTGTTCAAAAAATACCTGATTTTGAAGACAAATTTCATTGTTAATACGAGAAGGTGTTGCCTGTACTGTCATCTGTAAAACGGCACCAAATCAAATTTGATACTCATACATAGGTGATTTTTGATTTAGCAGCCAGTTGCTGCTTTATCAAAATTTGATCAATGGGTTGCTTCCTGTGCATCTACTCCAAAGAAAGCTTAGACGGCTGGGAAAATGATGGGTGCGATTTTTAAGAGCGAAAAATATCATACTCATGGACATCTTGGACAAAGGAATAAAACATACAATTGTCCCATTTCCAATTCCCAATACTCTATTCTCATTCCTAAAGCGGGTTCTTTTTGACCCGCTCTTACGTGGATTCTGTGATCAAGTGTACCATATTGCAATGTTCAAATAGTAATTTTCAGGCATTTTCTCGCTTCAGGTAACAATTGAAGATGGATATTTCGATGCATTTGTGGTCACATGTATAAAGTAGATTTTTCTGAAAACTATGCAATTTAGTGTTGTGTGACATTATTCGTTTGAAATTCATGCAAAGTAGATCATTGATTTTTTTTTTTCAGTGCAAATAGAAACACTCGAATAACGCGATATAAATGAGTAAAGTATTGTACGACACATTTCAGATTCTGTTACTGCCTTTCTCATTTTCTTATTATTTTAATTAGGATAATAATCGATATCAATATATCTTGGAAAACATATGATACATTTTGAATTATTTATCCTTAACATGTTGGAATTTCTAATAACCTGATTTATCTAGATCTGCTGGATAGAGTAAGTTTATGTTTGGTATTGTCATTCATGTACTTGAAATTGTTTGCCTTGTATCATATTTTAAAACGTTTTTTCATATTTTCAAATAACAGTTTATTGATTAAAAGTTTCATCCTTTCATATATTACTGATGAAAAAAAATTCCGAACAATATAAGTTCAAATACAGATGTCTTGCCTCTTTTTTTTTCAAATGGGTTGTTAAACTTGTAATTTTCGAAAGATAAGTCGTTTTATTGTAATCAGCAGAGGGTGTCCAGTAATTTTGCTTCTCTGGGGCGCATTGGAAGACGAATTGTTTGTGACTTCACAAAATAGATCTAATTGAAGACACTAACAATAACAACAGCTCAAAAAATAAATGAAATATATTATTAACTATTTATGTAACTTTAATTATTTATGATTTCTACATTGTAAAGTTTGTAACATGGAATTAAATTTGCAATTATTTTTACTTTTTATGTGACATTTTATGTATAACATTTCATTATGAATTTTACAATATTATAAACATAGTTAGTGAAATCCACTGCCAAATCGCTTCCAATCGATTTCCCGATCCATCTCCAAAAGGAGACTCCAAAGACAGATTGATTCCCCTTTTCTCAGGCTCTCTGCGTTTTAATACCTCTTAGGGTCAGGTATGACGTCACATGGAAAAATTCAGTCAAAGCCTGTAACTTTCTTCCTCGTGGATATTTCGCCTAGGTTCAGAACTTTCGGGAAGTTTCTATTTGTCACCAAAGTCACCAAGTTCCTCTTCAAGTCGCCAAATCTGTTGCAAAGACTGGGCCGCGGTAGCCTAGTGGTCAAGGTCTTGGACTAACGGCCGGCGGTTTTCGTTCAGTTGCGGATTCGATCCTTGGCCGCCAAAGACCCACCTTGTAGCCGGGGCTGATTCACGTTAAATCTGTTCGAAGCCCAAAGTCCTCCTGTCGGCGTGGTGTGGATGTTAGGAGAGGGGGGTCAGCTCAGGTGTCGTCCTCGTCACTTGACCGTGGTTCAAAATTACGAGGTCCGTTGCCAATAACCCTCGTGTTGCTTCTAGTGCGATGTTAATAAAAACTAAACTGTTGCAAAGACTAATGGGTCATTGCTTTCACTTTCCTTGGCTGACTGATGACATCTTTGTTTCTTTTCCTTCATAAGAGAACCGTTGCAGGGAAGCGTCATCTCATGTTCGCAACAATATGGGCCAATAAAATGAATCATAAGAGTATTGCCCTTGTTCTTTGAGATCTACAGCAGAATAAAATCGAACTCGGACAAAGCGGTAGTTGACCAATAGGAAATATTAGTTTTGATAGGAATCAACTGTCTCTACACACTTGATGAAATGGAGTAAGACTTCACTCAAAAGATGCAATCTGGTATATAAGAATTCTTGAATTAAATGTATGGAATTAAATTTTCTTGCAATGCGTACTGATATTTTTTTTCACTCTTCACATCCTTTTTGGGCCGCATACGGCCCCCGAATTGCAAATTGGACACTCCTGCTCGACAATATTTTATTTTATTCGAAATGAATTAGCAAAAAAGTTGTTAACTTATTAAAAAAAAATAAAAACCAGGAATAAATCCTCTCAAGGATATTAGAAGAACGTTAGGAAGGAAATGATCAATTTCTTTCACTGATGCGTGGATTTAAATGCCGAAAATGTAGCTTTCTTCTCTAAAACCCGTTAACAATATAGAAGCTATCACCAAACGATGTAATTTTTCACATTAGGGCTCCCGTCTACCGACCATTTTGAATTCGTCAGCTTCAGGTTAATCCTATGGAATTTCGACTTCTGTTCTCAAATCTTTACTGTTTGATATATTTGAATGCAATAAAGAATATTTGAAAGAGCAAAAAAATCATGACGGCTTCTGCGAGATTACTTTTTTCCTCCGATTTTAAGAAATATTTTAAAATATCTTTTACAGACCAGAAAACTCACAAAATGATCATTAAAATAAGGGTAGAATATTTTTAAAAATAGAAGGGAAAAAAAAGTAATTCCGCAGATGTCTTCATTATTTTTGCTCTTTCAGATCCACTTTATTGCATTCATATTAATCAAACAGAGAAGATTTGAGAAAGAAAAGTAGATATTCCATAGGATTAACATTACGTCCTCAAAATCAAAATGGCCGGTAGATGGGAACCTTTAAGGAAAGCTGTTGATTTTTTCTCTATTTAGTATTTATGGAAAACGAAGAGCACTAAAAACTACGGCCATATGATAAGGGTGGAATGTTTTGAGACCGAGGGTTCGATGAAACATATAAAAGACTCCATTATTGAGCTTAACAATCTTTAGTGACATTGTTTCTCGACGCCCCGATTGGATATTCGAACCTAGAGACCCTCCCCACCATAAATTTCAAGATGCTGTATCTCTTTCCCCAAAATTAAGAGATACGAGAACTGGTAATGAGTTTGAAAATAAAAGACGGTACTCAAAGAGGCAACACGAAAAGTTGAGAAAAATATTTTTTGAACTGTAGTTTAAGTTTCGTTCCCTCTTCCCCTTCCTTGCCTCTTTCTTTTTAAATAAGTATTTCCATAAGTACGTATAACGATGGAATTAAGAATAAGGCAACAGATAAGTTTCTTTTTTCTCTTCTTCAAACTCTGAATATCTATAAAAAAGCGAAGAAACCAGAGAAAGGAGAGAAGAAAAAAGGGGAGTACTGGGGCCACGGCTCGGAAGATAAGGTTACGGTTTCTCTTTGTTATGGATGAGGGTTTTTTTATTTATCCGGGCCGCGGGACTTTCGCTGCTGCCAGATACTGGAAGCTTATTTCCCCATAAATTATTGATGGTATCGCGCCGGCTTGTTGTTTACGCTCCCGAGAAAACTTCTAAATCATTCCCGGATCTGGCAACGGGAAAATTCTCTTCCAGGGGAGGGGCCATATTTCCTGGTTTTTGTTTCTCTCGCCCTGCACTACGTCTTTTTGTTTTTGGCAAAAATCAAAGACAAATACACGTCGGCCGTTTCCAAACAAAAGGGCTGTTTCGAACGGTTCTTTTTAAAAAAAAGAATCGGACATGAATAACATTCCTGATTTGTTTTAGAACAGTGTGAGAGTTGGAGTAAAAATTGGATAACTGCGTATATCTGCATAACGTATACTTTAGTTTCTTCTCGTGTTTCTATTTCCGAACTTCCGTAGACGAAAGTAATAGTGTCTCTTTACATTTTTCTGCATTTAGATTTTAAGTTGAACGAGAGGAATTTAAAAATTGAAGGTAGATTTTATCTATTCTAAATATGTCTATTTTGCCATCTTACGAATTCAGTTGTACTATTTTAGGGATTTGTAAAAAAAGATTGTACAAATTATTGAATAAAATGCCAGTTCTTTTGACTCAGATAAAGATTAAGAAGCGGGAGAAAAAAAAAACTTGCGCAAGTGGTTTCAATAAAAATATTCTCTTCTTATTATTTCTCTACTTTCACTTCTTAATACTTACGCACATCAGAATACTTTTCCTAAAACTTTCATGTAAATCGAGGTATTTTAATGATATAAAGCTATTTCAGCATGTATGTATTAAAATTGCGATAATTATTTCTGTAATTAATATATTTTATTGAAATTTTCAAGAATTGTACATAAGCAAAACTACTGTTATTAGTATGATAGCCCGTTAAACACGCAACTTATTTTGTGTAACTCAACTTCACGGAATTTTCATACATATCGTGTTTCTCTCCGTACCCCATGCATCTTTTAGCAATTTTATACTTAGTTACATGCTCATCAGGAAACATATTTTTTTCATGACATGGATACAAAAAATCATCATTCAAAATAACTTAGCTATATCAGCGATGTTTTCAGAAAATTTTTGAATCGACGTCATACAGGGATTTTTTTTTTCAAATGATTCTAATTGTGATGTGTATCAATATCTTTTTGCACATTACTAATTTCTATTTCCTACTTAGTATTTTCATCCTCCACTGATTCTGGGGTACTATTGTTGTCTGTTTCACATGATATAGGTTTGCATTTTTTTTCCTTGATAAGTACAATATCACTATCATCACAGTCTCTTAGTAAGTTTGATAATTTATCATAAGTTTCGTTTCAAATTTATTCTATTTGTACGTTATAGTAAGAAACACAATGCCAACAAACTTGCATGTCAAACACTGCTATGTAACTAATTCTCAGAAAAACAATCCGATTTTCGACTGAAATTGAAATTTACAGCTCTTAAAACTGAAATTTGTTAGAGCACACCAGGGAAATATATGCTGTAACAAATTTTGGTGTATACCACAGTAAACATATAATCCATTATCTAAGAATTTATTAAGAAAGCACACACATCTCGCAAAACGAGAATTCTTGGTTTTAATTTTTTTTTTTTAACGAGAACTCATTTCCGAGTATAAAAGAATTCAAGATTTTTTTTTTCAAAGACAAAAAATGGCTTAAAATAATGTCAAATAATTTTCAGTCGAATTGTAAAAGTACGAAAAAGAAATATTCCGAACTCAGAAGCAATCCTTTTATAATAACTTGTAGGTTGTTATTATTTTGACACCTATGGCTGTATATTGTTTCTAACATGGAAGGAAAAAGTATTGAATTATTTTTTGGCATCTGCACAACTTTTTCTGCAACGGATGAGTTCCAGGATAAAATGCGAGGGCGACCAATATGAAACGTATGCGGACACAGAAAGTGTCATAAACAAAGTCCATTCCCGCTTCTCTGGAAATTACAAAAAAAAAAAAAAAAAAAAAAAATGCGTCTCTATTCAATTCTGCCGTTGAATTATTCAAGAGCTGCCGACTTCTCAACATTTGACTCCCAATGGCCCCGGCGGTCGCAAAGAAAGACAGACGCATGTTTATTGAGCAGAAGAAAGTGTTGACATTCGAAATTCTGCGAACGCAAAATTTGAAATGCAACTCAAAATTTTCTCATTTATGTTCCGGCCGTTTGAATACTTCTTCCAAGAAAATTTTTCATACACATATATCTCAGAGTTGATCAATAAAAAAAATTATTTTTAAAATAACTTCAAATTATATACATTTTATATACAAGATTCATGTATCATTTTATATACAAGATTCATGTATCATTTTATATACAAGATTCA
>BMAW01008854.1:1870702-1890672 GCA_019974015.1 Nephila pilipes | reverse complement strand
CATTTTATATACAAGATTCATGTATCATTTTATATACAAGATTCATGTATCATTTTATATACAAGATTCAATTTCATTTTTGAATGACAAATTTTTCACTGAGAATTATATAAAGATAAGATTACGTGAGTTGTTCGAAAAGTACCATGTGTTAAAAGACAGATGTCGCTGCGAAAACGAGTTATTTTTAACATTGTGCACTGCCCTTTGTTGAATGGCCCCAAAACTACTTTGACACTGATACATTTGTTAGTTTTAATCAGTCATGCTCTAAGACAGGAAAACGAAAAACGATCACTGGATAATACTACAGTGAATTACCCCATACCTATTTCACATCCTCTCAACGGCTTAATTTCTTTGGGTAAGTAAGCATATCTTGATACTTAGATAACTTTGTGATCTTTCTTTCCTTTTGGAATTTACTGTCTTTGGTAATCACCAGTGACCGGAAACCCAAGCGATTTTTCTCTAATTTCGACCCATCTTGACAACCAATTCCCCTCCCCCCTTTCCTCATTTTTTCTAACATCTAGAACACAGATACCCATTGCTTGGCACAACACAACGAAATTTGACTCTTGTGCTAAAACCTAAAATTTCACTCGCTACCATTTCCCATTCCTAGTATGTTAGGAGAAATTGGTGCCAGCTCTGGTGTCGTTATCTTGATCGAGGTTCAAAATTACGAGGTCCGTCGCCAATAGCCCTCGTGTTACCTCTAGTGCGTCGTTAATGAAAATTAAATTAAACTAAAACCCGTTCCTAGTATTCCTTTACCCATTTGTTATCTGGATATTTTTGAATAAGCCTCGTAATTATTACATATACACAAATATACATTTTGCGTGAGGTTTTTAAATAAAGTGGGGATCGCTTCCCCATATTTTTCATATTCTAACACAATCGACTTAATGCAGATTCCACTGCAGACTCGTCGTGCGAAATAAGAGGGTTTCAACAGGTTAAATGGCCTTAAAATCATCTCGTTGTAGAATGTGGAAATTAAGTGAGAGAGATTAGTGCTTGGATGCCATAGTGCCTTCGATCAAAACTACAAGTTCCGTCAACAAAAACTCGGATATTGCTTTAGAGCTGCAAGTCTCGACTGTTGTTTCTCGAACCGCTAGGGTTACGTGAGAGGTCTTTAGAGGGTACGTGAAAAGAAAATGGGCATAGCGGCCCCACAGCTAAAAAGGAATGACATGATTTTAAAATACTAAGATGTTTCAATATCAACATTTATGTTAATAATCGACAATGTTAAGACTGGAAATCTTAATAATAATCTCTGCCTGCATTTTAAGATATTAAGAAAATATTTTAATAATACATTAAATGTTTAGTCAGATTTGGCTCATGCGCTATAAACCCACAATCATCCATTCACTCGAGTCCTGAGGGCACTAAAGATCCGCCACCTAAAAGCTGAGGACTTTGTTCTTCAAACAAAGCGGGAATCTCTTTGCTTTTGTGTATCTCTTATAATACCACTCGTCAATGATTTACGTCTTGGTTTACTATAATCATTTGGTAAAATCCGCCGCTAAAGGCAATGAGCCCCTATTTCGGCAGCTTATCGTCTATTCATATCTCACGCTAACATTTTATCTTAGCGCTAACTATCATAAACAAGTCTCATGTCTATCAACGACAAGTCCTTAATCTGCTGTCTACGCCCAGTTCTATTTTACAAGACTTCGAAGGCTGTCCCTCCGTCTTCACTTTGATCGATTTTTTTGTTTATCGTTTTGGTTTTGAGAAATCCTTTTCACTATGCGATTTTGTTTATATTTTGGTGGGCACGCACAGCGTTGATAAATTTCTATTCCTGTTTTAAATTTCTTTTTTTCGGAGAATAAATCTCATTTTTGCCACATATGCACTTGAAAACATATTTGTGAACGTTGAATCTGGTTGAAGACCCAAGTCCTCCTGGGCGCGTGGTATAGAAGTTTGAAGAGGGCGGTACCAGTGTCATCCTCGTCACTTGACGGAGGTTCAAAATGACGAGGTTCGTCGCCAATGGCCAAATTGCTTCCAAATACTACGTTAATAAACAATCAATCAACCAACCGTTAGAAAAAGGCCGTTAGAAGAGTTCATTTACAATTTTGTAGTGAATTTTTCATCTTGTTTATGTTTCTATTATAATATTTTATGCTAGAAATATTTCTTAAAGAATCGGAACGTTTGATCAGAGCTCTGCATTCCTTATCAAAATGAATGGTAATCTCGGTTTTTGGTTAGTGTAAGACAGCCTAAGCTATATGAAACAGACCTGCTGAAAGGCGCCTAATTCCTGTTGCTCCGCTTCCGTCATATAGAGTCTGACGAACAAAGGTTAATCTAATTAGATGCCACAGGGAGACCTTAAAAAAAAGAGGTATTTGTTTTGAGGATTATTGCTTTAATATTGTTTTTCTTCTTTATTCATTTATGTTTTGTTTGAATAAACATTTTTTAAGAACTTGCTATCATTTGTTTCGCTATTGATTTCAGTGAAAATCTAAACTGCATTTTAATCGACAAGTTCATCAAGGAAATTTTAAAGCTAAGTTTCAGGCCACTACAATTCGATACTCTTAATGAATAAAGAAGCTTAATTTTTGTCTTTTAGAATTAAACGCAATCGTAAACGTCTCTAAAAATGATTATATATAGTTTCAATTTTAAAGATCTTGTAGAATCCTACTGCTATCACACATTTATCTATTTAACATAGTGACCTTAAAATGAAGAAAATATTAAATATAATACGCAAATGTTCACTTGCGTACAAAATGGATTTTCATCTTGAAAGATTGCAACGAAACATAAAATAAAATCTTGTTTTCCGTCGCCCATTGCATATTGAAACAGATAATATGCAGAAAAATAGATTCAGTTAGAAATAAGTAAGAGGTATTAGAGAAATGCATTTCCACATGTTTCAGAGTAAAGAATAGCGCCTGATATTAATATTGAAAATTCAGTCGAATCTCGTCACAGTGAACTTTCACGGACTACATAAAAAGTGGATCACTATAACCGAAGATTCACTTTATCCAATTTCGCTTAAAACAAATCATTGTGAAAATGCACACTTTATTAATAAATTATATAGCCCTCGTGTTGCTTCTAGTGCGACGTTAATAAAAACTAAACTAAACTAAACTATTAATAAATTATTAACTACACAAGATTATATATTCCTTTGAATGTGGTAAACCGTTTCAAAAGAGCTCGTTTTTAAACCGACGTAGCTTTAGCGATGATCGCGCTGCGATATTTCCAAGCGTTGGGAACTTTAGATTTTGATAAGGGTAATTGTTCGCCTAATGTCGCCGTCTGATTGGCTCCCTCTTCAATGCATTTGATTATTTTTATTTTATCCTCAATTGAAAATGCTTTCCTCTCTCTTTACGGAATTCAATTTTACTAACTTTTTCAGGATATTTCTGAGATGGCAAAAATCTTTTCAGTACCGAACTGCTCATATGGATATGTAAACTGCGCCGGAGATAAAAAAAAAAAAAAAAAAAAAAGTAAAGATAGGAGAAATCAAAGAACGCCTCTAGGGTCTGTTCTAATATTGTTCACTCTCAATGGCTTGTCAGCTTTAGGTAGATACTGGAATAATGACCCCATGACACCCTAATAACCACTTTCTTTCCTACGGGTTTACTGTCTTTGGTAAGCATGAATGCTGGATCCCGGGATCTCTAGCGATCCATCACAGTTTTCAACCCTTATCAAAATGTTTCAAACTTCTAGATCACAGTTACATCTCGTTTTGGCGCAGCATAGCCATACCTGGCTCCTTGTGCCATTAAACTTCACCATCACTCACTCACTCACTTCACTGTGGCCGCGGTATCCTAATAGTCATGGACGGAGGGGTTTTTTCGTCGAGTCAGGGGTTCGAGTCTTCATGCCACTAAAAACTCGTTGTGTAGCCAGAGCTGATGTATGTTAAATCTATCGATGCTCAAAATCTTCCCGTTCTCGTGTTGTGGGAATTAGGTGAGGGAGAAGCCAGTCATGTGTTGTCCTCGACAAAGGTTCAAAATTACGAGGTCTATCGTCAATTGCCTTCATGTGGCTTTTAGTGCGACGTTAATAAAACCAACCACTCACTTCTATATTGTTCTGATTTTTCGAGGTTTTGAAGAATGGGGACTATGTAGCAGACCAGTGGATTTATAGAAACGGGGGGACAGTGGGGTAAGAGGAATATTGTTTCTTTGGAAATGAACCAATGGTTGATACTCCAAAACGATGGGAAGGAAAGAAAAAGTGGGATTTGAAATGGAAGCTTAGAATGTTGTCTTTCGCAGGAGGCTGATACATATGTTTAAAATAAGCCTTAAATAGCTGAGGAAAACTCTGTATGAAAGAAATTTCAGTTCACTATGAGCGGACATTAATTTTCTCTTTATTTCTCTTATAAGCTTTTAAAATAACGTGAGTTAAGTAGGAACTATTGAAAAAAATTCGCTATAGAAAGTTTCACTATAGAAAAGAGATTTCACTATAGAAAGATTCGACTGTTATTTAGGGTTTTTTCCCTTCCACATTTGAAAACCTTACAATTTAAAATTTGGAGTCAACGTTATTTTACTTATGATTTTTTTTATCATGAGGCTACACTTACTGTCTCTTTCTGAGTTGCAAGTGAAAGAATTTAAGCATCACCACTGAATTAAAGAACTCTATGTCCCATTTCAAGCAATACTGTCAACTTAGCATCACCCGAACGGTAAAAGGATTTATTCTGTGTTTCCAATCTCGCCCATCCTGTGTGCTAACAACGAGATAACAACATCCTCCCAACTAACCAATCCCGCTCGGTGCCGTTTTTAACGCATTTAATTACAAAACTTTTCTCGGTATTTCATTTCATTTCAGTTCGTATCACCTTCGCACACGAGAGCTGCTTAATTAACTAAAGAATGTCGGGGCTGTCAATTGAATTCCGATGGGCCAGATACCATAATTTGCGATCGCGGCGATACTTGAGTCGAAAGTGAGTTGTTGCACGCCTCTCTGGCAACATTCCCTTGTTCCGGAGGGTGGGTTGGAGAGTGGAGAAAGCAGGGGCGGAGACCATGGAATGTTAGGACGACATGCCGACGCCGTCTCCATGGTGACCAAAATGCTTTTAGGCCGAATGGAAAAGGGAATTTATCGAGTCAGGGGGAAAGGAGATAGAGAGTCTGGGGGTTGCGAGGGGTTGATGTTGCGTAACATTGGATCTAATGAAGTTGTTTAAAAAGAAATTTTGTGTTCCCACTCTGTCTCTTTTTCTTTCTTTCCCCTTTTTTCTGTTGTAAAGCTTGGTTTTCCAAGAAAAAGCTTTTATGGGTTTTGATATATTTGTTGTGTGCGGTGAGAGATTTAACTTCGGAGCGATTTGTTGTTTCACTTTTCCGAAGAATGTTGGCTTTTGAAATTGAAAATGGTATGATCGAGTTGTTTTTTACAGTAATGTGGAAAATAAAAACTATACAACATTATTTGTTGTTTGGATGCTTGAAAATCCATACATTCCATTTCACCATCTTCTGCTGTATAATGTATTAAAATTTTTTTACGAAACTATTTTCAATGTTAAAGTTGCTTGGCTTCCATAATACGATTATTCCTCAGCATTTTTTTCATGGGCTTTAAAATATCATATATTTATTTATATTCCATATGCTTCGAATCGTAAATTTTTTAATGATGTATATCTTTAAAATATATTTATGTCTACATACACTCTATCGTTTACCTTCTTTCAATATAAATTCGTTTTAAACAATTTTTTTTCCAGTTTTTGATGTGGATCTCAACTTTGAGTTATTATAAGTAAATCCTTTTATAAACGTGTCATAGCTGAAATTTTGAATAAATGCACATGGCAAAATAATATCGTACTTTCATTATTACCTCTTATTTATGTCATAAAAATAGAAATTTTCACTATTGTGTCAGATAAATGTGAAATTATTTTATTTACAATTTTATAATTCTTCAGTAGAGGAACAAGGGATAAGATCGGATTCCCCATAATTTACTCAACGAAAAATTCCGTATAAGATATAAAAATTCAGCAAATAATGATACAGCAAAAATGTATACAAGATGGCTGTTGAAAAATATTATAGGTTTGATATTTATCGTTCCCTGACCACAAAATGGAGTTAAGTGAAAAACCAAAAGTGTAGCTTTTAAGGTAGGAGCAGGTAAAACCGGGTACCTAGGGGGAAATATAAAATATACGCTTTCAACATTTAATTTTTAATTTTAACTTGGAGGACGCGGTAGCCTAGTGATCATGACTTCGGATTCGTGGTCGGCGATTTTCGTTCAGTCGTGGGTTTGATCCTTGGCCACTAAAGACCTGCCTTGTAGCCGGGGCTGATGCACATTAAATCTGTTGGGGTCCAAAGTTAGCGTGGTGTGGAAATTAGGAGAGGGGGTGCCAGCTCAGGTGTCGTCATCGTCACTTGACCGAGGCTCAAAATTACGAGGTCCGTTGCCAATAGCCCTCGTGTTGCTTCTAGTGCGACGTTAATAAAAATAAACTAAACTAAAATTAATTTTAACTTTTTAGTCAATTTTGAAACTTGTATAAACACAATTGAGAATTAGATGGGGAAATCAGTTTAATTTATTCGAATTTGATAATTCAGTCTCTTGCACGACTCGTTTCAAGTAATTTCTTCATCTTATTTTTCTTCAGAAGTAGACCGCATATCCACTGGGAGAATTAAAATATGTTGTTGGGTCTTTAGGGGCCACCTTCAGAGATTGGTGAAGGTTTGTCACCTTGGGCTTGTCACCAAACCATAGACACTCAGTCCTCTCAGGATTAATGACGCTAAATATGGTGTCAAGGGAAATGAGATAGCTACATAAACAGATGCCACGGAAGCAACGAAAAATGAATACCTCACCAAACATTATGTCACTTAGCTTGAATATAAATATTTACTACAGAGAGATATATCTGAAATCTCTTTATTTTTTAATATTATTTGGCTATCTCTCATCGAATCTTACTCTTTCGGCTTACCACTAAGCAATTGATGCTGAAACAACATCTAACTGAACGACATGGGCATTCTGTAACAAATTCATCTTATTTCGATACATTTATCAACGTTGAACTTGATGTTATTAGCTTATATCTCAAATAGTAGCTCATATGTTACCATTGTAAAGTCCAAATTATCCATAAGTCTCAATTCCCATCGAAAAACATTAGTGTTTAACGTCTTAACCGTTTCAAGTAAACATTATTCGACCTCTAAACTTCAAGGGGCACAGTGTGGAAGTTTAGCGAGCTTGTCTATGTTATCTAATTATGTTTCAAAATGACGAGGTTCCTCAAAAGAACGGTTTCAGCGCTACTTAATTAAAACATAATGAAATCAAATCCCAAATCACCTTTTAGTTATGAAGCAGCGATGTGACATTTTGTTTACCAACTCTGAAGTATCCAATTAACCGAAATGGATGCTTTGAAACGTTTTAACTCGATTGGAACTAACAGCGCAATCGAATTCCGCATTTGAACGTCATTTCCGCTCATTAATGTGTCTCGTATTCCGCGAGATGAAAACATGGGTTTGCTCCCGCGAGAATCCACGATGGAAAGTCATTTCCAAAACTGGCACTTCACGTGATTGGGAGCTGAGAATAAAACACATCCGAATGCACTTTTTTAAAAATCAAATTTTGAATGCGAGCTTTTAATTTATGCAATAAACTTTCACGGTACGAGTAGTTTCGTCAATGTTATGTATTCTTCAATAAAATCTAAGTGGGAATGTGTTTTAATTGAGTTTTGAGGTAACATTCCGAATAGCTGTTGAGGAGAGTAGGATCTTCGTACGAGAGAGTAATGTAAAGTTTTAAATTATTCTACAAAGAAATAACCGAGATATATAGGTAAAATTTATTATGTATGTATATGAAATGATCCTTGTATACTGTACATAATGCTGTAAAAATAGCTATTAAGGTTGCTTTGTTTGGTTATTTACAACATTATGTACCAAAGGATGAATTAATATTAAGAATAAATTTGTTCCATTTATCTTCATTATTTCTTGGTAATATTTAAAACATTATGAACCCTTGCGTATTAAAAAGATGTACAAACTAATGTGGTCTAATTTACGATTTTAAGTTTCTTGATTTCTACAAATTAAAAAATCTTCTTTTCCTGGAATAAGAAAATATTCTTTACACCTTCATTCAAAATGAATTTAAGTATAATTCATAAGAAAGCATTTGTCTTTAACTGAAGGACCCGTGTGGTGACCGGGAATGACAGAATAGTCCCACTGTAGCTCATGCATGTCGTAAGAGGCAACTGAAATGGGTACCCAGCGTCTGGGGGTATAGCCAGGCACCCTGCCCCTGGGGAGTATATGAAGGGACCTCAGGGACTTACCTTCTTTAGGTAAGTACGAGCATCATGACCCCGAGGCACTCTAGTAGATCTTTTTCTTTCCCATGGGGTTTACTGTCTTTAATAAACACGGGTGACGCACCCTCGGGATGTTCAAGAGATCCTTCTCTATTTTCGACTCTCCTTCTTGTCAACCAATTTTTGCCTTTTCCTAAATTTTTTCACGTGTAGACTACAGTTAAATCTTGTTTGGCGCAGCATAGTCACTTATGGCTCTTGCGCCGATAATTTTTACATTCGCTCACTCGCTCACAGTCTTTAACTGAAAGCACTAAAATTTCAATTGCGTTGTAATGCCTCCTTGTAACAGCAATAGCTAGTATTTTTAATTAATAATTTAAAATCAGTCATAAAATTTAACTTTTTCACCGAAAGCCATCTTATTGGTTGCTAATATCTGGATAAATATTTGGTTCCACTAAAAAAAAATTATCCAACCGAAAAAATAGCATTGCTCTATTTAAGAGGGTTAATTTTCATAATATTCCGCTTTAAAGTCGTTCCTATATGAGTTTTAAGCCACGCAATCGTTAATTCGAAAGTTCAGTGAAAGGAAAATCTTTCAGACAGAATTTCTGGCTCCTTATATTTTTCTCTTTCCTGATTTATCTGCATGTTGGTAAATTGCTTTTAAAATATAATTAATGTAATTATATATTCCCTTCTTAATATTTTAACATTTACAAGCTGTATGTAGAATGTTTGAGGCTGTGAAGTAATGAATTTTTTTTCCTTCAGTAATTATCTCCGATACATAATGAAATTTTGAAGGACTTTGTACTTGCGCCTACGCTGAGCAGAATTCCTTCATCGGTGTGAGGAAATATATTTTGTTTCCGATAATAGTTATTATATATATATATATAATATCAGCTTACGGTTATTCAAGATAAAATGGTAATGGTTTGACCTTAAATGAGGTTATATATTTATGAGAATTAAGTTTTGTTAACTAATTTAAATAATTAATAATCTCTTTCGAAATAAAGAAAATTAACTCATTAATTTTATTCTAAAATGAAAATAACTGACTTCGATGTAAACTTAAAGAAGTCTTAAAAGGAATTTATCAACTCTTAGGCAATAATTTCTTATAAAGTATAAAGTAAGAAAAATTTAGTTAAAATTATTTTTATAAAGTATGTACTAGACATCTTACTCTATTATAAAAATTTTCGTAGTTCATTGATTATTTCACAATAATTTTTATCACTTTAAAATTTATTTCAAAACAGTATTATTTTTTTAAAAAAAAATTACAATAAAACGTAATAAATTGGGAAAGTTTTAATTATGCTGTAAATTACTTTATTACCAGAAACTTTAACTGAAGTTTCGCATGTTTGTAGTTCCACAATTTTCTTAATACTATAAACAATGATTGGGAAGAGTGTATGTTATGCGAAATCTATCAAGCTTCATTGTCAATTTTAAATTTTAAATATGTATTATTTTTCAAATTGCTATATACTCAGTTGTTTATGTCCTGTATCTTTTTCTGGTTTATTATTATTATTATTATTATTTATAAACGTAACTGAAGTATTTGATGATAAATAAGTAGAGAAACACGTTTCATTAACGTTACGCAAGTATTTAAATATTTAAGTTCAAAAATTATAGGAATTAATTTTATCACTATCTCTTTTTCGAAACCAGCTTAAATTCTGCTTTAAAAAAAAGAAAAAGAGAGCAGATTCACATAGAAACAGAATCTTGGTGCTAGATCTAGTTTTAATTAATTTTCAAGATCTAGGAATGATTTACTTATAGATCTAAAAACCAAAAATAGATAATTAAACATGAAAATAATTTTAGTTTGTAACTTGAAATTACATAATGTTGGCACAAGTATAAATCCTTAATTCTCCTTAAGCAGCTGATTATGCATTTCTTTTACTATTAAATTTTCCCCTCATGAATTGAATGCTGAATAATAATAAGAAGAAATCTTTGTTCTTAAAATCGTTAAAAAATCCTCATTATAAAAATTATTAGTAAACCGAATATCAAAGAACTTATAAATGGAATTTTAACGCCATGTGAAAACAGTTTTCCGAAATATTTTCATTTGGTGTAATATTCATACTCTTTTAATACAACTTGTGTATGATCTCTTGATAAAATATTTTTATTATAGTTTTGAAAAAAAAAATTAGTAAAAAGATTTAATTTATTTTTTAAATTTTCTCACAAATTTCATTTGATATCAACATGGGTATATTACCAGATTTTCCTAGAAATTCTTTCATTTTATTATTTCAAAAATATTTGCACAGTAAGGGGGGGAGAGAAATTTATTTCTGTTCTTAAATGATCAATATTCTATATAAATTCTCAAAAGGCATGAACAGTGCTAATTTAACTGTGCATTTGATATCAACATAGCTCATTGCTTTATAGCTCAAAACTCTTTTTTTTTCTTAAAATTATCCGCTGTTTAAACATAATTCTACTGATATTGAAATCACTTCTGTTTGAACATCTCAAAATTAACTTTTCATGTATTTGCTAACATTTTGATAATCCTCATTTTTAAATTTGTATCACTTAAATTCCTTTGTCAGAAAAGATCTTTTAGATAATAACATATAATGCAGAAACGATCCTTTGATCTGCACTTAAATTCCTTGATTCTAGGAGCACATTATTTATTCTCTGTCGTGTTCATAAAATAAGTTACATCTTTACGCTTTGAAATCTATTAAAGGAATTAAATTAAATGATGCATGAGAAGGAATGTATTCTAAGTGAAAATAAAAGGTGTTTGTAAAGTTATATTTCGTTTTAATACAGTGAGCAATCGAGGTACAGTGGATAATATCGCAGTATGATTATAGTTACATTATTCCACCTATTGAAATCCGTGTTTAATTCACATTCAAAAGGAATAAAATATAAAGAGGATGAATCACGCATGGAGGGGAACTTAAAATTCGTCATTATGTTAGGTTAGAGTTATTTAAAATTCAATAATCGAATTCCCCCCCCTCTTTCTAATAATTAGAAGGTAGATGAATGTAGAAAATTTTAAATTCAATTAATCTATTTAAATTTCCTTTCTCGAGTACGTACAAACATCTAATTAACTTAAAGGTAAAAAGAGAATCCGTTTGAATATATTACAATAACGTTTAATATATTAACTGCCTTATTAGGTATTCTTATCAAAGAATAGTTTCCGAATATTTAAATATCTACTGAAAGAGTTAACTTATTGTTCTCATTATGATTTAATCCAGATTTTTTTTTTTTTATATTTGCGTAAATGTCGTAAGACATATTAAGGTGTCGAATAGGTGCTGGAAAACACTTGTGCAGATTTAATTTACACTAAGTAATTTTTAGATTAAATTATTTTGAACCTTGATAAAATACTAAACTCTATCAATAAAATATTTTTTCGAAAAAATATCAAATCATAAATGTATAAATAATATATATAACCATGCACAAATGAAACGTCGTAATTGATTTGAAATAAAAAAGACCTTATTTAAAGTCAATTAGCAAAATTCTCCAAAAACCTTCAAAAATCATTATTATATTATTGCATTTGGAAGTATATGTTTATTAACATTGGTTAACATGTTGTTATTTTGATTAAATGCCGTCAATAAAAATGCATGGGCATAAAACAAAGAATAACATGGTAGGTTCACAAGATTGACATTACACACGTAATACATTATGACTATAATAATTACATTTAGTTTGCTTTTATTTTACGATTCGAACAAAATATTATTGTCTACTTTAGTAATGTATCATTTGCTCTTATTTTAATAGTTAATTTAATAATTGATTTCTATGGTAAAATCGTCTGTTTTTATTCTTTTTTTTTTTTTTTTTTTTTTTGTTAACATTGGTAGCTTTTTCGTACTTTGAAATATTTTGCTGAAAATGCATTGGGATTTGAAGATATTTTCTTCTCTTGATTATAAGTACATCTGTAGAGCCTTGGGCCTGGAAATACACTTACTTTACGCTAATCAATATTCACTTTGAATAATTCTAATTTTTCGAGGAAGCAGTTATTACTTTTAGCAGAGGTTTCGGTGAAATTTCGGATTGCTCCAAAAAACATGAGTCTTTTAAAATTATCGCCTGAAGAAGCTTTGAAAAGAAAGCGATAATCTATACCAAAGAAAAATAGACCCGAAGCTAAGAGAAGGCCTCGAACATTAGAAAGGAAAAAACGAGCCAAGAAGCGTGCTGAATGTGAAGCTGCATAATTAGATTCTAATAAAAACGATAGGCTCTCTCCTGTTTGATGCTGAACGAAAATCCAGGATCGACCCTCTTAAACATGACTATGAAGAGCTTTTAAGATGGAAACATCGAAAACGTCTTTCCAGCCTTACGAGTGATTCTAATAAGAAGCTATGTCTTAACTTAATACTGACGACTACTTTCGTTTCATCTACTAACGTTTATGGGACACGGCCGTTTCAAAATATTTAGTGACAATATCCGATGTCTGTATTCGTCATGTATTCGTTGTGGCCGTTTCTGGCTCAAATAATCGACATATAGTCATTCAAAGCTTGTCTTTATAGAGTCAAAAAAAAAAAAAAAATTAGCCCTGAAGTCATTAAACATATCTTTCCTTCACATATAGATAATGTTAATTTTGTTCTATATGTATGAATTATATTCGAACGGATAATGTACTACCATTGGCTATATCCAATGGATTGAAGTATCTGTACGAATCCGCTTGCCTTTTAGCTTTAAATGTTTTGGAAAAACGGAAACATTAGCACATGATATAATGAAATTTGCAAAGCCAATTTCAATTTTTCTTTGTAAATGTTCCTCTTTTTTTAAATGGTAAAAGCGTAAAAATGCAATTTTTGTAAAATATTCAAACTTTGCGTTGTTTTTTTTTTTTTTTTTTTTTTTTTTTTTGTCCATAAAGTTTTCCAGAATTTGAATTTGACACTCAAGATCTGATACCACTAAAGACAAAACGTCTAATGTTAACCCGTGGAGGCTCACATGCATGTTAAACCCGTCGAGGCTCAATGCCTACACGTTGGGAAGGCATGGAAGTTGAAGATCAGGGTGCCAGTTCAGGCATCGTCTTCGTCACCAGACCGAATTTCAGCATGACGAGGACCGTTGCGCATATTAGCTCTCGTGTTACTTCTAAGTGCGATATGAATAAAAGTTCAGTCAATTAGTTTCTCGAACATCCCTAGGAGGCAGCATTGACATTTTATCGGCTTTTTGGAGATTGAGGATCATTGCGTAGATTTGGATTGGGGTTACGATTATAGATATATTCAGAATATGGTAGCTTTTGCTGGCAATTATTTGGAGATTGACATTTATTATATGAGTCTAAGTTTCTTTGGTAATTAAATTCTGTTGTTTATACACACATAAAAAGCGGTCAATATTAACGACTTGTATCTGGGCCATGCCTCATCATCTTATATATTAGAAGTTCCAAACATTGAGCATTTTAATTTACTATGAAACGATTTCTTTACACCGATCACTACGCAGACAGACCAAATATTTCCAAATTTTTTCCATCAAAATTGATATCTGAGGATTTTTAATAACTTAAAAACTTATTAACTTTGTGCTTTAACTATTTTCTTTTTTTTTTTTTTTTTTTTTTTTTTTGATTCAGAAGTAATTTTTCAAGAATTCTTTTGTCCTTTTCTGAAGATGTTAAAATGATTAAGTGTTGAACTATTTTTCAGGTTTAAGAATTTAAAGAATATTATTTTTTTGAGCCTTCGATGTCACTTGAAATATTAATTCGTTTCTCATTCCGAGCTGTTTATTTGACATCTCCTTTGATTGATGCGAGTCTACTTGCAAAGAGACAGATACTTATTCGGTGGGCGTGGTCAATCTCGACATATAGGTGAATTGAAATGTTTTAAATGGATGGGCTTGCGTGACACGAGGGCACTTAGAATAATTTGCTAAATTTAAGCATTGCCAAGGAAATGATTTATCATAAGCGAGAAGAATTCTGTGACTTTGAATAATGCTTCGACCTTCAGGGAAAATTATTTGCGGAAGAACAAAAATGTAAAACTCGCATTCTTTGTTAAATGTGTGGAATGCTGTACTTCGTAAGGACTCGGGCAGCTTGGTTAGTGATGTTCTCCTGTTGCAAATCCTCTCTAGATGTATTAGACATATAGCGCGTATACCTCGTATACCTTGTGTTGGTGCATAAAATATTTTTAAAAATCCAAATAATATTTGATCATTTTATATCTAATTATGGCTCAAAATGGTATGTGCCAGTCGGGGATGAATGATACATATTCTTACCCCGTGGACAATTTGTCAAATCCGTGGAGAGGAAAAAATAACTGTATCGTTTTGTATGACCTCCTTGAATTCCCGGGTCGATTTTTTTTTGTCTGCGCTTTTTATTCTGTTAAAGAATGTGATCTGAAGGAATCCCATCATTAGCCTTGTAGCCGGAAACAAGGTGCAGGAAATGACGTAGGGACAGGGTCGATTATTTCCTGCTAATGACGTAACAGGGCAGCCCTTTTACTTCCGGTGACCACCGTCAACCGGAAATTACCAACCCCTTTTTCGTTCCCTTTCTTGATGAAATTTCTAATAACAGCGATCTCCCAGGTTGCCATGGTGACAAAGCTTGGTTACGTTTGAAGGGGGAGGAAAATTCTTTATTCTTACAAGGGCACTATGTTACACTTTTTATGCTTCGGTTCTGTTTTTTTTCTTTCTTTCTTTCTTTTTTAAACTCATTGGCCAAGAACATTATACAGTCTATTGAACAATTGAAATGAATGACGAATTCTTAACTTTCAAGTATTTTATCAACGAAATGCTCGGAGGTTTAGTAATTTTCATATTTTGTTCACTTGCAACGAAAGCCGTTTTACCCAAGACTAAAGAAATTATTCTACAAACAAAACATAATATAAAATAAAGGAAAAAATCGTGGAAATGATCCCCATGCAAAGGATTTACTTACTAATTACTTACACACCCTAGTGATCTTTTTCTTTCCCAAGGGGTTTGCTATCTTTGGTAAACATTGGCTACGCTCTCCCGGGATACCCTAGCGATCCTTCTCTGTTTTCCATCCTCCTCCTTGTCAATCAATTTTGTCTTTTTCTATTTCCTTACGGCTAGACCACAGTTAAATCTTATTTGGCGCTGCATAGCCACGTCTGGCTCTTGCGCCAATAACCTTTACATTCACTCACTCACTAATTACTTACAAAGGATTTACTTCTATTTTGATCAATTTGATCACATCCACTAAAATTCTGAAACTGATTAAGAAGTAGAGTTTAATTTCGAATTGCGTTAGAAAGAGGACTAAAACTGGGGAACGATTGGTTGATGAGTTATTCTACCTCTCAAAAAGCAGCAAATAAAAAGGCATTGCAGTAGTTGTACACAAGAAGATTATTAAAAAAAATTATCTAGATTTTATAAAAGGTGATGTTCCCTGGTCAGTAATTTAAATGCAAAAAAAAGAAAGAAAAATCAGAAGTACAATTTTTGAGGTAAAAATGGGTAAAACGGTTTTTTTTTAGAAAAACTCAAAACATACCCAAGCAGCATTTTAATTAATTTCAATTGTTCAGTCAATTTTTAGACTTCTGAAAAATTGAGATATTTTATTGTGAAATCGTTTTAATTCATTCGGATTTTGAGAGTCAGTCTCTTGTAACTCGCTAACTAACTCGTCTTCGTAATCAGGGTCATATCCACTGCGGGCATCGTGGGCGCAGTTTGTTATATTGTGATGGCGTAATAAGAACCAAGTAGTGGTAGGATAAGACCGGGTACCTGTCTCTTTATACCACACTTTGTACCAAGTTTCGCTCCACAGGATTAATCCCACTAAAAAGACGATAGCAACTTACTAACGCCGCGAAAGCAGTAATTCCTAGAATAATAGATTCATTAAACGTGTCACTTACCTTGGCAGGAGTTCCGTAGCTTGCGTAATGGGTGATCATACATTTTTTTTTTTTTTTTTTTTCAAAAATTACACGCGTGTACATTGCAAACAAGCGCGTGTACATGGAAAACTTATCCTATTCCATATGCAAGCCAACAGGTAACAAAAACTTCTTGAGAAAAAATGGATACCCACTTTCACCTGCTTTCTTCTAACTCTTTTCAATTTTCGAATTCCTTAAGAAAATAATGCAAATCAAGCATGTTGTATTATTGGATATGTTTGGGTTATACAGATGTTCTCATGATTCAGTTTTGGGTGCAATTATAGCTTAAAATTTCGAAATTTGTCGTTGATGATATTCATTCAGACAATCCACATGGTCTAATCATGTCAGATTTTCTGCTTTATAATTATTACTTCAAGAAAAAAAATTAATTTTAAGCATCAGTATCCTTACGAACTTCGATCTGTTTTACATCAATAACGTGCTGGTAAGATGTGACAATAATTACGTTTATCACATCTGGATTCTTTCAAGAGCACAAAATTTACCTAAAATTTGTTTGTGAAAGTAAAGATGGTTAACCTGAGAATTATATTACTAATTAGGAGTTTTCGGTTCATGGTCATGGTCGTGTACTCGAGGCCGGCGTTTTTTTCATCGATTAGCGCGTTCGAGTTCTAGGTTTTTAGTGATGGCAAGTCTTGGCATGGTGACATTTCAGGTCTTTTGTGACGGCGCTAAAGACCTGTCATGTAGCGAGGCTGACATCAAATTTGGTCGAGACTCCAAATCCTTCCTTTGGCCTGATGTGGAAATTTGGAGAGAGAGAGGTGCCTCAGATGTCATCCTCGTCACTGGACCAAGCCTCAAAATTACAAGGCCCGTCGCCAATAGCACTCGCATTTCTCATACGACGATAATAAACAATCATAATTACTATCGGCGAATTTGAATAATTGTCAAGTTAATATAAGGTTGGTCTAAAAAGTACCATGTTAGAAATGAAAAATGGAAATCACTGTATGACTCGCGTGGGTTCTATTGTGCTTCCCCTTCAACTAAAACTTTTTGAACCTTTGAATGAATTGGAAATCCTTATCAATTAATGAAACGTGACGTATGTAGATTTGATCGGAATTAATGAGGTCTAATGAATAGAATTGAGAAGATAGATAAGCAGTGAGGAATTTAATAATGAAATTGGTAGTTTAGAGTGTTTGATAAATATAGTATGCGTAAATTATCAAGCGAAGTATCGGTAATGGATTTTCATTTAGTAAAGAGCCATCGGAGTTACTACAGTTGAATCTACTTGGGTTCAGTGACTGAAAACCTCAGCTTAAAGTGATCAAGTCCTCGTACCTGAATGGGTTGGTAAAAGGAAGATTAATTTATTTTCATCATTAAATCAGACGCGTGTAGAAATTACTACCATTTTGTGTCTATATAAATAAGATTTATAATGAAAAATGTGAGAGAAGGAAATAATATTAGGTCTTTTTTACAGCTGTTGTACTGTCTATTGATCATTTTCCCTTTTTCTAATAAGACTATGAGTGTGTCGACCCAATCATCCCAAAAAAACCTTCTTTGTAACTTTTACGGCCGTCTTTACCTTCATTAGAACAGAATTACAGAAAGCAACCATTGTTTTGATCATTGCTCGGTTTCCAGTGTGTTATATTGAATCCAAATCTCGTCGATGGCGACATCTCGACGCAGTATCAATCAAGTTCTTAATTTTACAGTCAAATCAAAGATAACCTATAAATAAGTAACAAATTTGTTTGATGCCATTTAACAAATGGCAAAACCAATTGTAACACCAACTTGCCTTAGCAGTGCGATCTTTCGTAGAAATCGTTCTTTTTGAAAAACCTTCGCAATTATTCGTTCTCCATATGTTGTTCGTTTCTGCAAATAATTATAGAGCAACTGTTGAGGTTAATGTAATTTGCATGAAAGAGAAATATGAAGTTCCTCTTAAAACGTTTTTGGCTGTTATGAATATATAGCAGAATCAGTTGCTCGGCCGATACGGTTAAGCTGAGGGTTTGGGGATAAAGAGGGGGAGGGATTTTGAGAATTGTATCGGTTGCGGACGAATTAACCTTTCTTCGCTGGCTGGAAATGATATACATTTTATATTTTTATGCCACCAAATAATCACGTGATGAGTGATTTAAGGAACCCTCTTCTGTAGTTATTTCAGACAATGATACTTGTTTGTGCCTGATCGTGCCAGAAGTTCTATTTATAAGAATTTGATTTAACTTCAAGTTATTCAAATAGTAATGATATATTCTCCCTCCCCCTTTAATTTTAAGACAAGAAACAACAAGAAGAAATTTTGTGCATAATTTTCTTAAAATTGTGAATACAAAATCAAAATTTAGAATAAATCAGATTTTTCATAACTCTTTTCTTTCTTTTTTTTTTTCTAATATTACGATTACATGTCGTTGACTTGCTTATGATATATATCACTGATTGAAGCTATACCTATTGAGAAAATTTTTATAATTCATAATGATTGTTCAAAAATATGCATTGATGCATTTTCATACTAGATTTTATTCATTGATTTCTTGTTTTGTATTATAATATGTTATGTATTTTTATGTAAATTTCATCATTACATAACAGAGTTGTACTAGTAAGTCTTTAAATATTTTTTGTGATGCTTGAACCGCTGTAGGGTTAAATACCTTTTCTCGAAGGTATATTTCTAATCATGTTTGTAAATATATTTTGTATTGATATTGATTATCTTTTTTTCTTTCTTTACAGGTAAGTTATACCAGGGTCTTTTCATCTCAAATTTCATTTGCATTGCGAAGTAAGAAGTTCTTATTTCTAATGAGTAAACTTAATCTGTTTAATGATTGTTTAAATTCACGTATTTCAATACCGACATTATTTTTCATAAAAATTATTCGTGTTACGTTGTTCTTTATTTTATACTTACTGAAATTTAACCAGAGACTGCTTTAAGGTCTGAAGGCATTCGTCTAAATTTGAGTGCGTTTCCAATTCATTGAAAATAATCAAAAGAGAATTCTGTTAAATTCCATGTATTGTTGAAATTTCATGTAGCACTAAGATTTCATTTAAGTCAAAATCAATTTTCAATAGTCGTTGCTATAAAATGATTAGAAACCCGAGATACCATCTCAAGAAAATAAAGTTCCCAGAATTAACTCTCTCTTCTTATTGTTTCTTAAATATTTTTTTTCTCATTTCGTGCAGATCAAAATAAGTGCACATACATCTTTAGAGAATATTAACAGGTTCTTATTTATTGTACAATTTTTCAGCATTGTTACTCAATAAAAGTATTGTTTAACTTTGATTAAGAGGATTAGTTAAGAATTGAAAAAACAATTTTATACTTAAAAAGTAAGTACTTTAGAATCTGTTTATATATATATATGTATATATATATATATGTATGTATGTATATGTGTGTGTGTGTTATATGTGTATGTATTATATGTGTATGTATATATATATAATATGTATATATATAATATGTATATATGTATATGTATATATGTATATATATAATATGTATATATATAATATGTATATAT
>BMAW01008854.1:1616521-1865878 GCA_019974015.1 Nephila pilipes | reverse complement strand
GAGATTGCTGAGATGACACAGATATCATATGGAAGCAAGTATTTACTATCCTTCATGAAAAAATTGAGCATGAAAAGGTTTTTCCAAGCAGCCGCGATTGTTTCGATGGAACAAAACAGCAACGAACTGATGATTCAGAAAGCCGTTTATCATTATTTACTGCAACAAAAAAGATTTTGCAAAAAAAAAAAAAATATCAAAAAAAAAAATTGGAAAAGGTTGAACGATTGTATCACCCTAAAAGGTGATTAACAAAACAGGCAGGTTGATGAATAAAAAAAAAATTGCAAAAAAATGTTCTTTCAATGTTGTCCGGGAGTTATTGATTGATGTGTTATATCCATTAAAATGAGTTTCGGTTAATTTTTTGTAAAAAAATTAAAATTTATAAAAAAAAAAGAAAAAGAAAAGGTAAAAGAAATTTAAAAAAAATCAATCAAAAGAACTCGGACAGCTGGATTTGGTATTGTCGTTTTTAATAGCAGTTCAAAGTGTGAGATTTCACCCCCAGCATTATTAGTCGATTTAAAATTTGGAACTTCGTATTTCAAGCTGGATTTTTTATTCATTGTTGTGAGTTTAGTAAAGTTAGAAGTTTCAAATAAGAAGGTATGACAGACGTCATTAGAGGTCAGAAAACTCGTTTTAAGGAATCAAGAAGGAAAAAATCGAATCTCGGAAAATCAAAATTGTAAATAGATCTCTCATTCTACAGTTTTGATATAATTAAATGTTTCAAAATCAATTGAAAAATGAGCACAATCTGAAGACTAAAAGCGTTTTCAACAAAGAGGAACGATGAATTGTAAGACAATGCATTTTAAATCTTTAACTTAGTGTTCTAAACTAACCAATGAAATGTCACAATATCTTCATAAAAGTAATAATGCAGAAACACAAGACTGATTTTACAAAGAAACAATTCATATTTTGAAGAGAAGAGACGTAAAAGGCCACAGTAAATAAAATGCAACAGATTGAAAAGAATAAATCTGCAAAAAACTTATAAATCATAGATTTTTTTTATTTTGGAAACGTTTTTATTTCAATTTAGTAGTTAATTTGTTTTCCCAGATGGTAAATGCATATAAGGCGAAAAAACAAATCAAGAACTTCGAGAGCAAAATTAAGAATTTACTGTAAAAGCATGGTGGAGGTTCTCATCATAGGTTTTGGGCTGCATATCTGCCAATGGTCCAGGGAAAACTACATAATTGATGGCAATGGACCACACAGTATTTAATCTTTATGGAAGAATGTTTGATGCAAAGCACCGAGCAATTGGAGATTAAGGTTTTCAGTTATTATCAAGACAATAATCCAAAAAAACATACATAAATACTGTGCGCTTATGGCTTTTGTATAAATTCCCACCACAATCATCTGACCTAAATATGATTCAAAAAATTTAAGGGCACATATTTGGAAAAATAAATTTAAGAAATGAACTATAAAGACAAAAAAATGGAGTCCAATTTGAGCGGTCTAAAGATTCCAAATTTTTAAAAACTTATACAATCAATGCTTACAAAGACTGAGTGCCGTAATAAAAACATAAAGGACTGCTGACGAAATATCGATTGTCTTTTATTTTTATTATATATAATATATAGTATTTAATTATATATATATATTCTAAGTAAGTTTCCGAATTTTATTTTAAGTATATTTTTAATGAATGAAATTACTTTTGAAATTTTTTTTATCATGCTAACTGCTAATAAAACTTATCGTGATTTGTCATTACGTATGGTTTTGTTATACTGTCGATTTCTAAGCATCAAAATATGGCTGAACTGTGAGAAAACCAGTAACCGACTTCTTTATTGAGTCACTCTATATCCGGTACAATTGAAGAAATTTTTTAATGAACCGTACGTATATCTTAAAATAGTCGAGATGTAATTATTGTGGACAAATTATAAATTCTAATCAAGCTTGTTTAAGGTACAAAAATTTTTAAGAACAAATTTTCCCCGTTAGTTTGTTCATCCGTTTTTAAACAAAAGAAGTAATAAAATCATAGCGTTTATTCTATGAGCCAAGTGATTCAATATTAGGCTGAGCATACATTATTATAACTTTCTCTTTTCTTCTGCTGCAAGAGATGCTTTAAAAGTTGGGTAAACTTGGAGAAGACTTGAGGCGAAAACTGCCTTTTAAAGTTCACCTTGACAAGATTTAAATTACAAAAGATGCGTTTAATAATTCATTTTTCGCAGTCAAAAGCATCTCATTTGAATATGATTATGCCGGGATTATTTAGGAAAGCTGTTGCAAGGCCCCAACTTTCCAACTACTTTCGGAAAAAACTCTCGACTTTTACTTTATAAATAAATCTTTGACATTCAAATGGTATTTGTACATAAATGAGAAAATCAGAGCAAAATATAATAACTGAGACACTTCAGAAGTATTCTGTTTCCAAAGAATGGTCTTTTGTTTTTGATTAACATGTCGGAGAGAGAAATGCTGCCCTTTTCCTTCACCGTAGGCTTTATTTATTAAAAATATATAGTGAGCCCACAAAATAACCCCACAGAAATAACTTAATGTATTTGAATTCGAAATATTAATGAAAATGAAATAATATATTTTTAAAAGAAATGACTATATTTATTAAATAACACATTAAAAAAAATTTATGCAGACAAGTAAATAGAAATTCTAAATATGGTAGGTAATTTTTTACAAGTATTTAAGGTTTGCGTTCCTTGCCCCATTCTTAATAAATTACATTTCAAGGTTATATGAAATGCCACGAAGAAAGTAAATGTATTCCATAGTTGCATAACTTTCCACTAACGTTTCCTAGAGTCGAATAAGTTCCATATATTTAATTTTGCTAGAATCTGAATTGCGAGAATACCAAAGAAAATTTTATACCATTTTATCATAGGAAGACATATTACGCGCTATTCCTTATACAAACAAATCGTATTTTTACTTCAAAATTTTTTTTGTTGGCTAAGTTACTTCTTTTCTTCTATTTAGTCTCGAACTATTTTGATATGGTGCTATATATATGTGGAAAGGAGGGTGGACGATAGCCTAATGGTCATGCTGGCGGACTCGCGACCTACTTTGTTTTCATCTAGTCGAGAGCTTGAGCCATGCCACGTAGCGAGGCTGATGGATGTTAAATCTGATCTAGGTCCCAAGTTCTCGTGGTATGGAAGCTTAGAGAGAGAGGGACCAAGATTGTCATAAATATTATTCAACATAAAAGGAAAATGATAACGTGGATTCAATCACACACACACACACACACTTAAAGTTATAAAAAGTGCTGAAGAAACATGTATATAATGTAATTCTTAAAAAATTAAAACATTTATTAGTGCAACAAAATTATTAGAAGAGACAAACTTGTTAAATAAATACGTATGTGTGTGTTTAAAAATAAAAATTCAGTTATTGGACTTAAAAATCGTACTAAAAATATATGTTACATTAATGGTGATTAAAATTCAAAATGTGTGTTTTTGGTGTTTTAGTATATACGAAAAAATTCGTTATGCATTAATTGCACAAAAAAAAAAGCATTCCTGATACAGATATCGAAATAAGATTTCAATAAGTCAATGACGTTCTTGGAATAAAAAAATAAATCAAAACGCAAAATCATTATTGAATGAAATCACAAAATTCTGAAATTTGTGAACTATTTTTAATCTTATATATCCTTATCAAAAGCTTCACATAACATTTAGTTCTTAGCATAAATACTGTAACATTCCTTTGAATGCATTCCTTCGTTTGTAATTTATATTTCTCGTAAAGATGTTTCTCCCCCTTTTTTATGAATAAGTAACCGAATAATTTTTCTTAAAAAAATATGAAAATATTGTTATAAAATAGTTTCATATATCAAAATATGTCTCGTGAATCTTTTTTGATCGTATATTTAATATTAAGTTTGAAATGAAAAAAAATAACAATTTTCTTTAATTACTAAAAACCATTCCCCTCTCCATTTTGTGTTTCTCCAGTAATAAAAACTATTCGAGAAGTGTAACATTCGGAAATTTATTCTGATAATTTTTTACGCGAGACTTTTATTAACACGTTATATTTATTCCTGAAAATAGCAAAAAAAAAAAAAAATCTTGGAGCATATTTTCCTTTACGGCTAAGCTCCTGGGAGAAAAATACCGCAAGAAATAATTAATATTTTCATACTCATACATTTACGCCAAAACAGTTTCTCGCGTTTTTAATAAAACAACCACCTTCTTCTTGCCGAGAAATGCCGAAAAATAATTTCGAGGCTCGTCATTAATTTCGAAGCCTTCAGCCTCACTAAAAAATGATTTTTTTGAAAAGAAAAATCTCTCTTTTTTTTAGGGATGCCTTCGAATAAATAAAGCGACGAAAAACTTTTTTTCTCCCTCTCACTTCAGCGATATGAATTTAGCGCCCCCAATAAAAATGATATCTTCAGTGACCGGCGGGAACCATAAAATTCTAATTGCGCCAACATCTCGGGGATAAATCAAAAGTCGCCAAAAGAAAAAAAAATGTCGTCAGTCTTTATACCAAAGTCGCGTTTTAACGATTAAGTATGTTTCCCTGTGAATTTATGGCCCATAAAATACGTTGTTTCATCCGGAGTTAATTACACAGCTTCGTGAAAAATGTGGGGTTGGTGATTTCGTTTGGAGGGGAGGAGGATGCTTGGAAAACTACAGAGCATCGAGAAGTAAGACCATCAAATAAAAGTTCGTCTTGGCTGTGATAAGAAAAGGATATAAAAGAAAACGCTATAAAATGCTCAACATGAATAGTGTAATGGAGCCATTATAAAGAAAGAGTGTATTTATTTAATGGGAAATTCAATGCTCTATTACGGAGAAGAACAAATATCGGGATTCGAAAGTGCTTTCTTCATTTAGATGATGTACACGCAGATTTGGTATGACGGGGATCAAACAGTCCTAATAATTATTCTTTTTAAAATTCCCAGTGTTGCCAAAAATTTGAGAGCGAACAAATAATACTCTCTGTTTTTATTTGCATTGTCTTATTAATAAGCTTAAAAAGAAAATTAGAGAAAATGTTGCTTTTGCTGTTGGAAAAAATTGCATTTTGGAAACGCACTGTAGGCCTTGTTCGTTACCATAGCAACTTCCAACGCGAAATTGGCTTGATGCATTATCTTATTATTTATCTATCTTTTTGTGATATGCAAATATCTTCGCTTCCGTCATACCATTTTTGGTATTGGAAAAAAGCTTGTAATGATTTTAAATACTACTGAGATCGGATATTTGGATTCCGTTATGTTCTGCTGTAATAGAACTTATTTCTATTTCAATGCTTGAATTTAAAAACGAATGATAAATTTTTAAAAAAAGAATAAGTAAGCGATGCGTTAACACGATAAAGGATCTTTCTCATGTGCATTTCATGCTTTATTTTTACAAACTTGTACTTAGTTTACTCCATCAAATTTTGTGATTACTTATTACTTTGATTTATATCGATAAATTAAAAATTACCCTTGAAAATATTACAATTTTTTTAGCTCCTAGCAATTTATAAATCTTTGAGTAAAATATAATATGAATCACCTTTTTGATATCATCACTATGATTCACTTATTGATAATACTTTTGGTGTAAATGAGTTTTTGAAGACTTTTCAAAACGCTTCTTTCCACATGGTCATATTTTTGCAGGAAAGACTAAAGGAATAATATATATATAATATGGAATTATATATTATTCCATATCATTTCCCGTTTCGTATATATATAAACAATAAACTGCTTACATAATATATTTCTTGACTATCCATGGGAGCTTCTTTCTTATACAGTAGAACCTCATTAATTTGGATCTCTTAACTGGAATCTCTGGATAACCCGGATCGCTGAGCGCGTGATAAATTTTTTTTTAAAATTAAAATTTGAAACATTTATTTGTTTCAAACATTTTGTTTGAAATATTATTTTCTTCACTGAAATCTTCTAACAGTTACAGATGTATAAAAGGAAAGTGTATGTGTGTGACGGGAATATTCTACGCAAAATCAGCAAGGCCTCTATGTACACCATATCACTAATGACAAATGACGTATATATTGTGTAAACAGAATTGCAATAAAATTGCTTTTAACTCTTGTTGTTCACGAAGTAGACATCTATAAAAATAATTCATATTCGATTTGTTCCATTTAAAGATCATTTTCGGTAAGTATGTGTTATATTATTACATTTTTTTTTTCACATGTGGTTAACCGGAATTTTCGATATCACAGACCGGCTGTGGTCTCAATTAATCCAACTTAAAGAGGTTTTAATGTACTTAAATTGACGAACTTACTGCCCTCGTGGAATGGAGATTCAGCCCATTACTTCTCTTACCCCCTTTGATTGTCTCTATATTTTGTATTTTCACCTTACATAACCCATCATTGACAATACGGATTCGAAAGGTATTGAATGACAAGAAGCTGTTCTATGCTTTTACTCACGGTCCAAATTTCATAGAGGATGAGTCCGTTAGGATTTCTTCCAATTGATTCAAAAGAATCTTTCTCACAAAGAATCCTAGCTTGGATCCCCGGAGTGCAATAGTATTAATGCTGGGAAGAAGATCTAGAGATCGTAAGTCATCTATTTTCGATGAACGATTTGATGTTAATACCATAGTGTCTGATTCACTTCAATCCGCCATTTCAGTCCATTTCATGACGTGTTGTGCGAACCTACTACTCATTTCCGAGTTAAATATTCATAACTGATATAATAAAGCGTAACTATTTTTATCTTCGCTTTAAAAGATATAAAATCTTCATAAATATTTGAAGCCTTCCTGTTTACACGGCTGTTTAGCGTGTTGAGACGTGCAGAAGCAGATCTTTGTGATCCATCGGCAGGCTTAATTATCCCGGTCGCCTTTTCGAGGGATGTTGGTGCAATTTTCCTCCCCTAATTACACCCGTCCGCCTAAATTCGTTAGCGCCAGCTCTTTGTAGAGCTTCCTTGTGTTTGCGCCTCGCATAAATGACCGCTGGATTAATAACGGGGTGGCTACCCTCTTTTGCATAGTCATGGCATTCATGACTGGGCATTGCCGAGGGTCGTTCTCGGCGATGGGCGAGAGACTTCCAGTACGTTTCGGGATCTGTTGTGTTTTGGTTGATTGTTTGTACTAGCGTTGCTTATAGGTAGGGAAACGGTGGTAGTCTCGAGAAATAAGCAACCTGAAAATGATTTAAACTGGATATCGCTGTAATTTTCCCACATTTGTCTTGTTAATAAAGCCAGAGCATAAGACAAAATTCAAATATATTGCATATGATCTGTTTTAATTTATTGTTATTTTTCCGTCTGGATGTGAAATTGTATTCATCTGGGAAATTCCACTGAGTTTGGTAACTGTGAGTCTATTCTAAGCGATTGACTGGGTCATCCATCAGTTATTGTTGAGGAAGATCGTTTTTATTCTTGAATATGCTTTCTCAGTCTATAAATATTGTTGAAACAGAAATGGTCAAAACTTTTAATATTAATCAAGTCTTACATTTAACCATTTATAAGTTAATTAATTTTTTTGTTTTAATATTTAGCTGAAAATTTTTATTCATAAATCGAATGCATGCTTATTCTTGTAGCATCTAAGTTTTTGGGTCCAACAAAGGGAGGAATTTCTTTGTGACTGCCTATTCCAAAATGCATATGAAAAGGGAACTCAAGGACAGGGAGTTTTAGGTAGTTCTTTTTCCTTTCTAGTCACAAATTTAAATTACATATTAAAAAAAAAAGGATGTGACAAAAATGCCTTGGCAAAACAGATGTCTTCTAGAGTTATTAATTTAGCGACAAGAATGTTTTCAAATAGTAAAAAACGAAAAGATCAATATTTTTAGCGTACTTGAAATGTATTTTCAACCATATTTTTCAGAATTTTTTTGATATTTCTATTACTCAAATCCTATAAATTACACGAAATCGAGTATCTGCAAAATTAATTTTTTTTCCCTGCAGGAACACGTATCAATTTCGGATTAGTTGCATAAGAATTATCTCTATCTGCCTATAGTGTCTAGTTGTAAGCCTCCATTTTGGATCTAACTATTTACTACTGTATTATTCTAATTCGTTAATATTGTGCATTGCATGCAATTCAAATAGGAGCTATAATTTGGTTGCAGCAGAATTTGTAAATTGCTTCAGTAGTTGAATTGAAACTAGGTTCAAATAAAGTTCCTCTGTATAATGTGACAGATATAAATGCTAAATTTAATGGGGGGCTAAAAAAGACTTGGTGTGGAAGTTTAACCAGTGAAATTCAAAGTCGAATGTTCTTCTAATTGCCATGTAATAGCTCACAATGACGATATCTGTCGCCAAATATCCAATATTTTGTTGCAAAGTTTTACGTTAGTAATTAAATCAAATAATTAAAGAGTACTCTGTGAAACAATACTTCACATCACACATTTCAAGGCAGCAAAATATGCTCTCAGCTTGGTGTGAGGAAGAGGAGGTCACATAATCCTTTGGAAGCAAGCTTGTTGTCCACTAAGGGCTGAGAGCATCGTCCATTATTTAGCTCTAATGAGACGTTATCCCCTTCAGTGCCCAATCACCGTCTTATTTAAATTGATACTGCAGTTAAGATTGAAGCTTCAGGAAACTTATAATCAAGGCAGCAGAGAGGGACCGTTACAAACTAAAGATCTCTCCCCCTATTTTAATAAAGAGCTTTCTCGACGTTTTTTCTTGATTTTTCTCTTTCTACTTGAGTGGTCGCACCACAAGGGCCCTCAGTTTATCTGTAAGCAAATGCGAAATAAATTCAAAGACTGCGACGCATGACTCCGAAATAACAAGTGATTATTTAAAGTAATAAGCTCTGCACCATTCCCATTGGAGAGGACGAAAATTTAATTTTCATTGAGGGAGCAAATATGTTTCCTGAAATCCTGCCGAGCGAGATTTCCGGTTGTTATAAGAGAGAACGTGTTGTTTCTCAAATCAAACCCGAATGTTCATTTCCCAAAGCTTGTCTTTTAAGTTTTAAGACAGCGTTGCGAAAAGTTTCGGTGGGAAGCGGATTTGAATCTAATCAAGTTGAATGCGGCTTTTAAGAGATGAATCGATTCGCGTTCGTGCAGCACCTTGGGGAATTGAATTTACACGAAACTCTTCAGTTTCGACTTTACAGTTTTAAAGAGGCATTAATAAGCTTTCGATATTCAAATGATTCTCCCTTTGCATGTATGAGTTTTATCAGCGTTAACTGTGCAATCATTTCGAAGTTTGATTATCAATCCAAGTGATATCTAGAAGGTACGTTTTTGTAAATATGAAGAGATAGCCGATATTAATTTTTGAGGTTTGATTTTCGGAAAAGTTCCGCTTGTATTTTATTTAGTTGGCAAATAAGGATATAGCAACAGTAATCAATTTGTATTTTAAAATAGAGCATTTTTAAATCATTGTGAAAATATGCATTATTTTTCAATTCAGGAAGTTTCACGACAGTTTGATTTTCTTAATCATATTTTATGGTCCTCTCCACAGTCAGTAACAATGCCCGTTTCTGATTACAGAATGATTTGGGAGTATCTTTTGAATGTATTTATTTAGATGTTTTAACATATAAAGGATTACATACGCATTTAAGAAAGTAATATCAAAGAAGGAAAATCGGAAAATCCAGGCGAATAACATTTTCAATTTACTCCTGAAAAATGGTGTTAAGTTGCTTCACATAACACTAAAAAATAAGCTTTCTCTTATGCATTTAAAATTAGTCGTCTCATTAACCTAGTGGTCATAGTCGCGAACTCGTGGCTGGCGTTGTTTCGTCGAGTCGTGGCTTCGAGTCCTGATGCCACTCAAGATCCGTCACTTACAGGGACTAATGCACGTGATGTCTTGTTGAAGTTGCAAGCGCTCCAGTAGGCATGGTGTGGTAGTTTGTATTGGGAGATGCCAGTTCAGATACCGTTCTAGTTACTTAACTAAGGTTCAAAATGACGAGATCCGTCGCCAATAGCTCTCTTATTGCTTCTAAGTGCGACGTTCATAAGCAATCAATCAAAAATTATCGCATATGCGAAGAAATACAAATTGTCTTGATCACCTACTAACATAACGGAATAGGAATTGGATACTGGGTCTAATTGGTCCAACCAATTACGATATGCTTCTGGAAGTTTATTATGTATTTATGCTGTGTAAACAGATGAAGAATATAAAAAGAAATTCAAAATTTTAAACACGTGACACTTAACTATGTATTTATGTAAGTACTAACTGAAGTACTTGTTTTTCTTGCTTTTGAATTTGAAAATTCAACAATCCAGCTAGCAATCATAAATTATTCTTAATGAAAGCCCTCATCCAACATTGTGCACGATAACATACCCGAAAATTTATTAAATTTATGATTTCATTTTCTACTGCAAAGGTGGTGGTGTGGGATGCTCTTAAGAAAACCCATGCATGATCACAAAATATATGACATAAAATATTCACTAGTTATTGAATGTTTTTGCTCTGCAAGTAAAAAAAATAATTGAAACTGTAGATTATTAAGAAATATTTCTAGGCAATCTGAATAGCTTCCTGATAAAAAATAAATATCAAATATATTTTTATTCAGAGCGAAGATGCATAAATTTTCCACATTTCCGACTTTAAATGCAGTTTGCAAAAGGTATCCTTCCGGGTTTTTTTCTATTACTTTCCATGAATCCACATGTTTGTTTTTACATAATCAAAGTTATCAGCTGTAGTTTCAAGTTGAATGAGATCGAAATATTTCAACATTAAAATTTATCTTTTGAAAGAATAATTTTTTGCGAGGTTTCATAAAGAATCATAACTCTGAAGAAACGAATATCACTCTGAAAAGAATCATCTCTGATATAAAAATGAACAAAGTCTCTTTACTCAGATACAAAGAACAAACAATGAATAAATATAACGATCTTCAAAAAAAAAAAAAAAAAAAAAACGTCGTTAAGCATAATTTGCAAGAAGAATACATGTGACTTAATATGCGCCAGAGCTAGCGTGGGAGAGTCACAGGTTGACAATGATTTCATATGATATAATATATGACATATTTATATACAATATAAACAAAATCTTGCTTACCGGTCACTTCCATATTAAATTTCAAAAAACTTAAAGCTAATTTAGAAAATGCATAGGTGTTTATTATCATGAATCATATTTTCAATGCACTGAATTTTGGGCTTCTGGGCCATTATATCATGGCGTCTAAGGTGCCACTGTGTGTTTTTTAATGAATTAACATAAAGATCATGGTCACCAATGTCACTTTGTGTAACTAGTGAATAAGTTCTTGAAGAGGGTTCTTGTTATATATATAATATAACAAAAAAGAACTTGGGATTACAATATGCTAATATCCAGATGACAGTAATGTCGCGTAAGAAATGTATAAATGGGTAGTGTATTGTCAGTTCTCAAGTGATTCATGTGAAAAGTTTTCTAACTTGATTTGTTCATGCAATGCGAATTAACCGATTTTGAACGCTTTGCTTGTTGGAATGAGACGCATGGGACTTTGTGTTTCAAAAATTGTTAGGGAATTCAAAATTCCTTGATACATAAGACACTCGATAGCAAGACAGGAATAAAATGGAACATACATGGGATATGATCGAAAGGTCAGTTCGTGTACAAAAGATTATACCAGAAACACTTAAGCAACAATTGATGGGTATAGGAGAAGTACGGTTGAGTCAATATCACTCCGAGTTGTACTTCGTCGGGCAAAAAGAGGCTCTAGAAATTGCTCTTCTTTGAATGTATTTCGCAGCTGTATTGTATTCTACATTCCTATTCTTATTAAATTTTGTGATTTTGGTATTCTCATAATCAATTTAATTTTCGAGCTTCGGAAGTCTGAAAAAAGTTCTATTGCGGTTCTCAAGAAATGAAAAAATTTGCATCACTTGACAGTTGCATATATATACACACATACTCTTCTGATACAAAATGACTCCTATGTAAAAAAATTCTGATTTAATACATTTTCTTAAATTAGAAAAAGGAAACAAAATAACATGCTTGGATAAAAGATCATATATATCTAAAAATATTCTTATTTTATAAGTACTTGAACAGATCATTGAATATAATAAGGCGTATACACTATGTAATAAGTAGGTATGAAAAACGGTGGTAAGCATTCTTTAGGAAAAATATATAGGCACATGTGTAAATAAGTTTGGAACTCATCTATAAATAAATTAGTAGATTACATTTTAATTTTTGGTTCAATTTACTTCCTTTAGGAAATTTATCCAAAGAGTTATAAATTTATATTCTTCTTTTTGTGGAATGTTTCTTTGCAGTGAATCATTTTATATTTATATGGATTGGTGCATACATTTTTTACTCAATAGTAAATGGTAATTATTTCTTCCATACTATTATTTTATAAGTTTTGAGGATTTATTTCTTAAACTTGTTCATGATTGCCATATTTTGTTTTTTATTACATTTACATTTCTATATATATATATATAATTTCACTTTAGTTGCCGCACTCCTAGAGAAAATCCCGTTCGCATCATTCGCGCTAACGAGAACTGGAGTTAAAACCATTTTCGCGAAAACAATTGCGGTCCATAATCTGAAACCTTAGCAGCGGACTACAATTATGTCACTGAATGGAAGGGCGTCAGCCAATGAAAATCATTTCGCGGCCGGAAACGTCCATTAGGAGGGAGCGTCGCGTAATTAGAATTTAAGGGGAAATAGTTTGTTAAGGAGACGACGTCCTGCGCTCGTTTACTTCCATTCAATTGCTTCTTTTTCTTCCCTCGCTCTGTTCTCGGTGCTGTGCGGCGAGGTTTATTAAATCGTAAAAGTGAATCTCGAAGTAGGAAGTGCTTTCTCGTGTTCTCATAGATAATAATGAAAGAGACATCTCCCGTGGGAATTAAGTTGATTTTGGTTCTGTATTTCAGGAATTGTTCTACAAAAAATAACATATGCATTGAGAAAAGTTTAACTTAGACCTGCCATGAAACGAGTTGATACACGTTAAGTCTGTGGATGCTCCAAATCCTCCCGTTGGTGTGGTAGGGAAGTTTGGAGAGGAAGGGGCGAGCTGAGATGTAGTTCTCATCACTTGACCCAGTTTCAAAATGATGAGGTCCGTCGCCAATAATTCTCGTGTTGTCTTCAAGATCGATGTTACTAAATGATCAATTAGTAACATTATTGCACATGGCGATCAATTGAGGAAACGTGTTTCGAACTTACGACCCATGCCCAGTGAGTTACTACCAGCTCCACCTGAGGAATTTATAACAGAGCAAAATAAAACAACTAGTGTAATTTGTGCAAATGAAAGTCTTATGAGCATATTTATATCGCTGTAATTATCCAATTAACATTCAAAGAAAGTAGAGGTCACTCATGCCGTCTCTTGATCATCGCTTTTAAATGTCAAGATTTAGATCGAGTATTATTCTTGCAGCTTTGTGTCAAAAATATGTTCATGAGACAGTGATTCGTATTCATGATAATGCGATGGAGTGTCTTCTATATCTGCCTTTTTTTCTTTTCTTTTTTTTTTTTTTTTTTTTTGAAAATCGCTCAAAAAGAGATGGTATAAATTAAATGGTATGATTTAATTTTAATTTATTCGGAAAATTTTAAATTTTATAAGTAATTGCAGATTTGTTCGGAATAAAACAAGACTTGATGCATAGATTTTTCATAAATTATAATAACCTTAAGTAGGAAAGTCTTTTTTCATTCACTTTTAAATAGTAGATCTTAATATTCTTTTCTGAATGCACATTTTAATTGTCGTTTAATCTCAAAGAAAAATTTCTGGTTTTTGAGATCCTCTTGGAAGCCGTAAATGAGATTCTTTTTGTCCAAAAAGAAGCAACTGGATTTTTTAAAAAAATTTTTGTACTGGTACTGTAGTTAACTACAGAATAATAAAGTTCAATGATGTTGAAAATAAATTTACTATATTGAATTTAAAATTGAATTAATGAAAAGTGGGAATACCATTGTTAAAGTGATTTAGGGTTGATCTACATTTCAAGAAATCTCGAAGAATATCCATTTTATACTACATTCTGTGCTCTAATCACAAAAATTAGGGATGTTCAAATCATACACTTTATAAATCTATAAAAAAATAATCTCTCTTTTTATAATTATGATTCATTCTTAGGAAAATTTATTCATCACTAGAATTTACTGAGAAAAACCCAGTGTTTTATCTGCCGGTGAATTTGTGCACATGAAATAGAAATCAGTGATGCTTGAATGTACTACACAAAAGAGAAAAACGACGGGATAGAACTTTAAATAAAGGGGGAAAAAACTCCAGAGAGAGATCGAGAGAGAAAAAAAAAGGTTTAAAAAAGCCACCTTCTCTTAATTATTTTATTGATTCAGCGGCAGCTCCAAACAAACCGGAAAAGTTAAGTCTTTTAATCTCTTTTCTTCGTGTGAAAATTTATGGAAAACATCAGCGGATAATTTTCACTGCTGTGGAAGGGGAGGGGGTGATTGTTACCTCGCGCGCCATCTGGTGTTGGCACGAGTCATTAGTCAGAGACGAGTAATTTCCTCCCTTTTACTAAATTAATGGAAGTCAATAAAAAAAACGCCTCTGCTCGATTAACTTTGACACCTACCTGGTGATTACCGAAAAGTCATTAAAAGGCGACTTTTTATTTTAATTCTCACCAATAGAGATGGGAGAAAGGTATTGGCTCATTTCGTGTTTATCCGACACATGTAAATGAAGGTAGTAAAAGCTGTTCCATTGCGCATGCCCAGAATTTTAATCTCGAAACCATTGTTCTTTTTTTATTTAGCCCCTCTCCCCTTCTAATTTGTTTTCTTTCTTTTATTTTGAGATTTTGAGTGCAATTTCTGTTACGTATCTAATTGTTTGGTAATTGATGATTTCACATCAGTGTATTTCAAAGCACATATTTCCAGTTTCGATACATCACTATATTCTTTATTCATGTTCTAAATATTGGCTTTGTTTTCCCATTATTCTCGTAAAATGAGTTTCAAGAGTAAAAGTCATGTACAGTATTGAAAAAATGAAGAAACTAGAGAAACTATTTGTGATATCAAAAGAGGAAAAGGACTCGGACGTGATCAAAGTTTCGCGGATAATTTAAGTAGTGTTTTTATGATAAAACAGAGAAATAGTTGTGAGATTATACTGAAGCATATTATATTGAAGATAGATTTTTTATTCACTAAGATAAAATACAAATTGGAAAAAAGAGTGAGAGAATTTTTTAACCTTCTTTGGAAAGAAACATATCGCAGTTCCGCTATTTAACTTTGTTACTTGTGTTGTCTCTGAATTCGATCCAAACATGATAGTTGGAATGATGAATGATTGCGCGATAAATCTACTTACACATTCGAATACGGGCAACATTTCAGATGAGAGATCGCGTGAAAGATTTTACAGTCCGCTGTAGTGGTCGTTGAAGATAGGCTATTGTCAAATTTGCTCTCCTTTGGTCAAATATTGACATGAATCAAACTGTTTCAAAAATTACGTAGCAATTTCACAAAATTAAAAACAAGTGTCTGCGATAGTCAAAAATATTTTCCCGTCAAAATAGCTCAAGCTCCGATAAAATACGTTTTCTAATAATGTCCAAGACAAAATAGCCACAATTAAAACGGTCCCGAAGAAATAGCTGATTAGCTTAGCCTATTTGAAATCCATAGTAAAAATCCAACTTACGCGTCATTCAACGTATAAGGTAAAATGAAGGAAACTTTGCCTCAAGTTGCATTGTCGCATCTATTATTAGGACTATTACAGTAACAAACGAGTCATTTGAAATTAGTGGAAAATTATATAACTAATTATAGAACAGATGGACTTCGTGATATTTCTCATAACCTTGAAAAGTAATTTTTGTCAAGAATGTGGCAAGGCCACAAACTTTAAGACTGGTAAAGAATTACCAAGCCACATACAGAATTTCGATATGTATGTCTGTGTACAATTTTTAAAAATGCGGTTGTCAATAAGTATTTTCAATTTTTGAAACATATTCTTATGAATATTTAGAATTTAAATAGGTTAAACTATTTCTTCAGGGCTATTTTGTCAAAGCTTTTTAGTATTTAGTTTTAGAATAGTTTACTTTGTCAGAGCTGTTCTAAGAAATGTTATTTTTTCAGAGCCATCGTTTAATCTTAGGCCATTTTGATGGGTTAACAATTTTAACTATCGTAGATATAGTAATAGTGTCGTGAACTAGTAATATTTTATCCCCAAGAAACCTAAAATGAATCTTTAAAAATCAAAGAAAAGCTGGATTTTTGTTTAAAGCCCAATTCCGAATAACTTTCTGATGACTTACATGAATTCTTTCTAACATCTTCCCCCAACAATCCAGAAATTTAGGTATTTTAAAATGGTGGTTTTTAAGGAGATCTTAGCGCACAACCGAAGCTCGGGTGTCTGTGGGAAAATGAATGAACAATTATGCCAGTGGTTAGAATTAATTATCCTATCAATAATTAAATATACTTTATCTTCTGCCATTTTTTACGCCATTCTCTTTGCCACTCTAGCCTAGTGCTGATAATAGTCATGAGCTCGCAGACGTTATTATTTCCGCCGAGTCCTGGGTACGAGTCCTGAAGCCATTAAAGACCTGCCGTATTGCGGGACTGACTCACGTTATATCTCGCGAACTCCGTCACCAATTGCTCTCGTATTGCTTCTAGGGGTGCAACATTCATAAACAATCTATCAGAAGAGTTCTCGGTCTATTAAATATCTCTCCAAACTTTCTACAGTGCTCTCTCTGTAATTCGGCAAATATTGGATCACAACACTGCCGGATTACTGGAAAATCCGTAATAATAACGCATTTAAATATATATATATATATATATATATATATATATATATATATATATATACATACATATTAGAATAAAATGTAATATATTGAATGTAAATAAAATGTCAAACACGCGAAATAACTAAGATTGCAAAAACGAAAAATATGTTTTGTATTGATAGCCTAACACATCAATCAATAACTCCCGAGACTAACCCAGAGATGGCGCTCGTAGTAAACCAGTAACTAGGTCTTTCTAGAGTACGAACCTTTGCTTGAAACGTGTCAAAATTTTAAGTCGATCGGACCAGAAACAGCTGAGTTATCGAGGTTGGAGTAAAGTCGTTTTGTAGTTTGTTTAAAAAATGGAAGAAACCGAGTTTCGTGTTCTGATAAAACATTGTTTTTTAATGGGTAAAAACACCGTTGAAGCGAAACAATGGATTGAAAAATGTTACCCGGACTCTTGTCCATCAAAAGCAACGATTTGTCGGTGGTTTGCCGAGTTTAAACGTGGTCGTACCGACACAAATGACGCGGAACGCTCGGGTAGACCTGTGGAAGCCGTTACACCGGAAAATGTGAGTGAAGTGGCAAAAATTATAATGAAAGATCGTAAAGTGAAGCTCCGTGAGATTGCTGAGATGACACAGATATCATATGGAAGTGTATTTACTGAAAAAGGTTTTTTCCAAGTGGGTGCCGCGATTGCTTTCGATGGAACAAAAACAACAACGAGTCGATGATTCAGAAAGCTGTTTATCGCTATTTACTCGCAACAAAAAAGATTTCTTGCGAAAAAAAAAAAAAAAGAAAAAGAAAAAGATTTGGAAAAGCATTGGAACGATTGTATTACCCTAAAAGGTGATTAACAAAAGGTGTTATGTTGATGAATAAAAAAAAAATTGCAAAAAAAATGTTGTTTTCAATGTTTGTCTCGGGAGTTATTGATTGATGTGTTACCTTATATTTTATTGAAGTCGTAGGCATAAAATAATTTTTTGTGTAAAAACGCTGGATGACTGTCAGGGCTGGAAAAGCGAAGTACCGGATTATAGAGGAAGCCCTGTATTTATCGGTTAATAAAATTATTTTATCTTTAAGATTGGTTTTACGACGTCGAGCCTTCGCTGCCTGGTCTATTTTTTGTGCAATTAAATGTATAAGCTCTTATTAATTTGAAAATCGTATTACCAAGGCTATAGCTTGAATAAATTATACTAACACGTAAGTTTAATTCATTCATTTGTTTGTTGCTGCTACGTGAGTTGCTCTGCAGTGCCGAAACAATTCTGAAACGGATTTTCATACCATGTGAGCGTTTTTGTTCATTCGAGCTTCTTTCGGGATTCGCATTACTTGCAAAAGAAGCCCTCAAGGATTACATTCTTCAAGTAAGTACAGGCATCAAGCTTCCTAGGTATCCTAGTGATGTTTTTCTTTTCCCATGGGTTGACTATTTTTGGAAAACAGGGATGACGCACCCTCTGGATATCCTAGTGATGCTTCTCTATTTCCGATCCTCCTTCTCGTTTATCTTTTTTATCTCTATTTTTTAAATGTTTAGATTACAATTATACTTTGTTTGGCCGGCACAACCATATCTGGCCCTTGTACCGTTAATCTTCATCACTCACAGAGACGATAACTTTAAGTATTATTTCAATGCAAATCTCAAATTGAGAATTATTATTAAATATGGTATAAGTAAATTCTTAAAATATTATTATTTTTAATATTATTTTTAAATATGGTATAAATAAATTCTTAAAATGTGATGTGAACTAATTTTTTTATTTGTGCTTTTGAAAACAAAATTGTCCAAAATGCTGGAAAAAAAATATTCACGTAATTTCAGATGCTTTTCATCAAAGTTGAAATTGAACCTGCGCTGTAATCCAGTTTTTACTGCTTCGATACGCGGTATTTTTTCTCTTTGAAATCGATGTTCAACACCTGTCGGAGTAAAGGAATAGAAGTATAAAATTAAATAATTTTTATGCACTTGGTGATTCCTGTATGTAAACAGATTAGATCTTTTATTTTATTTATATGATTATTCGTAGACTTTAATAAAGAAATGCAAAGCACGTATGTAAAGCTGTATAATTTTATGAATCGTCGTTAAAGATGCTGGCGAAGGACAAAATTGTAGGCGTTTTCCCTCTCACATTATCTAATCTGGCAACAACAGCTGGTAGATCTTATCGGTAGCCATTAGAGCTTTCTCTCTCTCATATCGTAAAGTGTTTTAGAAGCGATGATATTACGCGTAAACCTTTGCGAGTATTTAGTTTAATACGATCTTTTCTGTTTTATCATTACAGCAGATTGTTTTGTTTGAATAATTTTGAGATTGTTTTTCAAATACTTGTATTCACTAACATATTCTGAGGGCGTTCATTTAATGTTTTTAACCGATTGATGACTACAAAATCTTTCCGGTGAAATTTTATAAATTTTTCTCTCCGCCTAAGGTTAATTCCCATCTGTGAATTCTTTAAATTGTGAAACATTTTCTGGCATTATAAATTTTACTAAACTCGATAAATACTGGGCTGTTCGCTATTAAATAATGAAATTTAATTAACCTTGAAATGACGAGAAATTCCACGAACTAATATTTATTTATACAGTTACAATTCATAACGCGTTTTTGGAGCTTACAATAAATATCAAAAATTGGCGTATTCATAAAAGCATTGATGTAATCTTTCAACTTGGACGTTCACAACCCATTACGCGCGCGCTGGCTGTTTTGCAGGATTCCACTTACTTAATTTAAAAATCCTTAAAAATTGCATCCCATTTACATTTCAAAATAACGATTGTGACAAACGAACGAATATTTTGGAATCAGCCATTGTTTCCCTTTTACAACCCGAAATATATTTCTTTATTCATAAGATATATCGTTTTTAACCTAGGGCAGAGTCATAACGCACAGTTCATGGGAATGTTTCCCGAAAACTTCAAAAGCTGATGTGAGGAATAATACATCTTGATTCATTTGAAACTGGTGCAGAAGTTCACAGGGTCTAATCCACTTACAGTAATATTCCTCTTCAGAGACTTACCTTCTTTAGGTGGGATCCTGTGGTAATTTTTATATATGTTTTTTTTTTTTTTTTTTTGTCCTTTCTTCTCGTCTTTCTTCTCTTACAGTTTAAACATATGTTTGGAGCAGCTTAGCAATAGTTGGCCCAAAAGCTCTGTCACTCATAGCTGCAAAATCCATTGCCAACTTAACATGAGATGAAAAGGTCCATTTTCTAACTGTGTGTCATTTGAGTAACTCCTGTGTGATATTAATTAAAACAAATAAAAATCTCAGAAATATTGAATTTTTAAAATTTCTACTTCGTGTCAAAAATAAATGATCCCCGTTCATCCCAAAATAATTTTAAGGCACAAAAGAGAGGGGGAACACTTCGGATTTGGACGTTCTACAGGAACTAAATTATTTCTATTGTGCTCTTGGTTGTTCCGACACGTTTTCTTTTCTTCATCTACGCATTCTTTTTCGAAGGAGGTGGTATTTCCGATATCCGGATGATTGCATCAAACGGTTTTAATTTGAGAAGCTTCAGTTTCGAACGTCTTCGCCATATCCGAGAAGGCGGTCCGTTAAACGTCCCTTTTAATTCGACTTGGGGGGGGCAAGACTACCTCTTCCCCCTCTACGTGCGAGGGCCCCCGAAATTAAACTCTGGCCGGCGGCAGTTTAATTTAAATGGAGTGTATTACGTTTTCAATTTCGGAGCTCCGGCGGATTGAATTGACTCGAAGGAGGGATTCTGTGGGAAAATACTCGGAGGTTTCGCATATTGGTTTCCCTTTGAAGGAGTGCGCTTCTCTTGTCATTATTCGCGGAGGATGGACCGAAATTCATTTAAAACGTTGCTTTCTCTTTTGTTATGAAACTTTTCTTTCTCCGAGATGTGATTAAAGATTTGTAATGATATCTTATGACAACACGCGCCAAGCAGTACAAACAGTCATTTTGAAACATACGAAACGAACTCGACTTAACTATTCTATCCAAGAGATGTAGATTTTTGCTTTTATACTGGATTGCTTCTTTGGTTTTTACATTTGAAACAACTTTCTTTTGACAATGTATAACATCTGTCAATGTATGCCTTTCCAGAATCTCCATTTTGCCTTGCTGAGTTATCAGATTGGGCTATTGAAAAGATTTCTTTCGATACCGACTTTCCCAAGAAAATCAATCATCTTTGTTTCTCCTTAAGTATGAAAGAAGATGTGAGGGAATTTAGGATGAATATTTGGAGCTTTTATTTCATCTAAAAATTATAGTGGAAATTAGAGGTATTCTTGGAAACAAATCACATAGCTTTCATCAACAACAATGAGGAAGGTAGCGCAATGAGGCCTTTAGTATCATTGGAATATGACTCGGAATGACTATCACTGTCCGTCATAAACAGTTTTATTGCGATGCTCACTTGTAATCTGAATTCAAAATAGACAAATAAGGCTTGAATTTTTGTAAAAATGATTAATTTCCTTTTTATGTCAATGCATGCAGTTTTCCTCATTAGGGGACTGTGGTTGCCAAGCTTCTTGATTAGATGGTTCGAGTCGAGTCATGTGTTCGAGATCATAGTCTATCAAAAACCACCCGTAAGTAGGAATAGCCATTGTGTGAAAATTCGAAGAATGAAGTTACCGGCTTAAGTATTGTCCCAATCATCTGATCAATATTCCTAAATCGTTGTCAAAAGCTCCAAGGCTACACCATTTGAAATACATTGAACGAGTTCTTCATTTCGGTACAAATTACAAGTGAAGACACTTCAAAATATGGCAGTACTGAAATTACAAAAGTGTGCAAAATTACCAAACTAATTTCTCCCTCCGTTTTGTGGCTGCGATAAACAAGTGGTCATGGTCACGAGCTCATGGCTCCGAAGCGAGTCGTGCGTTCGAATCCAATTATCACTAAATACTCATCGTGTAAAGGGGCTGATTCACATCAAATCTGTCCTGTCGGGATTGTGAGGAAGTTTGGAGAGGGAGGATAAGATTAATTCAGGTGTCAACCTCGTTCACTTGACCGAAGTTCAAATGACGATGTCCGTTGTCATTAATCCTCATGCTGGTGCTAAAAGTGTGACATTAATAAGCAGTCATGTCTTACCTCATGTTATGAAACCGGGTTTTCTTTCATTTTCTCCCATGGAGTTTGCTGTTTTTAGTAAGCACTGATGTAATGCCCCGGGATGCCAAGAGATATTTCACTATTTAAGATCCTTCTCTTTGTCCATCCATCCAGATTTTCTTACACCCTCAGGAGTTTACCTCCTTTTGCGTAAGTCCGGGAATCATGATCCCGACCTCAGTGATCTTTTTCTTTCCTATGGGGTTTACTGGCTTTGGTAAATACAGATGACGCCCCCCCCCCTCCAGGATACTCCTATGATCTTTTTCTGTTTTTCTACCATTCTTCTTGCCAACCAGTTTTTATCTTCCCTTTTCCTATTTTGATCAAATGTAATATATAATATACGGCTATATATATATATAATATACGGATATATATATATATAATATACGGCTCTGTCATCAAAAACCGTAACTGTCACTCATTTTCTTACACTTCTAAAGGAGTAGTGCATACAGCCCTCGCATTGCGATGTTTTAACAGTCAATCAATCGTCTTGATCATCAGATCTCCCGTCAATTAACAAGAGCGGCTGAGTCATGCGGGGACCTAATAAGAGCAGCCGATTGTCTCTTTCCTAATAACCACCGAATACACCACTTTGAATGTATCTAATTTTATCATCTGGTAGTGAGTGAGTTCCATAGTAAGGAGCATCTTATGCAATTATTCTTCAAAGTAATTGAAATTCACGAGGAGTGATATTAAACGTAAATGTTCATCCATTGAGAAACATTTTTGATGTCAAATTATAATTAACACATGTAACAAAATGTAATTGCTGTGATTATTTGTCCTAGTTATAAATTCTATATATATGTATGCCGGGAGTAAAGGGTACTATGTTTATTTTTGAAATTTTAGGGGGAATATTTTTAAGGTTTTTCGTTTTGTGTGTTTCTTTATTAACAGCTTGCTTGTTGATGAGTATTTTTCAATAAATTCTTCGTACATTTTTTTTCTTTATTCTACTGGCTTTTAAATTATAATAACCTTCTAAAGCCTTATTATCTTTTAAACTTTACTAATTACTGTTGTAAAGAATAGACATTATGTCCTTTACCTCTGGCGTACAGATGTCTAGGCGTCTCGTCTGTTCTCCTGCTCTTGGACCACTGTCGAGTGAGGATGAAAAAATATCGTTCTCGCATAACAGTTACCTCGTTCTTAAACTTCTACATCATGTTATGTGAAAAAATTAAAACACAATTTAATTAATGGATCTTCATCATTCTTTAGGAGGGATCTTGGTGTAACCAATAATCGAAACCTATACTCAACTTAAATATCGTCTGTCACGCAGTTCACGATCTAAAGCTGTCCCTGAATGATCTCCTCAAGGGCTTATCTTCTGAAGGTAGTTCGAGCATATTGACCCCCGAAATACCACGTGATCTTTTTTCTTTCCGAAGGGTTTACTGTCTTTTGTAAGCACGGGGAACGTGTACCGGGGATACTCCAGCGATCCTTCTATATTTCCAATCCTACATTTTGTCAAACAATTTTTCTCTCCCCCCCCCCCAAATATCCAAATCCTTGACACACATTGTTTTCCGTAGCATAGCTAGATTGGCTCTTGCGTTATTAACCTCAATTTTCACTTATTCTCATTGCTTAATGTCAAACAGGCTGAACCAAATACGGAACTTATTTTCACAAAAAGAGTTACTACAAATTCTTGACATTGTACTATTCTAACATTTATTATACAGTATATTTAAAAATCATTCCAAAACTAAGCAATTTTTCACTCGAGTATGTGAAATGAAAAATTGATCTTAAGTAACAGTGTAGGAAACATCTGACGTGTATATATATATATATATATATATATAAATAAAAGAAAGAAATGATTGATTGAGATAGAAATGAATGGTATACGAATGTATGCTTCTCTGTATCAGAAAAGGATTTCATTGTTGGAGAATTTTTTTTTATCTGAAAAAGGTTCTTAATATTTAAATGTTTTCTTCCTCTTGCAGGCCAGATAACGTAAAGCAATGGATTAATAACACCAGAGGGGAAAAAAAATTTTGAACTTGAGTTTTCTTTCAAACTTCACACTTTGCGAAACATAATTTTTCGCTATGGCGACGGATTTGGCGACTTGGCGAACAATTCAATTATTTAAATAATTAGTTTTAATCAATTAATTTTATTAATTTTGATCAAATTATTGTTTTGTCATTCAAAGCAATCATGTATAGAACATTTCAGCTCAACTGAGTACTTTAAAATGTGAGGAAAAAGCTTTTAAAGTTTTGGCCCAGACGTATAATGTGAGTTAAAGAAAACCCATTAAAAATGTGAAAAAAAACATGACACTAAAATACCTTGCCATTTTCTTCAAATCATGACTGAATGCAGACGATATTCATCAGGTACGAAATTGGCGAGGTTAATGTGAAGATGAAATCTATTATTTAGTTTAATTTTTTTACATCCTTTTTCGGTTCATTTCCCCAAAGTTGTGCCATTTTGATATTCTGTCGATCAGTTCAGATATATGAGGATGTTTCAGATTCTGCAAGCATATTTTTAATTTATTTTCTTCTACTGACATTGTATGTCTCGATCAAAATTTTAAAAGCTTTTTTCTCACATTTTAAAGTGCCCAATTGAGCTGAAATTTTCTATACACGACTGTTTTGGATGACAATATAATTTATTTGTAACTAATAAAAATTAATTGATTACAATTAATTATTTAAGGAATTAAATTTTTCGCCAAGTTTCTCGTCAAGTCGCCAAATCCACATCTTCAAGACAGGCGAATATTACTGAAAATGAATGTTACTGACAGGCAAATGTTTCTTCAAATTTTGGGACTAAACAATTACGTTACGCAAAGTGTGAAGTTTGAAAGAAAATTCATGTTCAAAAAATTCGTTTTTTACCGGCGTTATTCTTGCTGACATAGTACATTTCAAATGATCCTTTGTTAAAACATGCGCACTGAAAGGCAAAAAACATTATGAGCAACTACATACGGGCTCTCACCAAAACAGGTTGATTGCTTAATTATCGTATTAGTTGTACCATGTTCACATTTAAGAACTCGGAGAATCTTGTTATAGCACTCTAAGTAAATCGGTTTTTGTTTTTTCAGTTCTTAGTTCTTAAAGCGGCATGACATGATTGATTTTATTGGATTATATCCTTTTTATAAACACATCTTAAATATTAATCCGAGTTTTTAATGAAAAAGTTTTATGTAAACTGGTTCGTATTAAAAAAATTAATGAATTTTCTCGCGAATTTCCCATTTTTTGGTGAATTTAATTTGTTTTTCGTTCTAGTTTTGAGAAAAGATTAAAAAGAAGTAAAAAAGAAAACGAGTAAAAAAAAAAAGGAAATGTAAAAAGTTAACCGTATGGATTGGAATATTGCTTTTCACGTAATGACTCCCAGATTTCACTTTTCTTTTTCTTCCCTGCAGTATAAAATAAGGATCATGGTATTAACGGTTTTGAACTCAATCTTTTTTTATTAAGATACGTTTAAACGAAAGGAGGAAAAAAATCAAAATCAAATCAAGTGTTTGCATTAAACTCGAAAAAAAAATTTTTTTTTTCCGATTTCTAACGTGTGATTAAATCTTTCCCCTTCAAAAATATCCGAATAGTTTTCTTAGGTAATTAAGCTTAAGCCGTTGGTTTATTTTGCTTATTAGATTCATGGAAATTAAGTTTTAGTAGAATAAATGCGTGTCATATTTTTAAATTTTTTGTTTTGCAAACTTTTATAATACATGATTATTTTTAAGAATTCTCTTCAAAAAATTTATAAAAATTATTTGAAAAAAAAAACAATGATGGCTTATAAAGGCAATAATCCATTCTTAAATGATGTAATTACTGACCGAGAATAATTTATCTTCGTTAAGAAAGTTTCCAAGTTTACTTAAGAATAGGTCTTTTTTAATAAAATTCTTAAATGCGCGATTTTTTTTGTCTGGATTTGTAAAATATGTAATTCATAAATGTTTGCAAAAATAATTATCACAAAATATTTTCAGTGAATATTATGTTTAGTGTCTAAAGTCGTGAAAAAGTGTGAAAATTCCTATTGAAAAATTTCAATGTCCGCTTAATCATTCTGCTTATGGCGATTCTTTGAAAATAAATATTTTAAATTCAAAACATATTTAAAGACACATGTTTTTAAGCACTAGTTTATAAGTATTATCACGATCAAATAATTCTTAAGAAATATTATTTTCGGTAAAAAAAAAAAGTCATTCCACATTTTTTTTGCATTCTGTTTTTTCGAGGATTTCATATTGTTCTTTGAGTAACTAATAGATGTCGCCACAACCAGAAACCAAAGCAAAAAAAAAAAATTGAGAGTCATTTTCGTATTTCGGTTTAATAGCAAGATGCACCGATCAGAATTAAAATTTAACATCGATGTCAAAAAAAATAATTTTTTTCTCAAACTTCTTGTTCAAGTTAAAGAAAACCACAAAAAACTTATAAACATATAATTATCGGGAAGGGGGGGAATCTAAAATTGATATCTCTGACAATTTGATGATAACTTTAGTAAATTTTATAAGATCCAGTCATTTCATGTTTGTTTAACGAAGCAGAACTACAAGTTATGATCCACGTCGTTAAAAAAATTTAAAAAGTGTTTATCGGTATTTTATTATATCCTCCACACCTGATGAAATTTAAAAGAAACAAAAATTTATTTTTATGGCCTGGTAAAAAATAAAAGGATATTTTTATTTGTAATGGAGCTTAAATATCCTCCTGGGTTTTCCATATAACCCTTTGGAGCGGAACGGAAGCCGACATTAATAAAGATAAATGTGGCAACAATTTGACGCGAGTTCTTATGAATACAAATGTTCCTTTTTGGAGACGATGATGGATGGACATTCGAAAATGTGAAGTGAAGTGATGAAGAAAAACGATGAACTCCGGTGGCGCTGAATTTAATATTTGTGTATGATTTATTTTTCTATTAATACTTTTTTTCACGCTTTCTTGTTCGCCTCAGTTGTAATTCAGAGGAAAGAATGGTTCCATAACATATTTTATTTCTTGCCCTAACCTACTCAAGTAATAAAACGAAAAAGACATTTATCTGAAACTTTTGACCTTGCACTACACAACGGGATTGTTGATTTTTACCCTTTTTATTATTAAATATCTCTTAATTTTAAAAAAAAAATCTTTTAAATTTATAATTTTTTCAGGTAAATTTTATAATATTAAAACTTGAAAGATTTTCAAGTGAATTCGAAAATAGTGATATACTTTCAATAATACTGTATTCATGCATATTTATTTTTTAAAATTTAGTTGATACGTTGTAATAAAAATATAACATTTCATTTCAACTTCTCCTCCTCATCTTTGTTTTTAGCTCGAGATTTCCTCCATTAAAAGAAATCTTTCCTTATACTATTTCACAACAGGAAAAAAAAATTTATAAATTTACGTGATAAGTGGCTAAAAGTGAAGAGACAATAAACTTTAATTGAATTAGAATTTTCGTTCTTGTACATTTTCGATGCAAGTTAACACCAATAAAATATAAATCTCTCTTCATAACACATGGATCAATAAGTTCCGAGACTAACCCAGAGATGGCGCTCGTAGTAAACCAGTAACCAGGTCTTTCTAGAGTACTAACCTTTGCTTGAAACGTGTCAAAATTTTAAGTCGATCGGACCAGAAACAGCTGAGTTATCGAGGTTGGAGTAAAGTCGTTTTGTAGTTTGTTTAAAAAATGGAAAAAACCGAGTTTCGAGTTCTGATAAAACAATGTTTTTTAATGGGTAAAAACACCATTACCAAAGCGAAACAATGGATTGAAAAATGTTACGACGGTCTTGTCCATCAAAAGCAATGATTTGTCGGTGGTTTGCCGAGTTTAAACGTGGTCGTACCGACACAAATGACGCGGAACGCTCAGGTAGACCTGTGGAAGCCGTTACACCGGAAAATGTGAGTGAAGTGACAAAATTATTGAAGATCGTAAGTACTCCATTGAGATTGCTGAGATGACACGAATATCATATGGAAGTGTATTTACTGAAAAGGTTTTTGAGTGAAGTTGAAAGGTTTTCAAATTAGATTGCCGCGATTGCTTTCGATGGAACAAAAACAGCAACGAGTCGATGATTCAGAAAGCTGTTTATCGCTATTTACTCGCAACAAAAAGATTTCTTGCGTCGTTACGTGACCATGGACGAAACATGGATACATCACTACACTCCAGAGTCGAAGCGGCAGTCATCTGAGTGGCGCACAGCTGGCGAAATCCGTCCGAAGCGTCCGAAAACGCAGTAGTCAGCTGGCAAAGTCATGGCGTCAGTTTTTTGGGATACGCATGGCGTGATTTTCATTGACTACCTCGAAAAAGGTAAATCGATCCACAGTGATTATTATATTGACTTGCTGGTGCGTTTGAAGGAGGAAATCGCAAAAAAACGACCGCACAGTCTCGGGACTTATTGATCCATGTGTTATATATGGTCGAGACATTTCAGGGTCCCCGTTGTGGCCGCAGTAGCCTGGTGGTCATGACCAGGGACCTGTGACCGGTGTTCTGTAAAGTCGTGTTTTCGAGTTCTGATGCCGCAAAAGATCCACCGTGTAGCAGGGGCGAGTGCACGAGAAATTTGTTGATATCCTATGTTCTCCCGTTGTATTGATGTGGAAGGTTTCAAAAGGAGGTGCCAGCTCAAGTGTCAACCTTGTCACTTCACCAATGTTTAAAGTGATGAAGTTTATCTTCATTAATGGTCCTGTTGCTCAAACGTGTGATGTTAAGGAGCATTGAGAGGAGGCTGATTGGTCATGTTTAAGGAGGAGAAGATTGGTTGGAGGCTGAACATGTTAAGGCACTAATAGTCATACAGGTTTCCTAAATGGATACATTTCAGCAGAAGGCAAATGGAAACGGTTTAATAAAATCAACTTTATTTAAAAACCTATACTGCAGCAAACATAATCCACAACATTCACTTGCATGCCAAAAAAAAAGTCACGTTGACATCTATTTGGCAGATAACTACAAAATGGTAATCGAGTGCAAAATAAAAAGAGAGCGTATAAACAGCTCTCACACACTGCTTTTGTACATTAAGTGGAGGATTCGAATCCTGATGCTACAAAAGAGCCCCGTATAGTGGGTTTGATGTACATTAAATATGTCGAGACTCAAAGTTCCTTACATAGGCGTGTTGCGGATAAGTGGGGTGTCAGCTCAGGTTTCTGCTTCGACATTGGTTCGAGGTTCCAAATGACGAATCGAAGGGGAATAAGTTAGATGTTAATAAATAATAAATCATGTATTCTTCTTTCGAAAACTGAAATGCGTTTAACCTTCTCTTTGAGTCTAAGATTTTAACCTGATGTAGATCTGATAAATGACGTAAATAAAAGTTCTCGCTCTTACAAATGCACCGATTGTCTCAATTGAAGTATATTCAGCGTCATTATTTGGAGAGCGTTATTCTCTCTTTAATTAACGAGATGAAATCCTTCCCCGTGATTGTTAGCGTTCGTGTCATCTTTGAAGCCATTTAAAGCAAATGAAATCGGTGCGAAATGACGAGTCAAAATGACTCTTTTGAATATAGAACCGCATAAAGGAATAGAACATTTTATTTGCACAAATATTTTTCGTCGCAAAGAATTATCTTAAATGAACGATTACTTATGACACTATGTTCTTTTAGCGGAGAAGATAAAATTTATCTAAGTTGGAACGGAAGAGCCTAGAATGCAACTTGACGTGATTTGAAATAACCTGATAATAACTTTGAGGGAATTGATCCTATCTTGTGTTTTAATGTTAATAATCATTGTATAAGTATGATTGTTATTTATAATTGAATGATTGTGTGTTACGCTTTTTAACATTTAATCTTTATAACAATATAATTATTAGTTATTTGATAAATTATTTTGTTTTAAATTTATTACTGAACTGTTAAGAAACACGTATGTAAGAATTAATAAAATTCTTATCGGTAATAGTAAAACAGAAGTAGACCATTGGTAGAATAGTGATAGAAGGGTTGTGGAGCGCTCGTGGTTGTGTGCTCAAGTCTCAATTACGCCGAAGCACCATCACGGGAAATAATAGACTTTTGCACTTTGAATTCTATAATTGCAAGTGTACTCTTGTACAAGGGTGGCCGCGGTAGCCTAGTGGTCATGGTTTCGGATTCGTGACCGGCGCTTTTCTTTCAGTCGCGGGTTCGATCCTTGGCAACCAAAGACCGCCGTGTTGCCGGGGCCCAAAGTCCTCCCATTGGTGTGGTGTGGAAATTAGGAGAGGGGAGTTCCAGCTCAGGTGTCGTCCTCATCACTTGCCCGAGGCTCAAAATTACGAGGTCCGTCGCCAATAGCCCTCGTGTTGCTTCTAGTGCGACGTTAATAAAAACTAAACTAAAAAAACTAAAACTCTTGTACTAGTAGAATTCGAAAGCAGTTTCTGAATTGTGATACTCACAGAAAAATCCGTTGAATAACTCTGGTATGGTTTGGCAAATATGTATGGGATTCATGACTCTGAGGTCCCGACTGATCTATTTCCCTTGAAATTCGTTTTTTTTTTTTTTTTTTTGGAAATCACAGGCGACGCGCCTCCGAGATATCCCAGCAGGTTTTTTTTTTATTTTAGACTCTTCACTTTGTCGTTTCATCCGCACCTCGAGGGCTTTCCTTTTTTGGGTAAGTTCGAGAATCAGTGAATAAGTTATTGTTTTTTTTTCTCCCCACAAGGTTTACTGTTTTGGGAAAAACACGAGAGACGCAACCCCGATATACCCTAGTCAATCCTCTCTATTTTTTTTGTCAATAAATGTCTTACATTTTTCTGCTTAGAATACAGTTGAAATAAATGTTTGACGCGCTTAGCCAGTTTTGGCTCTAGCGCCATAAAACCCTAACTATTGTATAATTTACTTCCTTGTAATTTCATCACTTAATTTTTTCTTTTTTGCATTCAGTGTTTAATTTACATCATATTGGCTCGATTTTTTAAAAAATTTACTTGTTTTGCGTAACTTGGAGGGCGACATTAATAAATAACCAATAATCGTACGTGAACAGGGTCACAATTAGCTGCAGTGCATGTTGAGTTCCTGCGGTAGCCTAGTTGTCATGGTCGCGAATTCGCGGCGAGCGTTGTTTTCGTCGAGTCGTGGATTAGAGTCCCAATGCTAGCAAAGTCTCCATGTAGGAGGCTGTTGCGAGTTAAATAAGGTCCCGAGTCCTCCCATGGACTCGCTAGCCTAGTGGTCATGGTCGCGGCGAGCGTTGTATTTGTCGAGTCGTGGATTAGAGTCTGTATGGCACTAAAGACCCGCCGTGTAGCTAGGGATGATGTTTGTTAAATCTGATCGAGGCTCAGTGTCCTTCTATAGCGGGCTCTGGAAGTTAGGCGAGCGAGGTGGCAGCTCAGTTCTGGTCCTCGTCACTTGACCAAAGTTCAAAATTAAAAGGTCCGTTGTCAATAGCCCTTATGTTGCATCTAGTGCGATGTTAATAAAACCATTCCAATATCAAGTTCTCCGGTTTGGCGGGATGTGGAAGTGTAGAGAGGGAAGTGACATCTCATATGTCGTCCTCGTCACTTGCAAAGGTTTAAAAGGACGAAATCCGTCGTCTTTAGCCCTCGTGTTGTTTTGAGAAACACGCAACGTTAATAACCAATTACAATCATGTTGTGTATTTATGGATTAGTTTTTCTGTGAATAAAACCTTAGTTTTTATCTTTCGCTTTTGTCATTTAAAAGAAGAGGAATTAAAATAGTAATATTTTCTTAATAAACGCCCTGGAACAGTGGGAAAACCATTTTGAAGACTTAATCTTGTCAATGTATTGTGAATATAATATTTCGCGTGGAAAATATTTCTCCGTCTGGGATTTTTTGACTTAGTTTATGGGAAAATAGTCCTAAAATTGTAAGGTTATTGATCTTATAAATAAAAATAAAATTCTTCATCGACATTTTTTACATTTTAGATGGATACATTCGCTTCTAAAATTTCTTTGTACTTGTCAGCTGCAACAAATCGCCTCTTTTTGTATAGCTGAAGAATCTTCATCCCCCTCCTCCACCGGTAATGGACATGTCCTCATTTTTGCTCTGTCACTTGAATCATGAAACAGGGATGATGCGTTTTAAAGCGAGTCGATTTAAGCCATTCGTGTTCAGGATGCTGACTCGAGCGGGATGATGGGGGTCCATTCTTAGAAAACATTTTGTATTCAAAATTTATCTGGAGTTATTTTTTTTCATCGAAAGGTGTCGTGTAGAATAATTGGAACTAAAGCGCTGCCAATCACGTGATGGAGGGTAAAAAGAAATACTGTACATTAAACGTAATTTAATGGTTTTATGAATTAGAAATTATTGAGTGAGAAATGAACTTTGATTTTTGTCATCTAACCGAAATTAGAAAATGTCAACTCTCTCTCACTCTCTTTGTTTTTGCTGACCGAGGTTCAAAATTACGAAGTCCGTTGGCGAACTCTCGTGTTGTTTCTAAGTGCAATGTTAATAAGCAATCAATCAAAAAACCTAACTTTTCTTTTTTATAAAATCGAATGGGTAGTATCACTTTTGTAGTAGCACAGTATGGGAATATTACACCATGGGTAGTATCACAGTATGGGAATATCACTTGCCTTGCCTTTTTATAAGCCGTGTTCTTATCACAGTGACGCTATTTTATTTACAAAAAGTTAGTTTTGAAAGAATAACAGTTTATTCATTTCCTTTCCTTGTTTTTCTGATTTTTACCCTCAACGCTCACGATTGATTCGTATAATGTACACCAATAACTCGAGGGTGTGAGGTTAAATCATCACAGTACGTGTATAATGATTAAACAAACAAAAAATACATATGGGCCTGGATCAATGACACGAATATTTTCTAAGAAATGAACGCAATTTGTAGTCAATCCTTTGTACTGAATTACTTTTTATAATCTTTCATAGCTCGAAATTTTTGAAAAGTCTCATGACTGTAGCGAAGGATTATTGGGACATGTTGATCCATATGTTGTTTGTCTGCATATCCAACGCTACAAAAAAAAAATGTTGGGTGTGTTCCAATTGAAAAATTTGCCTATTTCTCTTTTTGAACATACTCTACAATCATTTTTATTTCCAGAACATTAAAAGTATAAGGTTCCGTCAAGGCAGTTTTTCTTTTCAAACATACATCGTTCATCTTGTGATTCCATTTTCTTGCTAAATCTCAACCTTATTGGATTATCAACTTTATATCGAATCTGAAATGAATATTTAGGATGTTTCGTTTCATATACTTTTTGTACGGATCGTGATCCTTCACTTCACAAACCTCCAGCCCCAAAAACGATGTTTGGGGACAGCTTGCCATAATTATCAGCGTTTCATGGTGAAGGCCGTAAAATTACGTAAATACATATTTTATATTAGAAAGAAAAATTTAAATTATAAATTATATATTACAAAAGTTATTCTGCATATTAATGTATCCTTATGTACATAACGTTGTAAATTATATCTGTACATGTTGATATGATTGGCTTCAGGAAACCATAGATTGAAGTAACCTGCAATATCGAGGAAATAGAATTTAATGTGCTGAGCTCTACAAAGACGGCCTTTGAAGAGTCAAGAAAAGCTGGAGAAAACGCAGAACTCTAGATGGTGACTATGCAAAGGTGGCATAAAAATATTGAACAAAAATAAAGTTTCTAATCGTTTATTTTTTGTAATAAATCAAACTTAAAGATACTACGAGTTACTTCAATCAACGTATTCCTGGAAACGCAACAAATCAACATGAATAGCTTAAATAATAACATTATGTAAAAAAATATCAATTAAAATGTAGGATAAATTCTATCCATATCACGGTTATTTATTAGTAAATAATTAAAGCTTCACCATACCCTCTCTTAAGAATACGCTAAAACAAATTAGCAATCTTCAATGCACGATTTAAAATTTCTCAATTAACGTCCGGTTTTCAAGAATAGCTACGAGTTCTTGCTTTTGGTTGGGATTATCTTATTAATGTCTCACTATGAAGCAATACGAGTATTATTGGTGGCGGACCTCATAAGTTTGAACCTCGGTGCAACGAGGACGACACTTGAGTTGGTACCTCATTCTCCAAACTCCCAAACCACGCCAACAGGACGACTTAGGACCTTGACAGATTTAACATGTATCAGTTTCGCTATACAGCGGGTCTTAAGTGGCAACAGCACTCGAACCCACAACTCGATGAAACGCTGGTAGCAAATCCCCGACCATGACCATTGGGCAACGTGTCCATTTCTTGTTTTCGAATTTGGTATGCGTAAGCGAATCAAAATTCAAAATCACTCAAAGGAAACAAAAGTAATTATAAATTAGTAAAAAATTGAATTCTTGTTCAAAAGAACCACTTAGAAAGGGTGTGAAAAACAAGTAGCAATGACAGAAAACTGCAACCGTGGGACGTTTAATTCTAAAGGGTTACTATGTAGAGATGTCTCAAGAATAATGAATAAAAATTAAATTTTGATCCCTCGATTTTTGATTAAATTTATTAAAGTTCCTGTTGCATTTCACTCTGTTCTGTTTATAATATTACAGAATGAAGCACAACGTGCTCCATAAAGCCTGTAACTTTTTACATTTTTGTCAAATGTCATTCGATTTTTTTCATCTTGTCATCATGGGGCTGCAAACATTTTTTTTCCTCAGATGTTGTCCTCATAATCTGGTGGTAGCTTAGAGTTGCGAGCAAGGTCACTTGCAGTGTTTTCTGTTGAATATTAAGAGTAAAACACCTCTGTGTATCCGATTTCCGAATGCACGACCCTGTAATTACATTTATTGTAATGTGTACCATTTTTGGTATGCATTTTTTTTTTTTTTTTTTTTGTCATACAATGATTTTCTTAAAATTAACGCTGAAGACAACCCTATGGAATAGATTGAAAGTTGAATGAAATTAATGTGTTGCTCATCTATTTCTGAATTTAAAATGTATGAAAGTTATAAGCAATATTTTATAGCAAATTTTTGATTTAAATTGTATGGGAAGAAATTATATTTTTACCTTAAGGCTAAAATATCTTAAATTTGGATATAAATTTTTAAAATTGGATATTGGAATGGTTGTTGAAGTTTTTCATTCCTTTTCTCTCTGTTATTTCCTCCGAATTAAATCAAAACTCAATAGTTCAGACATGGCCGTATTTTACTAAATATATTTAAATAAAACTTCGTAGCAAATACCTCTGGTACAGCCAACGCGAGTGAATTATGATATGGCTTATAACATTACCAGTTAGTTAGATGAAAAGTAGTTACCTAATTCGGAATCTGAGAGGCCGTTTGACAAGATGACTCTCATACATACAAGTATTTCGAGTTACAAACTAACTATACCAAATATCTCTTCTCTGTCTTATAACTAGAATCACCAAAATGAAACATATTTTTTTTTGTTCCTCTGTTTGGATGCAAAGTATTTTCTTTTTTCACGATATTCCCCGAATCGATGCTTTTCCATTCCTTTCGATTTCCGTCTGCCCGCATTAAGGCGACCCCTTGACGTAATTCATTCGGATGCGAGCTCCCGAAAGCCGTGTCACTGCGATGTTCGAGAGGAGACATCTGTCCCGGAGACGAGATCTGAAGTGAAATATGCATTTGCATCATTGGTACCGAAAGGTGATGTGCAACCTCGATTTGACGTCGGGGGAACAGTGATTGTGAGATCTCGCTTCTTTAGAGTCGTCGGTTATTTTCACTGGAACCCATTCATAATCTCCCTAATCCCCCGACAGAGTAAGATATTGTATATTTTTTTTATTGGAAAGTAAATGGAATAGGGAAGTATTTTTCAGCCAGGGAGACTGGCTGAAAAATACTTCCCTTTTCCATTTACTCATTTTTTCGGAATGTACAATAGTATTTTTCGGTACTTGACATAATTCGTCATAAAGGCAACCACGTGTCGCGGATGCTCACTAATAAAGATACTTGATGACATTTTTACGTGAGGCATTGCCATAAAAATTGTAACATTAGTAATAAAATGTAAGGATTTATTTGATATGTATGTAGGAAAAGTGGGCGAAACTTCATCCTGTGTTGTTTCAATCCAGTCATGGGTTCGAGTCCTGTCTCACTGAAGACACGTCGTGTAGTGGGAATGATGCACATATGTCGAGCTTCAAAGTTGTCACAAGGGATGTTAGGATCGGGGAATACCGGCTCAGATGTCGTCCTCATCATTTGAAGAAGGTTCAAAAGGACTAGGCCCGTTCCCCTCAACATCCGTGTTGCTTCTAAGTTTGAGGCTAATAATTTAAATTTTATTGTTCATTTATTCAGTTACGTATTTACATCTCTGAACTTTTGAGAGGTAAAAACTTTTAATGAGGTAGACAGTTATTACTATACCGAAATTCAGCCGTTTTTTATCAATATCAATGACTATATGTGAAGAGTCCCTATCTAAAAATGAGGCTGAGGTAGCCGAAAGGTCATAGTCGCGAACTCGCGGCCGTCTTTGTTTCCATCGAGCCATGGGTTCGAGTCTTGGCCCATGGCACTAAGACTAGAACCTCTAGCTTTATTGTTATCACATTGGCGGGGTGTGGAAATTTGGAGAGAGGTTAGTTCAGACGTCGTTCTCGTTACTTGAGTAAGGCTCAAAATGATAAGGTTCGTTGCTAATAATCCTCGTGTTGCTTCAAAGTGCGAATTTAATAAATAATCATCTAAATTTGTGTTGATAGCAACAAATTACTTGAATGGATAATGTTTTTTTTTTTTTGGAGAAGTCTTACTTTTAGCTCTTTTATTTTTATAACTGTGAGATACGCGAATTTCACAGTTGCCTATGTGTTATTTTTCCACACAATGCGGTGATTTTACTTCTATTGAGATCGTATTTGTCCTGTCGATTTTCCTGTTCTATTATGAATTATATGTTCCGTCTTTGTCAACGCACACCCAATTTTTGTGAATGTTTAGATTGGGCTTTTTTCGATTTCTTATGTTGTTTTTTTTACCTCATTTTTATTCTGGACTTGTCATATTTGTTTGATACAACTTAACAAATTTTGCTCTTGTGCCAAACAATTTAACTATCGCTCTATCACTGGGTCGACAGTCGCACTTCGATTTTATTACCTACGAAGGGGTGTGTTAAAGTTTTAATTATTACTAAGGAATGACTAAGATATCTGGATACAATTTATTCTACATATTAATGGATCCTTATGTACACAATGATGCAAATTTCAGCTGATTGTGTTGAATTGTTGGGTTTCAAAAAGCTATAGATTGAAGTAATCCGCAGTATGGAGATGATTCAGTTTTATCTTTACAGTGTTTACAGTGACAGCCTTCGAAAGGTCAAGAAATTCTGGGAAACATGTGTTACTCCGGATGATGACTATGCAGATAATTAAGAATAATAAATAAAAATGAAGTTTCTATTTCGATTATTTTTAGTGATAGTTCAAACTTTATGATACAGCTGATTAATTCAATCTGTTGCTTCCTGATATAGAATGAGCATCAATATCTAAATATAATATTATGTACACAAGGATCAATTGATATGCAGAATAAATTTTATCAGGATATCTCGGTTATTTCTTAGTAATAATTAACTCTTTACTATATCTCCTTGTTTCGTTTAGTTATGAGACGTTTATGAAGTGAAATCTAATTAATATGATTTTTTTTAAAATTTTTACTCGGGAACTTAACATCAGTTTGCAATGCAGAGTTATATGCAGAACTTAATATTTATATTATAAGCTTTGGTTATTTATTGCAGAAAGCATTTATATTGTGCCATCGGAAGGATTATTATAAAATTCGCAAATTGAGATACCGTGAATCGATTTAAAGAACGGTGATAATCTCGCACATCAAGTTAAATAAATTGGAGTATTAATTAAATTGCAACTAAAAGACATTTTCGGCGGAGAAGAATTTGACCGAAAGCGACCGACGGAGAATGTTAGGTGAATAATCGTTTCAACAGAGCAGAGAAATAAGTGAAGTGCCGAGTTTAGAAAATGACTTTTGACTCGGAACCGACGATTCCGATAGAGCCTCCAGCCATAGCCAAAAAAAAGAAAAACATTTTAAGCGGAGTCTTAAATTATTTTCGTCGTCATTTAAGTGTTTAGAAATTTCATCCTGTGACATATCGGTTCGTTTAATTTTTTTCTCTTTCTTCTCTTGTGGAAGGAGATTTTGACTTCCTTGACGGGGTTGAGTGAGGAGTTGATTCCAAAAGTCTTTAAACTTAGGATGTTTTTGTTTCTTGAAACACGCGTAGAGATTTCAATATATTTACATTCAATAAAGTGAGAAATCGCATCACCTTAAGCACTTCAGACAACAATTAAGAACAATGTAATGAATAAGGAAATTAAAATATGGTCATCTAATGCAACTTTTTGAAAGAATTCTTTTCGTTTTTTTTGACACATTTTCGCTACTTTTTGATTGCTTCTAGTTTAACTGTCATTAAATATTATTCTTAAATCATGCTTATCTCTAGTAATGTTGTTTAGCAGAGAGGTTTAGTTATGGGGCATGAATTCTTACCTTTGTCTTATTTCGTGGATTCTCTCCTTTACTAAAAAGGCAACGATTCCCGTCTCCTCTGCACCCCTTCCGTGAACCCTTTCACCCTCGATGAGGAATGGGGCTCTTCAGGATAGTTTTAGATCATATTGACGCCTATTGTACAGCCAAATGTTAGCAGCCTCAGGGCTGAAATGTGTTTATTTCACAACAAACGGAATCTGGGCTGGTAGCGATTGTGATGTGTAAGTAAAAGTTTTGACGCCTCATTTTTGTTTACTTCTGCGGTCATCATTAACCTTATTTAAACGTAATCCTGAGTCAATGGTCAAATTAATAGAAAAATCACGCATAGATGATAACCGATTTGTTTTACTCAATTGTACGAATAATCAATATTTAATCCCAAAATTACTCTACCGGTGGCAGTTAGTCATACCCTATAGCACGTCTGATATAATATTATTACAATGATCTAGATTTAACCTTACCGAACCAATTGGGTTCGAGTTTTTAGGAGCATGAGGTCTCAAATTCTTGACCCTAAATAGACCCTTCCTGGATAAGATCCCAAAATCTTACTTTTGGCGAATATTTTACCTGCGTTGAATTACAGAGATCTCTCTTTCTGGATGTGTTTCTCTCTCACTAAGGTGTTGTGTATGTAAACATCTTGCACTCCCCCTTACAAGGCGATCTCTACAATCGGGCAATAACATCTGACGGGAATAAATTGATGATACAATTTTCTCCCGAAGACTTCTATGTGAGAGGTTTTCTGAGTTAGTGAAATTCATCAAACTTATATAGATAAAGAATTCTAGAGTTGATGTCGTTGTCTAATATTTATATAATAGTCAGATGGATTGAATGTTTGAAACTCGGAAGATTTTCATTCTAAAAAGAAGAACAGAAATATTTCAACTACTCATTTGGAAGAAATATTCAGTGTATTTAATGATGTTCAACTAAGTCTCGAGTGGCCAATAACTTTCCACGTTTCACATGACATCGTTTACATGATATTCAACCAATGAATTCAATGGTGAGCACTGAGAAAAGGATGGAGTGGAAAAACTCCCTTTTAATCTCTGAATGTTCAATTTTTTTTTATCACAATCGCTTCAAAAATTGCGAATTTTTTTATTACGTATTTGAAATCTACATATATTTGGCAGTTTGTGTAGCATAATTTTATTTCAAAGATTTCTTAAATAGTATTCATAAGAACAGATGTTCAGAAAAATCAATTTTAGATGTAAAAAAGCAACTTTAGACCGATGGGAAAATCACGGGAGTGTCACGAGTACATTTTTTTTCGCTTTTCTTATTTTTGTAACTTCAATATCTTCATTTTGATATTTGTTTCACAAATTTCGTTGATTACCTTCAAACGCTCGTTTTTAATGTATTATTGTGTTTTGACTTTCCTCTCCCCCCTTGTATTTTACTGAAATGATTTTCCAGGATTGACATAATATTATTTTAATCTCTACAAATATTTTTTGCAATTACTCCAATTTTATTCAGTAGACATTAATATACTGGTCTTTTTTTTTATTATTATTTCTTTTGCTCGGAACAATTCACATCGTATAAATCCTGATTCTTGTCTAATATGTTGAAGAACGGTCATATACAATAACATGTTTCCATTGGGCTTCTTTGGACACGGCTTGCACAGCCACATTTGATCAAAATAAATATAATCTTGTAGTAAACGGATTTCGATGTAAAAAAAAAGTAAGGCGTAGGGGAAATTATTTAATTTGTGGTCCATCCCCGGCCATTGGATCGTAAATAAATCTCCGCTGGCAGCATGTTGCTCATTAAAAGCATTTTCTGTGCTCACTTCGATCCGTCTCCCCCTCCCCATTGCTTTTGTTTTCCCTTTTAGTTTATTGTTGCTCTCTGGGAATCGGGAGGTGGCAATGTTTTTGTTTCGACTGTTGGCCCCTTCACGCAGACAGCGCCAAAGAAAACCTTCAATTTATTACCCTCGTTCGCCGGTTCTAAATGATGTAAATTGCGAGACTCGTTGAAATATGTGATATCGGAACTTTTTCCTTTTGTCTTCCAGTTTTTTTTATTTTTGTTCTCCTCGGCTCGGACAGTGCGGAAAATGTCAACATCAGAAAAAGATTCTTTTTTAATTCGAGGATATAAGTTTTTAATAGCATTAGAGGGACGAACGGAAATAAAAAATGTGATTTTATCGGATATAAATTTTTATCAATTCTTATAGTAACGTGAAATATTGCTTTTTTAAAGCGCAAAATCTTTTTTATTTGAAAAATATAATGAATGGAGGAATATAAAATCTCTTATTGGATCGCATAAAAACTACTGCTGAGCTACGTATAAAATTATGAAAAACAGAGTTTGCATTCATGATTTCTTTTTTAGAATAAAAAGAAAAAAATACCTGGCATAATGAGTTTTACCGATTTACAATAAAGAAAATAAATAGTAATTCATAATATAACTTAATAAAATAATTTCCTAACATTACGTAACATTCAAATCATAAATAAGTAAGTAATTTCGAATCAAACAGTTTTAAAGACATTATTTTACAGTAACAATCTTCTAACGAGAGGAAGCTTTCAAAAATAATTTAAACAATTAAATGACACTTTATATTATGTTTAGAAAAATAAAAACAACGAATATATATATGCGCCAATTTTTAATGTTTGAGTGATTATTGTGCATAGTAAAATAAAATAAATATTTGCCTTACCTGAAAAGGGAAGGAGAGATGTTTAAATACGAAATAAAACAAAGCTGACAACTCTAATAAACATAAAAACGCACAATTCTTTTTTGAAACGGCTTATAAAAGTGTTCTAAATAAAATTTACTTCGCCTTTAAGCATGTCGAGAGAAAACGCCTTTCCTGATAAAAAATAATTAACTTTGCCAAAATATTCTTATTTTCGCTTTTTATTAGTTATTAATTTGAAGGAAAATAATCCTACCCATCTCAAATGGGTGTTGAAGGCATATAAAAAAAACTTCCCGCCGCGAAAAACATTAAAAATTGTATTAATTATTCTCAGTGGACGAGAATAAGAAACCTCAAACAAAATTAGAATACCAAATAAAAGTGACTGACACCCACAATTAATATATTATAATTCGAATTTTTCGTTCCACCTGAGTAGAAAAACTTCATTACCTGAGCGTATAAATAACGAGAATTCGGGGAGCTCCCGCTTAATTTATTTTTCAGACTTTAATTTACTTTTAGATTAAAATTTTCGCTTTTAAATATAGAACGAATTTGGTGCGCTGATGAGTGGACTTTATTTGCTAATCAAAACACGACTCCATATGTTCTCCCACCGCATTTGGCTTTTACATTTTTGACGTGTAATATTTCATAGTTAGAAAATGCTTGTTAGCTCCGCAACCGAAACTATTTCCCACCCACCCTCCCTTTAATGAAGTCGGACATTTGCCTTAATTTATTTTAAATTCGCTTTCTTCCCGTTAAATCTTTTCTTTTGACATTTTCGCGTGTTAATTTGATTATTTAAAGCTTTTTTTATGTAGAGTAACCTCTTTTTTTTTTTTTTTTTTTGTTCATTTAGAGTTATTTCAAATACTAATTCCTTTTGGGTAAAAATAGTTGATTATTTTCTTTGTCTTCCAATTTTTATGTTTGTAATAACAAAGAGTTAAATAAAGTCGTTAGAACAGATAAAAAAAATCTTAAAATATATCAATGGATTTTAAATAAGTTCATCACAGAAACTTAATTTTATTCTCATGGAGTTCAAACTGCGTAAATTTAAATATTCTTTGTCTTTTCGAAATTTCTAGTATTATAAAAAAAACAATAGTGGGGGGCTTAAGATTTTTAAACTGCAAGTTACGAGAACCGCGCGAGTATTAATATAAAATGAGGGAGAAATACTCGTATATAAATAAAAAAAAATCAACCGACATTTATCAAGACTATTGTTTTTCGCTGTCCTATCCCTTTTCCTGACCATTCTTTTTTTTTTTTTTTTTATCAATATCAATAAACTTATAGAGTTTATTCTTATTTCTTACCCATCCACGTGGTGTAGACTCGGGTAGATTAAGTTTTCTGGCAATTTCTACTTATCATGCCCTTTTCGAATTCGTTCGATAATGCTGAGTTTTTCCTCGACACTAGAAGCCTTTTGTTTTCGTTTACATTCTTTTAAATCATCGTGGGAATTATTTATACGAGAAAAAAATCTTTATAACTCTTAAAATTTAACCAATTCAAAATAAATGAACGTACAGTTCAACTTCACTGATCGCTCTTGGGAAAAAAAAAAGTCCTAACTGGATTTCACTTGCCGAAAAATGGTTATATAATAATAATAATAAACAAAAAAGGTGTTGTCTGCTGTTTTAACAGGTAATATTGACGTCATTCCAACGAAAAATTGATCTGAATTTTATAAAGCGAAAAATTACAATTCTTACGCCGCAATGTCTAAGATTGATAGCGCATGTGATTACTTATCGAGGGAGTCGTAGTGAAATCGCGTGAAAAGCAGACACGCGTGTTACTGAACTGTGAGTTAACAAGGCTCCTAACACATGGTCCATTATATGCAATTATGTTTGTGTAAATAATGATACGTTGAGAGGTATAATATGTAAATCTGAGGTAAAATGAATATGTAAATCTGGTTTTTCAAAAATTGCTTTTTTTGTTTATTTTTATCAGTTTATAATTAATTTATGGAAATACAAATATACTGATAGATAGCTGTATTTTGGGTGCAAATAATCAGAATGCTGTACGAAAACATCTATGTTTTACTCTTAAAAAATATTCTATGTAGGAAATAGATAAGAAACTAATTTTTCTTTTTGTAAACTAATTTAATTGTTTTGCTTTTAACATCGAATGGATCATCAACAACCCGGGACTCCTCAAATGTTCCTTAACCCATATTTCTAAAAATCAATTTCTGCTTAAAGATTTCGCAAAATTTTGCTGACTTTTTTATCTTTCAAAGTTATTTCTGGATTTTATGGTTCTACGCAGTTATTTGGAGAATATTTACATCCGAGACACGATCTCAAAAGCTTTTTAAAACACCTGTCCAGAATCTCTACGAGAAATACTTCGTTTAAGACCATTCATTGCTGATTAAAGTAATCCAGAGGCATTGTAGAAGATTAAACAGAACTCCTTTTATGACAAAAGAAGAGCTCACCTTTGACCGTCTTTACGTTCTGAACAAAGCTAAGCAGACGGAATCGCATGGCTTCTATTAAAGAGCGTCCGATTGTTTTTTGCACTTAATCGTATTATTTCATACGCAGGAACCATACTTGATGGCTGCGGAAGAATTGTCTTCGGATGGAAATAGTATTTTAGATTTATGCTTTCGAAACCCATTACTTGTTATCTTATCAAATTGTTGTCTACCTTAATAGTTATTTATCAAAAGACATCCCTCACGATTTGTGATATTGTAGAAGCTTAGTGGTCATGGTCACGAACTCGTGGCATTATTGCTTCCGTGTGTAATTATGGGTTCAAACCCTGATATCACTGAAGATCAGTCGTGTAGCGGGGCTGGGACGCGTTAAATCTATCGATATCTTAAAGCCCCCCATTGGCGTGGTTTGGAATTTTGGAGAGAGAGGTACCAACTTAGGAGTCGTCCTCGGCACTTGACCAAGGTTCAGAATGACGAGGTCCATCACCCTCGTGTTGCTTCGAAGTACGAGGGTGACAGATTTCACACTTAGTAATAAACAAACCAACCAGTCATGATTTGTGAAGCTCTATTTTTTTAAATTAGAAGTCTGTTCTATTCCCATTTTAGAATTTGATTCATTTATTAAAGATATGGATAAAAATTTTCAACAACACTTTATTTCAAGGTTGAAAGTTATGCAATTCCCATAAAACTCGTAGTTACTAAATAAAAGTGTACTTTCAATGTAATCATTTATATACATTTCCAACTGTATTTCCTTGCTGTAATTTTCAAGAATAAATCTCGTATTCATTTCCACAAAAATATTTTCACTACCTTTTTTGTTACGAAAAGATTTTTTTTTCTTCTATTCATTACCCAAAAAGAATGATGCTGTTTCATTCTAATTCTTTGCACTCCTACCTTTTTCTTTGTTGTGCCACTTAGAATTTTTTTTCGTTTTAAATTACATAATGAATCCGATTTTCGTAAGTAAGAACTTGTAATAAACATATTTTTAGTAGCATGTTCGCACACGTCCGCAATAAGTAATCCAAAAATTTTCATTCGGTCATTTAATTTCGTGACTGCTAATTTCAATTTCGATTCTTTATAAATCTATATAACTTATAAACAGTGATTTCATTTGAGAAAAAAAAAAAGAGGAGCGAAGGAAAGCAAAACGAGTGTTTTTTAACCAAGAATATCCCACTTACAAATCTCCATTTCTCTCAGCTTTAAAAGCTTTTTTGTGGAAAAGTATTTTAACCTACAACATGAGAAATTCTGCACGAATATAAGTCGCTCAAATATTTGTCTTCCTCCTTTTAACTGGGGAATATTAAATATTCTCAAAGTTTTAAACTCTGTTAAGAGCTTTTTCCTTTTCCTGCACGACACAAACTGGAGACCGTCTGCGAGACACTTCGGCATCGCAAACTTTCTGCTCCGTATTTGTCTTGTTCCCACGTTTGAAGCCACAGTCATTAATACACTTCTGGATTCTGAGACTCAGATGGCAGAGGCCTCATTACTTTCTCCTGTCACACGAGGGCCCGAGACAAACACTCGGAGCAGCTGCCCCGGGCTCCTGTTTGCCCTCACGCCCCGTCTTTTCCCAGCTTTGTAGTAGGCCCTCTATTGGTAGTGGTGTCTCGTTCAGTTGACTGGATTGGGCTATACATGGGAAGGATATATCTTGTAGGTGTGCACCAAATACGGGAACCGTGTCAGAGATTTCGCGGTTTGTACATTAAGTTAATTATATATATATATATATATATATATATATATATATATATATATATATATATATATATATATATATAAGATATACGGATTTTATAAATTTTGAAACCATACGATAAATAGTTTATTTGTTGCACTATTTCCTATCATTTGAAAACTTGCAGTTAAAGAAACAATTGGCAATCTAAGCCAATTGTTTTTCTGTTTTGCTTAAAAAATAACAAACGTGATTTGATTATAAAATATGTTGATGCTACATTTTTCAGCTTTTTAACCTTACTTTAATGAAGTAATTTCTTTCATATTAATTTTATTCAACGAAGTTCTTTAAATCTTTGGATCGTCTCACGGTGGTCCTCGCCATTTGTTACCTTGTTTTTTTCGCCCTATCTAAGCGGTTGTTTTGAACAGGAGCTCCATTTCTTGCTAATTCATAATTATTTTGGTGTACATTATTCGGTTTTGAATTTTGGATCGCATATGCATGCCTGATTCAAAAACAAAAATCCGTAGATATTTTTAAAAACAGGACGTAATTTAAGAAATTTTAAATGGCTGATTGTTTTGGTGATTTGAAGATTGCTGATTTGTGTAAACATATTGTTACGAGAATGTATCATAACATTTCAATTATTAGGAAAGAAAAAAATAACCTAAGAAGTAGCTGAGATATCTGGATAGAATTTATATTGCATATTGATTAATCCTTTTTTTTTTTTACATAATGCTATCAATTACAGCTGTAACTATAATTCATTTATTGGACTTCAGAAAGCCATAGATTGAAGTAACCCGCAGTATCGTAAGGTTTGAATTATTACGAAAAATAATCGAGATATAGAAAATTGAATTTTATGTATTATTTTTATGCCTCCTCTGCATAATCACCATCCAGAATAAACACTTCTCACAGTTTTTCTTGACATTTTAAAGGTCGTCATTTTAGAACTCAGCAGATTGAATATCTTCTCCAAACTACTGTTTACTTCAATCTACGGCTTCCTGAAACCAAACAATTCAACAGGAATTGTAGTCATTTACAGCATTATATACATGTCGATCCGTTAATATGTAGAATAGATTTAATCTATACTATCTCAGTTATTTCTTAGTAATAATTAAAACTTAACGATACCCCCTCATAAACTAGCATCTTATACTATGGTTGTTGCTTTGATTTTGTAAGCATTGCGATTAGTCAAAAGGTAATGCTTTAAGATTAATGTAAAGTTCTAAAAATAATTATGATTTGCGAGATTTGCGTTACAATTGAAAAGAAAACTTGGGGGGGGGGGGCGAAACTTATTCAAGATTTTATCCCGTACGAAGTATTGAATTTTCTCATAGATTCTGTAATAAACGGCTCAAGCGCGTGAAACGTATGGGCGCATTACGTTTAAGTTTCCACAATCAATTTGGATTTGAAATTTTTTAGCCACAAGGGTATTTTAGTAGGATCACTTTTCAATTTCTTATCGTTTGCTTCAGTTTTAATTACATATACTACTTAATTTAATAGTTTATCGTTTGTTTTAATTTTAATTACATGTAGCTGATATAATATTCAATTTAATAATGTATCGTCTGCTTTAATTTTAATTACATTTTGCTTAAATATATACAATTTAATAACGTATCGTTTCCTTTAATTTTAATATCGGAAAAGTTTACTACTGTTCATTTCTCACTATTTCATCGTTTACTTTAATTCTTATATTTAATTGAGTAATTTAATAATTATAAAAAAAAGTTCACTTTGGGTGGCTAAATCTGTTCTTTGCATAACTTTACATAGGATTTTTTTTGTATTTGTTACATATTACCTTTACTAAATAAGGAAACAACGATTCTGCAGAACATTTGGTAATGATAATTGCGAAGAATAAATCTTTCTTTGTAGAAAATCGTTTTTCAGTCATCAGAAACACATCAGTAGTGAGAGGAAAAAATCCTTTTGATTTTGCTATGAGAAAATCGCGAAGATTGACGTAGAATATTCCCCTTTTTATTCAAAGTAACACGGGCAACTCGTCAGGTATTTGGAAAAATATGAAATACTGAACTTGATGCTACCCAAAAAGAAATGTTTTAGTATTTTTCAAAAAAATTAAAATAAAAAAAATGTCACTCAGTTCCATTTTATTTTTTGTCGGATTCGAAAAGTTTCCGAAGTGACTATCGTTAATTATAATTCATTTTTAAGTTTTGTATCCCCGAACATTTATGCGACTGATAATGACGAATACTTTAATTACTATTTATTTCTTTATCGAGTGATCTTTTCAATTAACTTTCCCATTTTAAAGCGAGGAATATTTTTATTTTACTTTAATGGATAACATATTCTTATTTCCGTTCATTAGGTATCATCCAAAAATTAAATTTTTCGAAAAGTTTATTAATTTGTGCGAGTCTTTATTCCTTTAATTGCTTTCGCGAAAAGAAAACTGTTTCAAATAGTTTTATCTTCCTTTTATCCCCCCTCCCTTTCTTTCTTGGTGAAGAACCCCACTTTATCGCGCTCGGAATAATGAAGACGAAGCTCAAAAGTTAATTGAATTAATCAATGATAAAAATCTCGTTTCATAAAAGTTTACTTAAAATTTTTATCACCTTTTTAATCGCTGCTTCATTCTTTCGGCAATCACTCGGAGATAAGGAAGCCACCGTCTCTTGCTGTCGGAAATAAATGTGTTTTTAAAAAAAATGCGCCATCTATTGAGAGGGCAAATCATTAGTCACCGAAACTTCTATTGAAAATACCTTTTAATCGATTCGATACCATTCACAAATGGATTGAAGATGTGGATTTAACTACAGATAAACTGCTCTAAATTGTGAATCAGTGCGGGGTTGCTTTTACTTCGTTCGGAAAGATGAATTGTTGCAATAGACGAAGATTGCATTAGATTGGTTCTTCTTAATACTTCGTGGTTTTCTTTAGAATTAAATATGCGTTTTTTATTGTTTGAAATCTTCCTGTTCTCAAGATAGAAAAGAAAAGGCCTGTATCTTTATCAATAAGTTTTGTTTTGGAATTCTATCATCGATATTAGTTGGATAACTGGTTCAAAATTTACAATTTCCCCCCCCCCCTTTTTTTTTTTAAAAAAAAATGATAATTTTTTTTTAATTCTAAAATTATAATAGCCGAACATTAGCGTATTTAGAGCATCAATGTTAGGAACTTAAAATTTTCTTTTTTATCAACTAATTAGTGAGTAGTTCTAAGAGTGCAGAGAGGGAAAGAGAATCATTTCGACAAGGTCAAAAAACAGTAAGCTTAGTGCAGATTATATATGTATAGTCATAATTTTAAAAAATGTATTTTAAGAGTTTTTTAAGAAAATCGCGTGTTTACAAAATTTAATAATTTTTTGACCGTCATTTGTGTAGCGCCGCAAGCGAAGGACACTTGTTATTATTGAAATTAAGGTATTGTTTCTAAACACGAAATGAATTTCACTCAGGAAAAGATTAACGCATCTGTCTGCTTCGAGGAAATAAAAGCTTCGTCATTATGTCTAAATTTCTCAACCCCCTTTTTTTAAAAAAAAACAAGATCTTATTTCACCTTTTCACTGCATCGAACCCATTACTTAAAATTATTGTTTTTTGCTCCAAAAGTATTGAAATCTCTCTTCCAAATCGTTCCATTTTTCATAAGAAACAAAAACTTTTCCTCACCGTCTGGCGTTGGAATTGTAGCAATATTTCTTTTAGTTGGCATGAGTGTTTCACTGTCCAGATTCAGACCTCGAACGTTGAGACTTCTTTCGATTTTATTGCGAACTACTCCGCCCTTCCGCCAGTGAACTTTTCTTGTAAGCCTCGGGGGGAGTTCTTGTGTTCGTTTCCATTCGAATTCAATCGTCTCGCATCCGGGTCTCTGGATGCAAATTAGGGTGGGGATGCGCCTTTTGTTGTCTGGAACAGGTCCACTTCTCGATCGGAATGGGTGATGTTAGGACCCATCTCCTAAAACCTGTGGCTTTCGTTCCATGACCTGCTTTGTTTTTTAAACGAAACTAGAACTTCTGCTGTTTTTGTTGAATAGTAGAGATGAAGATTCTCTTTTCAAACGTTATGATGACGATAGATAAGTAGTATTCTTTTCCAAGGTCTGGCTCTTGCCATACCCCTACAAAAGAAAAAAAAAACCGCATACAAATTTGTTTCCAGAATTACATTAACTTAGAATTCTCGTTTAAGTACAAAAATGTTTCACTTTTAAAACACAATTTCACTGAAATCTATTTGGAAGACTGAAATGAAACTCTCATCAAACACGATTTTTTTTTTTTTTTTTTCTTTTACTTTTCAATCGATGTATTTATTTAGATTTCGTGTTAATAGGAATTTTTAAGAAAAAGACGGGAAAAAAATTTGGGTAAAATATTTTTGTTCTTTACTTGGCATGTTTGTTTTGGCATATTTAAAAGCGAAGTTACGCCCTCAACGTATATACGGTTGTCAGTTGGCATTATTTTCATAATTTATTTTTCTTCCTTTGCACTAAATTTTATAAATTTGCATCATCGAAATGCAATTCAAAGGAATAAACGAATTCGGCATAAAGAAAACTATACTTTTGTATTTCGTCTATTATAACAATATAGTATCACACTTTATAACGTGAGGCTGGAGACAGAACATTATTTTGATGAAACTTGTTTTAAATGACAGAATCGAACGATGAATTCTCATTTCGTCAATACTTCAAACGCAGTGGGCCTGAATGAAACATTTTTACTCGTTACAACCTTGAATAATCTCTACTTTTGTACCAAACAAAGTGTGTCTGGCGTTATGCACATGTTTAAATATTTTAATTGCCTTCGTCAATGAACCTTTTATATATACGTGCAGGAAAATCAAGTAAAATGTTTTGATCGAATCTCTCTTGATATCAATATAAAGGATTATGCGAATCCAATTAGTTCACATGTTTCAAGTAAAGTTGTTCTGGAACAATAATTTTCAAAAACGGCTCCCTCAATTGCATACACATACAAATATAAAAAGAGAGAGTGAACTCGTCATCTGAACATGACATAAAATTTCGAGGTGTATTAAATGTGTTAGTCTGAAATAGACACTAGTCGTGGTTTCTGACAAAAATAAATAAATAAAAAAAAAAAAAAACTTGCAATATCGGGCTGTATCGTGCTTTTCCTTCAAAAATTAACATTGAAAACTTTTCTGTTTGAATTGTTTAAAATGAAACTTGATTTATGTAGATTAGATTGACAACATGAAGTGCAATGAATAGATTTGATCAGATTCGTATATAAATGGTGAAGAATTTAATATTGAGATGGGAAATTAGTTAGTTGATGATAGCGAATCAAAAAAAAAAAAAAGACGTCGAAACGAGCTGTTCGTAATCTAACAGTTATCAGAAGGATCTTAGAAGAAATTAGAAAAGTTGTTCAGGAATTAAACTCTCAATTCCAGGAATTCTACTCATTCGCATCCGAATGATTCGGCAAGAAATATATTTATTATTCCAAATGATAATTCAAGCACGTTTAGGTAAAGAAGTCTTAGAGAAAGTTGATAGACATCTCTGAAATTTAAATATTCATAACTAGAATAAAAGTAAATTTATTTGGTTCACATCTGTCTTCCTTTTCATTTGACAGTGTAATTTCGTGACTATATATCATGAAACTTATTACTGAAAATAAAGCTATCAATATTCCGCAGGCATTGCAAACTCATCCAAAATAATAGTTTATCTCAAATGTTTTTTCTCTTATCACTATTTATAACTGGGGCGACTGCTGATCACCACCAGGCTACTGCCGTTCTACCACTATGAGGACGAGACGGCTATTCTGTCAAGGCAAGCACGTGTAAACGAAATGCAGCTGAAGTGAATTAACTGCCTTCTGCTACCGCTATTTGAGGTAGGGCTGAAAGCAAAGCAATGGGAAGTGAATGAGAGAGGAACCGCATTCTAGATTCACGATTCTCCCTACAGTTTGTCCTTCATTTATGCCCTTTTAAATGATTTTAAATAAATTGTCATTATCGTTGGCATGAGTCTGTCGAATCCTTTCTTGTGTGATATTTTTAACGTTCCGATTTTGAGTTAGAACCAAACCATTGATTGCAAACTTATAAAGTTGCCAAATAACCTTTACCGTAAAATTTGAATGCGCTAAATGTGATGGTACAAAATGAACTGTTTTTATTTTATTTTGTAGAGACGATTTAAAGTTTTTTCTTTTTAATTTAAGGACGAATTTTCTAAATTATATATATTAAATTTTTATGATTTTCGAAACAATCGTCTAAAATTTCAGAGGCCGTATCAATGTGGATATTGATCGCAGTTTCAGGGATTATGACAAACCTGTTTATTTCTTTTTAATCTATTAAGTAGTATTGGAAATAAAGAGGAGAATAAATGATTGGCTTTTCATGGATTCAAGTCTCTCTCCACCAAAAAATGGGCCGATGCATTCAAGCAGTCAAAACATCGACTGCATCCTAGTTCCAGAAAGCAGGTACGGAGTTAATGCACGTTAAATCTGTCGGGGTACCAAAGTCTTCTTGTTGGCCATGGCGCGGAAATAAGGAGAATGAAGTGTCAATTCAAGTGTATCTTGACCGCAGGTGAAAATGACCAGATCTGTCTCCAATAACCTCCGTTCTACTTTAGTACATTCAAACCAACTGACCAAATGGTATACAGTGTAGCAGCCCCCTTTAATAACACGGTGGTGCTCGGTGGAATCAGGTCACGAATTCACAGCTGATGTGTCGTGAGCTCGAGTCCTGATGCCACTGAAGACCGGCCGTGTAACGCTCCAAATCCTCCCAATGTGGAAGTTTGGAGAAAACTGGTGTTAGCCTATGTGCCATCCTAGTCCTCTGACCGACAAAGTCCGTCGCTAGTAGCAATCATGACGCTTTTATTGCGATGTTAAATATATAATTAATGAATCAAACAAAATCCATAAAAAAAAAACACACAATGGTGGTTACGCTCAATTTGGACTTAGCGAGAAATTGATTGATTCCTTATTAACGTCATATTTAAAAGCAACAGGACGGGTTATTGGCGGCGGAACTCGTAATTTTCAGCCAGAGTCAAGTAACGAGAATGATTCTTGTCACCTCCCTTTTTCTAAGCTTCCACACCACCTCAGCAATGGATTCGGAACCCCGAAATATATAACGTTCATCAATTCTGCTGCAGGGCGGGTCTTAAATGGAATCCGGATTTGAACCCACGACAACGACAGAAGCGAGTTCGCGACCGTGACTACTTTATAAACCTCGTAATTTAATTCTCAGACTACCATAATCCTTTCAAGTTTTAATCGAAGATTAAACTATTTTATTCCACTATAAAAAGAAAAAAAAAAAACGACTAGGAAAAATTCCTTTTCATCCGTATTCGTCTCGAATTGAAAAAATATCGAGTGAAAATTTGAACATATTTAATATCGCCGATGAAATGCATAATCTATCCGTATCAAGAGAGGGAAAGAAATTCTTTTTTCTGAAGCCAACTGGCTCACCGAGGGAACCATTCTTCTATTCCCAATTGCATGCAAGAATGAGACACATTCTCCGTCAACATTAATACGCATTTGCGACGACTTTTAAACGAGTGCCACAAATAAATAAAACCCGACTGCCGCGGAAAGTCTTTCAGTATTTTCAGAAAGAAGATTTCTTATTTCTGTTATTTAAAAGGAGGCTTCCCCCCCCCCTTCTCTTTCCTGTTTTACAAAACCTTTCAGAGGACAGCTGGATTTTCGTAAAGGGATCAGTCCCACTCTTTTATTTGAAAGTATCTGTTGTAAAAGCTTTTCTTTGGATCCTTTTCTTCCCCTCCTTTCCAGTCGTTTTGAAAGTTAATTACGTTCTGGTTGTATTTATGAATAGATTCAGATATTTTTTTTTTAAAAAAAATTCCATCTAATTTTATATGCTTTTCTTTTTTACCTATATATTTATTATAATATTTTAAATTCAACCTCCTTTACCATTTTTGATATATATATTACATATAATAGCGGGATAGTAAGATTTTCTTAGTCTGATTACATTTTGGTTAACGTATATTCCAAAAATGGCTTTATCTTACGAAGATATAGTTTTCAGATCAATTCAAGAAAATTACTCGTTCCAAGAATATTAATAACTCTATGTTTCTGCTATTCTTATGTTTTGCAATAAGTATGTACTTAGCATACACGCGCAATACGCTTCATTCGGAACTAAGTCGCAGTAAGTCATGGTTGTAGGCTCACGGTTGACGTTGTTTCTGTCGAATCGTGAATTCAATTCCCAATGCCACTGAGTGGCCATGGTAGCCTAGTGGTCACGGTCTCGGACTCACGGTTGGAGGTTTTCATCGAGTTGCGAGTTCAGGCCTTGATGCCACTAAAGACCAGCCGTGTAGCCGGGGATTATATAATTAAATCTGTTGATAGCCCACTACCCTCCCTTTGGCGTGGTGTGAAAGTTAGGAGAGGGGGTGCCAGTTCAGATTTCGTTCTCGTCACTTGACCGAGGTTCAAAATACCGAGATCCGTCGCCATTAACCCTCTTGTTGCTTCTAGTGGGACGTTAATAATACCAAACTAAACCCGATGTAACTTAAGACTCGTCATGTAGCGGTACTGGTGGGCGTTAAAACTGTCGAGGCTGCCTACGTTTGGATGGCGTGGAAGTTCGGAGAGTCAGATACCAGCTCAGGTGTTTACCTCGTCCATTAACCTTAGTTTTGTTACCATCGTATTGTTTCTATGTGTGTGCGATGTTAAAACAATTAAAGTCCTTTCGAAACTAATTTTATCACGGATCTTTTTAAGTAGTTTTCAGTCTCCTTTGAGATGATATCTCTTAATTTTTTTGTTTTTAAAAACATTTATTGAAATGTTTACAACTTATTTAAAAAAAATTTAATCAGATCTCTCCGTCTTTCTGATATTTTATGCGTGACTGATTTACACATTATTTGTAATTTTAAAATACTTAGTGTTGGAAGAGGCTTTAGTATTTCATAAATTTCAAAGTAATACTTAATACAAATTATGAATAATCTTTACTTAATCTTCTGTTATTATTAGAATTTTTTTTTCGTAATCCTTATCTGGAGCTATCTGATTATTTAATGACTTGGTCTTAAGTTTCAAAAGTTCTAGCGTTAAATAAAGTTGTTTTTTTTTTCCTAAAGTAAAGAAAATGATAAATTGTAGTAGAAATAAATAAAAAAAAAATTAAAATTAAAAAAATATAAAAAAGTCAAAAAATAATTTAAAATAAATTAGAGTTAATTAGAGCACAAATTAAATTAGAGTACAATTAGAGTTAAATGTTCTCGAGTCCCAATCCAAGAATATGTAATGAAATGAATGCTTTAATTTAATTCTATAATTGTCAGAATGACGTGTTGCCAAAGTGACGAAATACTTTGTCGGATATTTCTATCGTCTACACGGGCTAGAATTTGCGTAAACACATTAAATACTTGTTTTAATCGCTTAAATTTTTCCTCTTTGGTGACTTCATTGAAATATATTGACGCTCGATAATTCTGCAAAACCCGGCACAGCCGCGAACCCGAAAGTACCGTATTAAAGAGAACTAGGTATAAACGTATTAAAGAAAACTAAGTATTGCATAGTATTTTATATATTACATAGTATATATTAAAAATGTGTTCGTCTTTTAGAAATTGCATTTCGTTTTAATCGCGCCGTATTAAATCCCCAGTAACAGCAACTTAAAGCTGTTTTCGCGCACTGTTAGAAAATTGAACACCAACAGAGAAATCAGTTTTACTAAGAAACCCCCACCGCGTTGCTTTTAAATGCCACGTAAGTAATTACTTGTAAGGTAAATGTCGGTTAAAAAAAATGATACAATCAACTAAGATAGTGTTACATGTGCAGAAACTCGAGTGTTTCAATTTTTTGTACACCGTAGCGTTTAGAGCCTGGTAAGATAACTCGTGATCGAAAGGTCTCTTTATTCCAAAGACAGTATTTTCGCGAGGCTGATCTGATTGAATGTCGTGGCTTAAGGTCTTAACTGTAGCTTAGTGTAGAATTTAAGAAAATTGGTGCGAAGCCTGATTTCTCTAAGCTACTAGATTCTCTCATGCTGCTTCTAACGCGTTGTATAATCAATCATTTCGTCTTCAATATAGATTTATTCAAAATGATTCATCCGATTTCAAAATTGTATGTTTTCATAAACGACCCAGAATGATAAGTAATGTATGAATGTGAAGGGAAAATATTGAAGTTTTTTTACAGGTGTTCAATATAACTTCTTTCAGTCACACATATAATGTAAATTCGATATGTAAATTCCTGCCAACACGTTGTAAAGTGTCAGAGGTAATTTACTGTATAGCCGCAGAAATTCGTTGTTTAAGTTCACATAAATGTGCAAGCAATTGTGGCGCATACATTTTATCTTTTTCAAACTCCCAAAGGAAGAAATCGCATGGAACCGTATCAGGAGACTTAGGTGGCCAGCTGTGTAACTTCAGGTAATCTGGTGTAGGGAGATCGATCCAGTTGAGGAGTAGCGTCATGACATCTTCCAGATAGCTTTAGTGTGATAATTTCACAAATACCACGCAAGGGGCATCTATTTTTTCCTATGTAAAATTTGTTTTTTCTTTGTATTTATGTGTTACTTATCATTCTGTGACGTTTATTTCTGAAAATGTAGAATTTTGAAATCCGATGAGTCATTTTGAATAACCTTGTACTCTATTGCAAATTGGAAATTTTAGTTTTTCGAACTAAAATGAAAACTGCATAAGCATTGAATAGGATTCTTTATTGTTATATGCTTTAACCATTCGTATAAGATTATTTTTTTGCCATAAAAGAATGTTTGAGGTATATGCACTTGCATTAGACCCTGAAGCAAATAATATTGTTCAAATTTACATTTTATTTCTCTCATCCAATTCCTCAGGGGCTCACCTTTAGATAAATATGGGAATCATGACCCGAAGCTCCCTAATGGAGTGATTCAGGGTCTTGATTCCCCACGGGGTTCAACATCTTTGATAAACATGGGTGACGTACCCTCGGATACCCTAGCGATCTTTTTCCGTTTTCGATCCTTCTTCTTGGCAACCCATTCTTACCTCTTTCTTACTTTTTCTAACGTCTAAATTATAGTTTAAATAGATGTTAGACCCTACTTTGACAGATTTGACTCTTGAACCATGAACTATCACTCACTCACTCAACTAGCCAGCATTTTGTTTCACTGTCCTACAATAACTTTACGTTGTCATAAGTGCATTCCTTGATTCTTTTCTGCTCAGCCGAATGTTTTCTGTTGTATCGATTGTTTCAGGAAAAAATGACGCGAGCGGCAATTTCCGTTTTTTAGCGTCATTTGCCTTCATCAATGTTTGATGAAGCGTCAAACGCGCTTTCGAATCCCGCGCTTCTCTCCCTCCCTCTTTCTACGCATTTTTTTTCTCTCTTTCCTCCTTTTTGCTCCCATTCTGTTGGAAGTGACGTCTCTAAAGCTCCTGAGAAACGATTTGTGTTTTTTCGTCGAGCCCCCCCCCCCCCCTCTACTTGCACTGTTAGCTAATCTATCAGAAAATGAGAACTTTGAAACAGTAAGAGATGGACAAATGCGCATGTCACAAACACCTGGCCGCCGTGCTTATACAAACTTGTAATTTTAGTAGAATTTCGAATATATTAATCAGCTTTTTTTTTGGTTATTGTATTTATAAAATACATAAAAGTTGCTTTTTAAGTGCATATTACGATTTAAAATTCTAATATCAATGTAATATTTGTGAATGTGTGTTCGAATAGGGTTTTCGAATTTCGTGAAATTGGATGAAGTCATTTTTAATATATTTCAATAAAGAAGCAACTCAGTTCGAACAGAAATTGAGTGAAGCGTTTATGGTTCTTTGTGAATCAAAGTGAAATAGTGTCAATACAAGATGTAAGGATACTACTTATAGTAGGAAGACGGTAGCATTCAAAATTTTCATCTGAATGCAAGATGTATTCTGAGATCATGGTATCCTTTTTCATCAGAAATGTTGCTCATTGTCCATAGGATTGTGGGTTCCCAAATTGAATTTCACCACTATTAGATAGATTAATTATTTTATTGACGTCGCTCTTAGAAGCAACAAGAAGGCTATTGACGTCGAACCTCTTCATTTTTTAACCACGGTCAAATGAAAAGAACAACTCCTGAATTGGCACTCCGCTCTCAAAACTTCCACACAATCTCAAAATGAGAACTTGGAGCCTCGACAGATTTAATATGCATTAGTCCTGCTACGCGATGGGTCTTCTGTGGCATAAGGACTTAAGCCCTCGTTTAGAAAGAAACAATAGTGATCATGACAACTCGTTTAGACGGAAGCAATAGCGGCCATGACTTTGCAATAATGAACACTCGGCTGCCACAACCATACCCCTAGACCAAATAGAGAATATTGCACGTTAGAAAAAACTTGGTTTCAAAGATTTTATATAGCGTAGAATGCTAGTTGACAGAACTGCAACTTTTCTACCAAAGAGTCATTGGTTTGAGTTTTGAAGATGCCAAAATCTGTAGTAAAAAATAACAAGCCTTGTTACTTGTAATATTATACAGTGCTTCAAGTTCTATGGATGGGAACGTGTGGAAGTTTAAGGGATGTGAAACCACTGAGGGTGTCGACCACACCATTTGACGGATATATACAGTCAGTAAATGTTGGAAATAAATTATTTGGATACCGCCAGGAGGCGCCTTGTCTCGTGTAAGTGAGAGCGCACGGGTTCATGGATAATATTACACAGTAGTTTTGGTTCTTGACCACGTAAGGAGACTTATTTCTTGTTTAGAAGTAATTTCTCCTGACCGCTAAAGTGGGTTAAAATATGGGTGATTTGGAAGCCCGTATATAATTTGTAAATAGCGTAATTATTTGTTTATGTGTAATTAGCGCGTAGAGACTGTAAATAAATGTGTTTAAAAAGCAAACAAAATAATCGCTATCCCGCTTTTCCTTGTTGGATTATTATCCTCCAGAACAGTAGATTGGTAATATAATTTTAGATTAATTCTCACTCGATGTTTAGTTAAAAAATCGTCGCATAGCGGTATTGTAGAAAAATATAGAGCTTCCAAAACAATTGGTAATTATCATCTGGTTTCAGATCAAATGAATGGGATCCATTATTTACGTGACTCTAGTTATTATACAATAATTATTAAATGAATGAAAACTTTATTGTTTTCTTTCTCTTCCCAAACAGTTTTCCGGTAGATCTAATAAATCGGAAGTGTAAAAGGATACGAAGAAATACGTCTAAAAATAAATGCCACAAATGATTAGTATAACGAATTTTCAACAAGCATTGATTTTTAAATAATATCGCAATAGTTATATATAAAATCGTAATATTAATTTCATTTATTATATGAGATTTTGAATACTTAAATTGTAAGACATTTATCTTGCAGATATTTGCGCATTTAAAACACGTTAAAAGATTAATATATCTATGAATGGGAGCATGCGCCGTCATCCAGTTATTACTCCTTCAGTTTCTTGAACATCGACTGCTAAGTGCACTCAGCCGATTTTAAAGGATTAATGCTCTTTTTCCTTTCTCTCTTTTTAAATCGTTTTTTATATCTTTGTGAGAGCTTTTCTTTTCGTGCTTTGGTTAGAAAGAGTAGTTTTCAATTTATATCGGGATAATGTCTGCTTGTTTATTTTTCCACTTTTTAGAACGGATTAAGATTGGAAAGAAAAAAAAAAGGCCAATTAAAAAAAAAAAACCGAGCAAGCGGCATTAGTCATGAAGACCTCTCTCTCTCTCTCCCCTCGATCTACAGTATTTTAAATGCGGGACAAAAAATTGAACTCTTGAGGGGGTGGATAAATCTGCTCGGATCACTCTTTCGTTTAATTAAAAGTAACTAAGTTACTTATTTTTTCCTAGGAAAATAATTGTATTAAAATTGTTTTGAAAAGCATAGCCGCGGGAAGAAAATAATTGTACGCAATTTTTTTTTGAAGCTTATGAAATCGAATTGAACTGGATAATCTAACATGATGAAAAAAGGCTAAATACATTAAAAATGAATTTAAAAAAATATATTAATCTGTGGCATATTAATAATCTTGTGATTCGCGGCAAACTTCCGATTTTCTTTTTTTAAAAAAAATTAAATGCACGCTAAGTTTTACATTTATAGCAAAATCTATTATACTTATATGTTCTCGTGGTTCCAAGTCCTTACGTAGCGGAGTGGAGAAATTAGGAGTATTGAGTTCTAGCTCAGGTATCATCACTTGACCGAGGCTCAAAATAACAAGATCCGTCGCCAACAGTCATCGGGAAGCTTTTTAGGATGACATGAATAAAACAGTGATAAATCAGTCAGTCGACTTAAATGCTCAAATGCATATATATATTTCTTCACATTACATATTAACATACATTCAAATATATTGTGATTAGTTTTTCTTACTTTCTAGAAAATAAAACATTTTTTTCAATCCTAACTTAGTTTCCATTTTCCTCATTTATATCCGTTTTACATCTTTAACCTGCATCACTGTTTCTTTAATATTTTTGAAAGCCTTAAAAGTGATAGGTTTTGCATGTTATACTATGTATTCATGTTTTCCTATAATAATAGTAGCAAGCGAATATGTAAATAGAAATTATTGGTGAATGCAGCTATAAAAATTGTTGTGGTGCAAAATTGAGGAGCGTTCAATCGTAATCAATGTCACCTGACATCTGTTATTTCTGTTGACACGCGTTTCAAATTTCAGGTTCTGAATTATTACGAATTTTAACCTTATTTACGAGTAAAGTTAACTTAATTAATGCGATTTTTTTTTTATTTTCGAATTTTTCTTTGTAATGATAGGCGCCATTGTGACGGATTGCCACTTCTATTTGACTCTTGTGGCATAATCCAACTAAATATAACTGGCTTTAAAAGTCAATAAACAGTCTAATATTACGAGTAAATAATAATAATATTTATCTAATAATCCTACTTAATCATTTATCAATTGTAATAACATAGTATATTCTCTCTGCACTCCAAGCCTAGCCAACCAATTTAAATATCGCTGAGACTAAATATTCTTACCGAGGCCTCTCAGTTGAAATTACTTCCTCCGACAGTTTCTCTGAAGCACCAATAATCGGTAGCTATCACTCTTGATACTAGATCTATACTCAAAGTTAACATCTCTCTCTCTCTTCTAATTTTCCCTTTAACTTATATCATTATATCTGAATCACTTCAATTTATTTCAACCTGCATCTAATTAGCATAATCATGTTTCCTTTTGGTTGAGAAGAAATTGTTTTTTTATGCAATTAATCTCAGTGAAAGTCCTCAAGGTTAGTGAAGAGAAAATCGCGAATAGCCCAACGTCACAACTTTTCTAATTTCATCCACCAGTCGAAATCAATAGGTTTATTTCATTTGAATAGCAACCCCTTGTTTGAAAACTTTTTTTTCACTTTACTCAAGTAAAGATCGAATTGTGATTTTCCAGTTCTTGCACCAAAAGAAAAGCGAAAACTTGCGGAAAGGTGCTATTACATTAGCTGCAAAACATTCTAAGCACAACAGAATGAAAATGCGCTTCCGAAAATAACTGTCAAGATAAATCTTATGCTATTGCCGATTCTTTGAAAAACAAAACTGTGGACGTAAATTCAAAAGTTATGGAGAAAAACTTAAGTAAGAGATATCGTGTAGAATTTTGTCTCTCAAAAGTACTTTTCGGCGGAAAGCCTATGGACTTTAAATGCACTTATGAAATTAATGGAAGATCCAGAAACTATCTAAACATTCAAAGTAAAAATTATGAGAAGTATTTTGACTGTTTAACTTTATCTAGTTTCTTGATAATAAATTGTGCGTTCTATATTTAAATGTTTTTGCTACTATTATCATAGGACAAATTAAATTCATCAATTATTATTATTATTATGGAAAAGAGGGAGTATTCCAATAACAGCATGTCACACACACATTGCATAATCCTAAAGAGTCTTATGTTTGAAAACCAACCGACAACAAAAAATTTTGTTCTCGAAATTTGTGTAAATTCTCTCTTTGCTGATTGATGGTTCGTTAATGTCACACTTAGAAGAAAAACCACGGCTATTTGCGAAATATCTATATATTTTAAACTTCGAAGACGAAGACTATTCCTAGGCTGGCACCTCCCTCTTCCAAATTCCAAACCTCGTCGAGGAGGACTTACTGTGATTTAACGTACATCAGTCCCACTAAATGGCGGATCTTTAGTAACATCAGAGCTCTAACCCATGACTCGATGGAAAGAATGCCGGCCGTTAAGTTCGCGACCATGTCCACTAGGCAAACTCATCCACTTCTCCTCCCTGTCTCATCTCGTGAGGGAAAGAGTTAATCACTCTTTGTATAAATTTTTGCAAGCGTTCTCATGTTATCATGACCAGAACTAATAAACCCAATGAAATTAAAAGTAAATCAGAATCTGAAGATTTAATTTCATATTTTCCATATAGATGTGTAGTAATAAAACTTCCCCTCCCCTACCAACCTCGATTATAATCTTGACAACTTCTATTGGCCAAGTAACTTGAGAAATTGTTTTCATATTTAAGACAGCGAGACTTTTTGAGATGGATGTAAAATGCTTCATCTCTAACGTAGTAAATTATAAATAATGTGAAAGACAATCATTTTGTTTCGCGTTGAACATGTGTTAGTTTTAGTAACCAAGTTTATAATCAAAAGCAGCTTAGGAAATAAATTCGAATGATGAAATGAAAGGATATATACGTAGGAGGTATCCGTCGAGACAAGACATCTCCTGGTGCTTCGGAGTCAAGGGAGAAAAATGTTCGGTGTTGACGTTTACCAGTTCATTGAAGAGGCTCGAAGTTGAATCATTATTTTATTCTTGATTGGATGAAGTAATACTATTTATAAAATTGTATGTACATGTTATTTTGGATTAACTAGTTCCCTCGTCAAAGATAGATAGCGGCCTCATTGTATTGCATATCAGTGATGGCATTCGGAGTTTACTTTCGACGCCAGATGCGAAGCAGAAGGGAAGCGGAAATGAGCGGGTGGTGGGGAAGAGAGCGAGAACGAAATGTCGCTCAGTTTTGTTCAGGAACAGGAGACACTGCTCGAGCTATCACATGACGTTGATTTATGGTGCCATCTATCGAGTAACTGAGTAACTGGTTTTACAGTACATTGGAAAATACAATAAATAATTTGTTGTAGTAACTTATATTATATATATATATATATATATATATATATATATATATATATATATATATATATATATATATATATATATATATATATTCTAACAGTCAAATGCTCAATAATAACGTGCAGACGTTTGCGACGTTCTATCTAAATAAAAATTGTAAGTATTTAGAATGTTGAAAAGCCCAGAGAAGTCACGACTCGAAGAATTCCACGCAAACGCTCAATTTGTACTTTCTGTCTATCTAATAAGGCCAAAATGACAAAGCATTTATGCAACTACTGCATTAAGGCTGCTTGTGAAGAGCACATTTTTAACATCTAAAAATGCTCATTTTTACCACTTTCCTATTTTTTAAGTGGAACATTCTATTACTTCTCTTAAATGAAGCTAATTTGTATGAAATAACAATTAAGGAAAATATGAAAATATACTTGTTTTTTATTCGTAGTCTGCGTCGAACGATTAGTTACGGTGTAACATTTATTTATGCTTAGTTATCTAGGGTTAAGTTGCATTTTTTTCAAAAATTGTAAAACTGTCACCTTCTATCAACGCCATGGAACGAGCATGAAGGAATTCATTTTTACTGATAATATTCTTGTCATTCAAGTGCTCGTAAAATTGAATATTTGGTCATTTAGTTGCGTCTTCAATGAATGAGGTTTTAGTCATTCGTGGCGAATGCTGTTCCCTACAGGGAGCGAAGTACCATCCGAGACGCCAGAACGAAATCTTATCGGTTTTATTGCTTTCGACTCAAAAACTTTTCGTTCGTTCGACATCTTTAAAGTAATTCCGATTCCAGAACGTGGAAATTCGAACGACGTAGAAATACATAATGCGCTACACTTTCACGGTTTGGTGCATAAATGTTTTCTGGAAAATTCCACGCACATCTAGACTTGGAATGAATTTTTATTTTTATTTGGAAGAAAAAAAAATCTACGTGGTACATCCATCTTAAGTACAATGAAAAGAAGTTATAGATTATAGAATATCATAGTAATTTGCATGCGTTTAGGGTTTCAGAAACGCAGAAATATTACAGCCCGCAAAAGAATCCCCTCTCTTGTAATCTGTCTCCAAAAGTTTTTATTTATTCCTCCGAACTTTAAATTATTCGAGCTTTTAAAGCGAAAACGTGATTCCGGGACATAAAACCCAAAAAAGAACGCCGCGCCGGAGTATTGAAAGGGTCGTGAGTTGTTAGTTGTTTTACTTTTTTCTCAATGTTACAGTTTTTCACCCTACTTACGAAATCTCTAAATGCAGTTTGGAAGCGAATTTCTTGTCACGTTCGGTGCCGAGGGGCCGGTTTTAAAATTTGCTCCTCGCCTCGTATTTCATTGCGGGGCGCCTCCTTTTATGGTTTCCAGTTACGATTGGCAGGCGCCCCAAGTTTGCATTCGGGCAGCCCCATCGCGTGTTTCAATTTCTTTCACAGCATTTTCCAGTTTTTATTTTCCTTAAACTTGTTTTTTATTGTTATTATTAATCCGAGCGGGACAGGACTCGAAGCATGTCGCCGTTGAATTATGATTATGTGAATCTTTGCCCAGAGAGTTTCTTTTCTCTGTGCCGTGGCTTTTGTTTCACACTTTTTATTCACGGTGTAAAAAATGTGATTCACCCTGTGTAAAGGAGTCCAAATCATTCGGACAGGGCGTTATTTTGAAGATGGGGCTCATAGAATATTTACTACTTTGTTTAGTTTTGAGGAAAGTACTTGAATAGTTTTTGTTTTTTAATCGACTTTTACTAAATTTGATGCATTTATAAATATGTCGTTCCAGATCAATGTTTGTACTCAAATTTTGACCCACTTCTTCTGATCCGATCGCGTTGAAATATTTGAATATATGAATAACTCCGATGACAGTTCCCTACTATGATATGCTCAAGCAGTGCCGGAATTTTGGGACGACCCTTGCACTTTGTACCCGAATTTTAACCCATTTTCTCTCTCTGATTGAGCTGAAATTTTTGCATTCAAGAATGTGCCATTTTAACTTTTGTCGTCGTCGTTGTAAAGAGCACCTGACCGCTGTGGATCAGACTATTTATAAATTAGATATCATTGGTATAATCAATACTAATATTCTGGATACATGTAAAAAATACCTTTCCAATGTATAAGGTGAAAGAAGTTTCAGTGAATTTAACAAAATATTTGTGTGTTGCTAGTAAAATTATATAAAAATTAAACTTAATCTATTCAGTGGAATTTCTCCCCCTAATTTTTCCTACAAAATTATTTATTTTGAATAACTTTAGACAATTGTAATATTTGTTCTCCTCCGTTATACTTGTAGTAAACTAAGGTTATTGTATATTTTTATATGTGTTACCTTTAGTATGCACTATAACCTATAATAAAAAAAATAAAATAAAAACTCATTCGTACGGACAAAATATAAGTTTTTTGCTGTTCTTTTTAAGAGGAAAATGGCTCAATGGGAAACACACTTTAACGTTTTATCTATTTTCAAAGAATTATGTACTCAAGCATACACTTTTGATTCGTTTATCACTTTATGATGACATTCGGTGATTCCTGTGAGTCCATTTAAGTGTATTCAGAAAAGTTTGTTTCGATTTTTTGATCCGAGTCAATACTAAATTATTACAAAACGGAAAACCCTTAACTTCCCGATTATTTTTCAATGCTTTTGAAAATCTGTTTCATCCCTTCAAATTACATCGTTCCCTTCATGGAAAAAGGACTAAATTTCTGTCTTTTACTTAGTTCATCGATTTTTTACTAAATTTGAAAGTTTGTTATTCGAACGAAATATTCAATTTAATTGAAAGCTTAACGATCTGACGACTAAAGACTTTTGAAATTTATGAATACTGACGTTCATACAAGATCGCATCAATCTTTTACTAACTACAATCTCTTTCGGTCGCCTTACTAAATCGGAATATGTTCAACAAAAACAATTTGAGGGCCTCTTTGCTTCAGCCCTGTCAATAATAGGATCTCGTCCCTTCACCGCACTTATTTCAACTTTTAAATAAAGAATAAATTTAACGTTTAATTTACCGACTCGCTATTGCATCATTGAGTGAATCGTGTAAATCAAAACTCCGCTGTCAATTTCGAGTAAATTTAAATGCAAAATAAATCTACTCCAACGAGTTTTGTCCCCTGCCGTCATTGAAAGTCTCGAAAAGCTCTTGTTTTATGAATCATAATATTCTCGTTGCAAGGTTTTAAAAGAGAACAATTCTATTTCGATCAATGTTTTAATAATTTAAAGAGAATTAAAATCGAGTGTTCATTTTTATCGAGTGTTTATTGCCTTTGGATTGAACTCCATTCCGACTGATGATTTCGCGACTACTCTCATCACGAGCGCTCTGAATTGTGGACTCTCTTCACTTAGGGAGGGACACCGCATTCTGATCACTCAAACTCTATGGGTACCCAGACGATATCCTCCTCCTTTGTGTGAGAGAGCACCCCCTGGGTTGTTATAGAGGAGGGTGGAGGAGTGACGTCATGAGTGATCTAATGCTTGTCACCGCGTTATCATTGTTAGGGCATTGATTTCTGATTGTGTGATGCTCGTTCTCTTGTTGGGTTGGAAACGTTGCACGGCCTCTTACTCGTACTGAATAAATCTTCCTTGTATATATCTCATCTGTTATGGCGGGAAAAATAGAGCTCTTGAGAGCGAGGAAGGGGAAGGAGAGGGGCTGTGCCAATTTTCAGAAATTAAGAAAATCGTTAAAGATTCCCAAATATATGTAAGTAGTCAGAAATTAAAAGTTAAAAAAAAAAGCGTTTACAATTTAATTTTTAAAATGTATTAAATGTATTATGAGAGAGAGAAAAATTTTTTGGGAAATTTCCACCACACTTTGGATTATATATATATATATATATATATATATATATATATATATATATATATATATAATATAAACCACTTTTATTCGCTTTGTATCTCCCCGAAGGCATTAAGAACATTTCATTTCTAGAGCAAATCGCTGATGGGGGGGGGGAGTAAAGGTTGAAAATTAGATCAAAATAAAGTTCTTACGAAATAAAACATTTTTTTTTCTTCATTAAATTGATGAATATTCGCTACAAATAATTTAAACTTTGTTTTGTATTAGACTTTGGAATTTACTACGAATCGTAAATATTATACAAGTTTTTGTAATATTATCGTAATAAATTTTGTATTAATGACCTATGCATTTTAAAATGTTACTTATTTGACATGCTAGTTAAAATTAATTATTTTAAATATTATTCTAATTTTCGAGCAAATGTAATTCGTAACATCATATCAGGATTAAAAAGCTATATTTCTCCCCAAAGTTGCGATTATGATTCATTTATCAACATTACATTTTGCGAATCCATGCTGTAATCCCGATTTATTTTTCATTTTCTTATAAAATTGATTTCAGAAACACGTTACTTAACAGTTTCAAAGAGGATACTTAGAAACGGTAGTATAGTGGTCATGGTCGTGGATTTTCGGCAGTCCATGCTTTCGTAGAGTCGTGAGTTCGAACCCGGATGCCCCTGAAGATCCATTATATAGCGGGCACGTTAAATCTGGTCAAGGCTTCAATTTCTCCCGTGGCAAGTGGAAGTTTGAAGAGGGAGGTTCCAGCTCAGGTGTGTCACCCTCGTCATTTGACCGAGGTTCGCAGTTACAAGATTCGTCGACATTAGCCCTCGGTGTTGCTTCTCGTACACAGTGCGACGTTAATAAAACAGTCACGTCACATTCAGAGAAGACGTCACTTTTTAATTGACTTGAGGCAATTTTAGTCTAGTTTACGCGTTCAGTTTTTCTTAACTTTATTTTCAAATTTTCTAATCTTTGTTTATTTTGTGGTCTGCGTCTAAAACTTTAGTTTAACGAGATTTAGAAATTGTCTAGACTGTATTTCAGTTCTTGTGTTCTCAACGTTCTTTTTCTCCCTATTCCACCGTATTGAAAATCTAATTTTGACGCGGAAGTAAATCAACGAAATAATTTTTATCTTTTGAAACTTGTCAGGAATATTGTGTTAGTGATTTTGATAGTATACAGATTTTTATAAATAATTAAATATCTGGCATTTTATTTAAACAAAGTTTATTTTTTAGGTGTATTTGATTTTTTTTTATAGCACGTGTTTTATCTCCTTATGTTTTATTTTTTCCTTTAATTCTTCCCTATTCCTTTGTTTGGAAAATAATGTCCCCCACCCCCTTTTTTTCACAATAAGTTGGCATTTGTAAATACTTACGCATTTCTCTGTCCGACAATGCAGTTAAAATGCTTCATGCATGTTTTTCAGAGAATTATATTGAATTACGGTTTTTTTTTTTCTTATTGCTCTATGTTCTCTTATTAAGCCCCGCATTTTATAAAGTAATTAGTAATTTTTATTTTTGGGAGTTTCTCAGGTTTTTAAAACTTAAAACAGTTTGTTTGACGTATAGGCTCTCGGTTTTTTTTTTTTTTTTTTTTTTTTTTTGCATCAAAAATTTTATAAATCCCAATCTTGATGCAATTTTAAAGAATTAGTGTTAAACCAACACTATACTAAATTATATTTTTCTCAAAATATTGTTTCTAAGTTTTTTTATGTATTATTTTCCATTTAATAATGCTGAGTTTATTTTATAGCATTCATTTACTGTTTTTGGTAAACCAGTTTCAATAGAGAAAACCTTTCATCAGTTCCCGACTCCGTTGATCTACTTGTTTATTCGTACAAATAGATCAACTGTCACTGCCATCTATTAGTCGATAGAAGAACTAATCGTATAAACAGAAAAAATGGTATAATATGGATGGTCAAGAATTTATAAATGATATTGATGTCGCATTGAGAATTTTCGTGAATAACAGTTGGTACAAAAAGGAAATTTCGTTTCATTTTGAAATGTATTCAATGTTCATATCTGTAGTGTGCGGGTGAATATTTAGTATTAAGCATCAGTTTTATTACTTCATGTCGCCCTGCTTAAAAACTGTGAATTGTAAACGTTCTAAGTTTTTCATTTGGAGAAGTTAATAAATTTTGTTTTTGGAGTTCTTCGACTTGGAGTAAATCTCTGTTATACAAGTTTAAAAAATGGCAAAAAAAGAAAAAAAGTTATTTTGTTTATGAAACCTGTATAAGCTAGAGATGGGGGGGAAAGGAAATTCAAACGTAATAAGAGGAATTTAACGTAAGTAAAAGGGATTCAAAATTTCCTTAATAGTTACGTTATCTTACGACACTTCATTAAAGCTCGTTACAATCGTATGTGACATTAAAGTGAATAAGTTAAGTATTGAAAATTTTAATTTTTTCTAGGATATATTATTATGAAATAATATTGTGCCTTATATTATTTCCTAGTACCAAGGTAACTTTGATATTTTTCTCTGTTACTTATACATATGTAAAACAGTAAATAATGGACAATCACCGTTTTCTAAAATCATTTAACGTGCAAAATTTGAAAATCCTGCATATTTTCCCTCAATCTCCGTTTGGAAAATAAAATAAATCAAATCAAAGAAAACAAATATTTCCTGGAATTTATGTACATAGTTTGTTTTCCTCTCCCTTGCCCCCGCCCTCTATTTTTTACTAGCTTGAATTTTTATAATTTTTTTTCGATCTAAACTAAGAAAATTGCTCTCGGAAAAATAATCTCGTAACCACCAACAAGTTCCAGTCGGCAATAACTGCCATTTCCGAATTTTTGCCATTTTTATTCTATGTTGGAATAATTCCAGACAGGATATAAAAACCAGGGATTTCTTTAAATAAATGTTATCGCCAAACAAGCTATAAAAGAGCAACAACTGCAATATGGGCAGGAATGTGAAAAAACAAATAAAAGGCAACTCCAAAAATTAGGCTCTCCAAAACTTTATTTTTGGAAGGGGATGAAATGAAGCTTCTTTTTCTCTCTCGGCGAAATTAATAAAGCGAGATTTATTCGAAGGCTTAAAGGCAAGCATATTTCATCTTTCACTTCGAACGCCGAGGGTTTGAAAAAAGAAGAAAAAAAAGTTTTTTAAATTTCCTCTTTACAGGAACGGAGTTTGTTTACCGAATTGTTCCTTTGCCACTAAAAATGTTTGGGCATAAATTCGGTTCAAACTTTATATTGCTAGAGGCGCTTTTTCAATAACACAGGGAACTATTACTTCCTCCCGTGTGATGAAAATGCGATTTTTGGAAGAATTCAGAGTGGCAACGGCTCGTTTTATGCGTTTTCAGTTGTCGGGGTCTGTTTTACATTCGACAAATGAAAGTTCTTTCTAAAAGGAACGCGAAGCGAAAAGTGAGTCGTTGAAAGATTTAATAAACGTCAATTTGTATGTATATCGGGGGTTTACTGATATGCTGTTTGCAAAACCGAGCTAATATTTCTTTCTTGTACACACATATATAACAAAGTTTCAGTCATCACTTCTTCATACCAGAACATACATAAGTGCACTAGAAGTTACATTAAAAATGTTCTGTTCAACGGACTTTTCGAAATTTCTAGTGTTTTTTAGAAAGTCAGGTGCGGTGAGGCCATTTTTTTTCTTTTAGCTACAGGATTTTCATTTCTATCGACAATATGAACATATCTTTAAAAATAACTTTTACATGAAATAGAATAATACCTATATATTAATGAACAACTTGCTAAATAAAAAGTAAAACGTTCGATTTTTAAATAGACCGCAAATGTATGTCCTTTACTGTATGAACAATTCCGAAATTACGTTAAAAGATTTAGTGGTGCATATCTAACGATTAAATCGAAATTTATTATGTTTGCTCTGATCACCGTACCTTCAATAATGAAGGAAGTCTTACGATTATCTAAAGCGACTAAAAGTTTGTATATTTTGTTCTGGAAGGAGTGTTTAAATAAGATTTTTAAAATAAATTCATTTTTCTTTAAATAAGAAACATAGAATGATTGAGAAGCATAAATATTTTCTTTTAAAACCGGAGAAAAACAAATTTATTTCAATTGAATATCTTTTCATCGATTTCTACACAAAATTAAAATTTCTCGTTGGATAGAGTTATTGCAGACCTTTTAGAATTTCTCTTTCGAAAGTGAAAGATCGGGTTTTAAGGCATTTTATTTAACAAGATTTGGTCTTCATTAAAAAAAAAGTATCGTAACAAAATGGTAGCCTCAAAATCTTTTTAAAATATAACATTATATCATAACAGAAAGATAGAAAGCATTGAATTGATTGTTATTGATTCAGCTTGAAGCTTTAATTGTTAATTTAATTGAAATTGCACTAATGCATACCTTAACCCTTCAAATGAAATGAAATGAATTATGCATTGATCTATTGACAATGATTCAACATCTTTTTTTTTTTTTTTACGAATTTCATGTGAGGATGACTCCATGAAACTCAAATGATTTCTTCAAAACTTTTTCAAGAGGAATAACTAAGTTACTCTCAAGTGAAAGAAACCAGGAAAAACTCTAATGGGGCGTGAATGCTTATTGATGAATCTCTACAGAAATCATAGTGTGGTAATTTTTGAAGATCGTTTTAATTCTAGATAACTGAATATTCGTCTTAACTGTAGAATACTGACTTCTGCCAGTTCTAGATGTTCCCATTATTCTCACACTACTTCACTAACAAAACCTTTCTAACAAATATTATGAGTTATCTGAATGTAATAAGTACATCTGTACGCTGTATACTTTTCGAGGCTTGTTGTAAATATCGTCTAACAGTCGAATGTTTAGTGATAATGCTCAAAAATATGCGAAGTGTCACCAAAATAAATACTGAAAATAATTCGAATATTGAAACGACTCAAAGTGTGGCAAACAAAAGCATAATTTGTACTTTCTGTTCCAATAATTTCTGAATGACTAAGTACATATACAACTACTCCAACAAGGCTTTTTGTGGAAAGCACATTTTTAATATTTACCAAGAGTGCGTTTAAACGCTCATTTTTACCACTTTTCTTTTTCTACTAATGCTTTTCTTAATTACGCTAAATTGTTTGAAATAAAAATGAAGGAAAAATAAAATAATATGCTCGTTTTTTAATTCGTAGTTTGAGTTGAATAACCAGTTACAACATTTATTTGTAATAGAGTTAAGCGTAGAATATGTTATATACGTGAATGAACTGTTCAAAAACATCTTCCTTATTAGACACTCAGACATTCCAGTCACATGATCATCTCGATTCTTACGTTGCCATGGTAACACAACATATTTGAAGAAACAGAGGAGTAAATTATTTTTTAAATTCATTGTGGTAAATTGTACGGATAATTTTTGAGAGAAAGAAATTTTTTACTTACATTTCGTATTATAACGCATTATTTTGTATTATTTACGTATAAATAGTTTCGTAAATTTTAAAGGACAGCTAGTTTTTATGACACTTATTTAATTTAACGGCTAGAAAAGTCATTTTCACTCGCAAGTAATCTCATGGTCATGAAAAAGAAATACAAAATTTTAAATTCTATGTCTGTTTGCTTGTGTTTCAAGTACACAATATCGGTGACTTCATTAATTCACGGAACGAAAGTTTGTTCACACATTCATGAATCGCCAGATTTCTTCACGCCGCACGTCTTTGAAAGCGCCAGAGAATTATCATAAAATTTTCAAGTAGAATAGACGCTTTTAGGACTATATTATATTATTTGCTTTGCTCTCAATGAATGTTTTGAATTCCGATCCATTTTGAAGCAACAAAAACTAAAATTTGTAATTTTTAAGATATTGTCTGAGACAACCCTTATTAAAATAGGCGGTAATATTGTGATGATCAATTGTTACGTTTGTTACTTGAATAATCTTCTGATATTTTCACACTCCACAATCCATTTTTGTCTCAAACTTGAATAGCATTCCTGTATTAGATCTCTTTTAACATGGTAACGACCCAATTGTGCAGCATTTTGTCATTATGTTATTGAAAACGCAGACATTTCACATTGAGACGATCATCACTAAACATTCAAGAAAGGGACTCTAACTGAGTACCACTTTTGCATAGAAAAATGACGGAATATTAACATATTTCGAGTTTTTTTACTGTACATTTTACCATAATACCCATTTTTGTATATATATCAATCCATTTTTTTTCTAGTAGAAAATATATTCCACATTTTGTGTCCTATATTCTAAATTCGAACAGGTCGTTTTTTTTTACGTTCTAAAATGAAAATATTCATTATTGTAGAATGTTTTTAAAAGTTAACTGCGCAGTATAATAAATTGTTAAATGTACTGTAGCTTCCGAGAATATATTTTAATATTGGGGTATTTGAAAAAAATATAGAGCTTAGAGTTAGGATTTTGTTCTTTAACAATTGGATAAAAGACTTTAAAAACATCAAATATAAAAGCCACATCTTTATTTTTCAAAAGATACATAAAAAATCAGACCTGTAGTCGAAGAGCTTAAATACTAATGAACCTACTCTGAGCACGACGGATGATTCTTATTCTTATGACGTTCAAATTTCTTTTATTGCATTGGCTAAACTTATAATGTATCGAAATAATTAGTTTGCTGTGTTCAAAATACTATTATATTCAAACCTTCCTAAGATGATATTCTTGAAATTAGACGAATGATAAAAATGAATCCCGATCCTTTTGTTTTCAGTTTATATGTAAAAAAGCCTGTGTATTCTCAGAATAGTATACTAAAACACCAGTTGTTTCCTCCGCCTATGGCACAAACAAATGGACCTCCCTTGCTAGTAAATGGGAATTCAGTGATCACATCGTGAGTGTTGTTTGTTCTGTGTTCAAAGATTTGAATCTCTGTCGTCATTAAGTCTTTTTTATATGGTCACTAAATTACTCAGTCAAATGTAAAGGAAGATGGATGAACCAAATCAATTTACTTTTTATTCAAATTATGAATATTTGAATTCTGATGACTAATCTCTAAGGCGCTTGAATTATCATTTGGAATCGTAAAATAAACTGTCTATCACCGATTCACTCTGCCTCGAATGAGTAGAATATTAGGAATTGAGAGTTCGATTCCTGAAACCCTTTACCTATGTTATCTGAGATCCCTCTGATCACTTCTCAGATTACGAATGGCTGGTTCAGACGTCTCATTATGATTCGCTAACATCGACTAATTCCGACCTCAGTGTGACATTCTTCACGGCTTATATATATATGCATCTGATCAAATCTACTCATTACACTTTATATTGAGAATCTAATCTATATGAATCAAGTTTCATTTTATTGGGAGAAGTCTCATTATAAATAATTCAAGTAGAAAAATTCTAAAGGCTAGTTCCAATGAAAAAGTTTTTTTATCCATTTTTTTTTCTCATTACAATGTGTATAAATTCAAGGATTATGTAGAATGTACTATTTTGCCTGAAGTTGTTTCGCATGTGCAGTATCCACTTGCAGAATGCCCACTGTAAACAATAAACGCATGGAACACTTCTAACAATGTTAAAATATATATGACTATGTTCATGGGACTGATCTCTCCCCTTGTGCATTTTCAGATGGCGTGAACGAAGTGCAAGCGGAATGTCAGCTGAAGGTGCGACTGGTGTCAGAGGCGATGCTCTTCAACAGCGTAACAGTGCGACTGGACGACATGACGCAGACCACCTTCCTCTCCCCCCTCTTCGATTTTTTCGTGGAGGGACTGGCCGCCATACTCCCCTGTCCTAAGGAGAACATTTTCGTCTTTAACGTGCAGGTAAATATGGAGCGTTTATTTTTGCAATTCACTTGAATATCTAGAAATAGTTTCAGTTCTGTGGGACACCTCTCTTTCATTTAATACGATGCTCCCTATTTCTAAATTGGATAGTCACTGAAGTTCACATTTGAATGATGAGATAAATAACAGTTCTGTTTATTAAATAACGAGTTAAGAATAATTAGTAACTGGTCTCTCTATATTAGCCTTTAATGCTCCTTAAATCTTGTCTAGAATGACGGACTAACTTCTTGTTTACCTACTCACTCGTGTTCGAGCGAGTTTAATCATAGATTGTGAGGTTTCTTCAAATTACGCAGACCAGATTTACCACAAAAATTCGATTATCTGCTGTTCTCTTAAGTGAAGAGAACAGCATAGAATCGAATTTATTTGGTAGCTCTGGTCTGCGTAATTTACATGTAAGTTGAATTACTAGACTCTAGCAACGTCTCATAAATGCCCAAGAGGACGGTTGAAGGGAAATAGGCCAAGAATCCATTTTCAGTGTGGAATAATAATTTGGAATAATAGGTTTTTAGTTCTTCACGTAGAGAAATGTGCAATTTTGGAAAATAAGGTGCTATGTTCGAAGTAAACATTTTCACCTAATCGATTTTCGAAACGATAATGTCTATTTTCTCGTCTGTACATTGTTTACCTAAACAAAGTTCGCTAGCTGGGTGGGTCGGTAGAGGATTAAAGGTACAGCGAGTAGTGAATTCCCTGAGAAAGAAGGTCTTGTGAATAGATGCACAGATTTGTCTAGTAGCTCGTCAGTTGAACGTGGCTAAAAATATCGGGCTCATTCCTGAACGTTTCATTGTATAACCCTATGAAAAAACTTATAAGACGATTGAAATATTTCCGACAATTATAAATGAAAGGGAAATACATTTGAAACATTTCCAAAGCCTTCATTCCGTTAATAAATATTTGGCATCCTTAAATCAGTAATTAACTATAGATTGCACAAAAAATTACTGAAATGAAAAGTATCATTTTTACTTTACTCCTCTTAAACTTATGTTTGCCGTTCCGACGAAAGTTTCACGCGAGATGATACTCCCCCACACTCTACAGACCCTTTCTCCAAACAAAACGATGTTTTCCCTATCACAATCGCAAATGTACCAAACTATAAAAAATGGCAATAACTAACATACTAAACAGTTCAAATTCATTTTGTGCTTTGGAACAAAAGAATATTGCCTTGTCTTTTGTGCATTAAATCTGGTATACTTATTTTTCCATTCAGAACACAAATTATTTCCTTTCTTAATTACTCTTGATTACAGATAATTATTTAAATTTTATTTTTTTCTCGCTACATTTATGTTTGTCTATTTTCCTCGGTATAATTATGTAAGGATATGATTTTCTTCTTAGAAAGAATTGTGGCTCTAGTTATTCTTTATTGTCATGTAATAGAGATAATTGGTTCGATTATGAGCTTAAATCTTCTGTAATTAACTTTTACATAAATGTCAGATTCTTTTCAATTTCTTTTTCATTTATTTTGCCTGAGTACCTCAATCTTACGTCTTCTTTAAAAAATTTTTAACAATTTTATTGTTTGAAGCATTATTTCATTGAGATTTTAGTGAAATAAATCTGCCATTTGAATTGCGGCATTTCGTGAAAGAGATAAATATGTATCAAACTATGAAAAATGTATTGCTCTCCAAAATATAATACATACTCTTCCTAAAAATCTCCCGAAAACAGTAAGCAGTCAATATTTTACTCTACTATAGAAATTTTTTAAAAAAAGGATAGGGGAAAAGTATTTGACACACAGAATACGAGCGATTTTCCGTTTCACATCCAAGTCTATGGAGAGGAGGAGGGAGTGGAAAAAACTGTAAGTTTTTGTTTTCGGCCCGGGATCTTTTCTTGACAACCTTTCGAGATATGATTGATCAAACTGTTATCGTTCTTTTAAAACTTTTCGAGAGCTCCGGCCATTAAAGTGTCATCAAACGAAATCTCTTCTTACGAAGCAGTTTGTTTCCGCTCCTGCCGATGGGGGCACCACCTCTGCTCGTTAAACTTCAAATCGACCTCTTTCGCAATGCTCGGAAACCTTTTCTTTTCAGTGTTGTATCTACGTGCGATATCATTAATGTTAGATGCTTTTTACAGTACTTTTTCTTTAAAATTTTAGTTGTTTTCTCCTTGGGCCGGAAGAGAATATTTAGCATTTGAATGAAATGATTGCATGAATGAAGTATTTCAAATCCGTTGTATCTCGACTTTTTGATTCACGATTAGAAAATAAAACAATTGAAAAAATATTTCAACGGATTATGCGTTTAATCGCGATTCCACCTGATGTTTTAAAAATAGCTCTGAATAAAGATTTCTCTTTTCATAGTTTCTTCAATGTGTTCTATTATTTCTCGAAGAGAGTAACATAATGAACTCACTGTGGACTTCTCTACGAGTATTTCAAACCATGAGCAGATGACGGGCTCCTCACTCCCGAAACTTCTGTACCATCCCACCAGAGGCCTTTGAGCATCCTCTGAATTCAAAGATCCCTCGTTATTGCAATGAGCCATCTTAAACAGAAACACGATTCCTGATTCACAAACACTAATCTCATAATGAGATAAAACGCATCGTAATGACAACAAAATGAGGGTTCTGAGAGAGACATAAAGATAGCATTTGAATTATAGAAACGGAATCAATTTAATTCAAAAGCAGAATGAACTACAAATATTTTTGTCCATTTCGTGAGAACAAAGCTAAATGTTCTCGTAAATTGCTCTTACACATAGAAATTTTATATTGCTTCAAGAACACAGGAAATACTCATTGTAGAGATTCCGTGGTCTACGTGTGTGGTAGTCACGTGGGTTTTGTGGGTGGATCTAGATGCCCCTTATACGTCAGACCCACGTGGTGTACTGATATATAAAGAAATTAATTTTATTTTGTTTTTCAGCCGAGACAGACAGAAAGATTCTAGATAGACACTAGCTTTCTCGGAGCCCTCTTTTTGGTGTTTTTTAAGCGATCGGCTGTTCTAGGTCTGCTGCAGATATGTTTCTCGGAGTTTGTCTTGCATAATTCAAATTTATTTTATCTAGGTCTGCAATAGATATATTTTAATTTGTCTTGTATAATTCAGATTTATTTTAATGAAAATAAGCAGCAGAATTGTAATTGTTTTTGTTAAGTTTATCGTTGAAATAAACAGTGAAAAGACCGAAAAGCAGTTTTTATTTCTGGCACCAAAAAACGGCTAGTAAATGATAAGCAATAGATAATCTATGAGTTATGTATTTTTAAGTATAAATATAATTTTATTTCACTCATATTTATATCTCCTTATAGTGTTCAATAATAAACCGATAAAATTAATTTGGACCGCGTACATCATTGTGAGTGGTTCGCTGGTGCGTTGAATTGCTTAACGGCGTAAGGCGAAGTCATGTGATCGTACTTGACATAAGAGTTTTAGGAGAGGGTGTTTTGTAAAGCTTTCATTATATTTCTAAAAAAATAATCAAGATCTTAAACTTAGTATGGAGTATTATGGATTCTCTAGTATTCTGAATCTCGTAAATTCTTGATCAAAGCTTTGATATATTTATTTCATATTTACGTCCTTTATTTTGATTATTATTTCTATAATAAAATACATTTTAAAAAACGGAGTCCTGGTTTAATTACTCAGCACATGATTTTTTTCTTTTCGGGACAAAATATATTCAAGTTGTTCTTAACTAGAGAAAATTGGAATTCATTTTCCTAAAAAGTGCCAAATGAGAAATGGTCGTCAGTTTGCGTTCTGCGTTGTTTGCTTCAAGTCATGGGTTCGATACCTCGTGTAGCGCGGATGAAGCAGGTAAAATCTATCGGGACTTGCAAACTCCCCTCGAAGACATGGAATAGGAGTAAGAAAAAAGGGTGTCATGTCCTCGTCCATTTACACTCAAAATGGCAAGGTCCATCGGTAACAGCCAAAGTGTTTTTTTTTTCTGAGTTCAACGTTATATTATATAATCAATGAATTTGGCGAACTTTAGAAGATATATTCACAGATAAGCATAAGAATTAAGGTTTCAATTTTGTCACAAATTATTCTACTGAAGTAAATGTAAGTCATACAAACATTTTCTCAAACTGATGGATTCGCGAACAACCCTGAAAAATAAAATTGTTTATGAAGAACGACTCCGATATAGTGCCCTTGCATTTTCAAATTATTCTAATAAAAACAAAGACTAAAGCACTTGCTTGAAAATTTTGCAAGCAATCGAGATAAATGCAGATGAAAATGATACTTTATTATTATTATGTCATTACATTTTTCATCCTTGCATTAGAACATATACCTTAACCCTTTGTCCTTACGCCAAACAGGCGCTGTTCACATGTCTGAACTGGTTTACCGGTATCTTTTTTATTTTTACTATCAGTTTGGTTGTGTAGTGTAAGTAAATGTATGCATAAGCAAATGTAATTGCTTTAATTTTAGTACTAAATAATTGTTCGTTGTATTTTTTTTTTATGCAAAACGATAAATTCAATTTCCCCGTTAGCTTCACTTTGAAGCAACACGAGAGCTATTGGCGACGGACTTCGTCCTTTGGTGTCTGGTGTCAAATTGTGAAGACGACACTTGAGTTTATTCTTTCCCCTCCACTCTTTTATACCACTCCAAGGAAAGGCTTGGAGTCTCGACAGATTTAACATTCAATTATGATGAACTTTAAATCTGTCGTGGGTCTTTTGTGACTCGATCTAGCTCTCGACTTGATGAAACAACGTCGAGTTCGCAACCATGACCACTAGGAAACCGCGGCTGTCCACTCATGTTGGAAGAGAAAATAACTTTCAGCAAATATATTATTTTATTTGCAGGTAAAAAGTGTTTTTAAGCGAATACTAATGTTAGAAATATTAATTTTAATAGTATTTTCTCACTTACAAATGTAAAATGGACATACATATGCAATTACAAATTTAATATTTTTATGATCAAATTTGGGAAAATAAAATATTTAACACAGGTGAAAAACGAGTTTTTCAAACATGGGTTTTCTTTCAAACTTCACTCTTTGCGTAACATTTGACCACCATTTGGCGACTTGGCGAGGAACTTGGCGTAACATCTAGTTCTTTAAATAATTAGTTTTAATCAATTAATTTTTATTAATTATTGTTAAATTATCGTATTGTCATCCAAAACAGTCGTGTATAGAAAATTTCAGCTGAATTGAGCGCTTTAAAATGTGAGAAAAAAAGCTTTTAAAATTTTGTCCCAAATAAAATTATAATACGAGTAGAATAAAACGCATTAAAAATGAAACGGTTGGGATTAACGTTGACGGACACCAGTTCATAGGCCGTCACCTGGCGCTTATTTGGAACGAATTATTTCTAACTGTTGTGTAGAATTGAATCGGAGGAAAAACGAAATCTAATGATCTTTTCTTGCGCAGGATGACACTGATGTTGAGGCAAAGATCCTGAACGTGAGCTTCTCGGTGCGGAAGCCGAACTCGCGGGATCCGGACGACTATTACCCACCCCATTACCTGCAAGAAAGAGTGTACCTCAACAGGGCCATTCTAGCCCGGCTGGCCAATGTACAGGTGAGATCTTATCTCCTGACAGCAAAATATTGTTTGAAGGAAGCTATATTTTAAGTTTGAACTTTTAATAATTGTTTATTATTTTAACATTTTCATTCAATTTTATTTTTTGAGTCACTGTCTTATTTATCTCTTATGACAGCTTTAGCCCAGTGGGGTAAGTATTGTTGTACGAGTACATTTTTTGTTCAGAATCTCGGTTTTTATATTAAAATAATAAAATATTCCGTATATATTTTCTTAATATTTTTCAAAAATTTACCTACAGAAGTTACGAAAATTTATGCCTATTTTGCATGCTTTATACTTTATGAATGTACTGGTTTTATACATGTGTTTTATACGTTAACGTAAGTATGGGAAATTAAGTAACATATATTTGGCCACATATATATGTTATAGTGATATATAAGTTTAAAGTGAATGGAATTCTCGAAGGGGCAAAGGAATGCCTGCTGTAGAGATATGTCAGGATAAAATTTATTTTTAATACTAATGGCTCTTTATGTACATAATGTTGTAAATTATTAATACTATTCATGTTGATTTGTCTGGTTTCAGGAAGGTTTAGATTGAACTAACTCACAGTATCATAAAGTTCTAATTATTATCCTAGGGTAGTGGTCCCCAAGCTATACCAAACCCAAAATTTATTGTCAATGATCGCGGAACCCTGAATATTTTTTAAAATCGGACGAATTTTCAAAATTAATATCGGATATTAATTGAAACAAGTATTATTTTGGTATTTCAGATTTTATTGAATTAAGCAAAACTCAAAAAAAAAAAAAAAAAAAATCAATTCATCATAAAAAATAATTAATAAAATACAAAACATAAACTAAAATAAATGGAAAATCTATTTTTTAATCAAATAAAATTTGTCTCGCGGAACCCATTTTTTCTTAGAACCCCTGGGTTCCACGGAACCCACTTTGGGAACCACTGTCCTAGGGTAACTTTAAGTGTTAAATATTCCTATCTCTCAAGATAAAAGCTCACTTTTTATTTATTATTCTTCTCTCCATGGTTCCCTAGCGTTTCTTAATTTTTCTAAGACCATCAATGAATAACTCAGCAGATTTAACTCGGTTTTCCCCAGACTGCGGGCGACTCCAGTCGACTGCTTGCTGAAACCAAACAAATCAACATGAATAGTTGTTATTTACATCATTATGTACATAACGATAAGTTAATATTCGGAATACATTTTCTCGAAATATCTGAGTTACATTTAAGTAGGAATTAAAACTTTACGATATATATCCCCTCTTACATTTTCTCACCTTATTTGTACAAGAAAATAAGACTTTCGACTTCAAAAAAGAGTTAAAAAAGTGTTCTCATTCATTTTCTAAATTTGACATTGTTTTGTTGTAGAATGTTTTAAACTCTATTTTGTATCTGAACGGGATTCGTTCATTTTCTTCTCTCAGGTGCTTCCCTTCGACGACAACCTGTGTGTCCGGGAGCCGTGTGTCAACTTCGAAGAGTGTCTGTCTGTCCTGAAATTCGGTAACGCATCCGGCTTCATCTCGTCCGACACCTTACTCTTCCGGCCCATCTATCCTGTCAACACGTTCGCCTGCAGATGTCCGCACGGATTTACGGGTGAGTCCTCTGTTCACGTTGGAAGTTTCGGAGACTTCCTGTCTCTACGGAGAAATTAATTTCTTAAAGTCGTTTTTTGTCAGTTCTGGAGCCAAGTGGTTCATGATCACGAGTTAGTGGTCAGCGATTCTTGTTGAGTCTCATATTAGAGTCCCGATCTCAGTGAAGAACCGTCATAAGGAATATTGCATATTGTTGTTGGTGAAAGGAACTGGGGTTCAAAGCTCTCTCGTGACGTTTCGTTGAAGATACTGACTCTAGAATCGTCCTCTTGGTTTGTAACCATGACTTGGAATTACACTAGTAATCTTCGTATTTTAAAATTTCCAACGGTTCTTCATTTCCTTTTATTGCATTTCGCATTTTTGAGCATTGCTTCTTGTCGTATTGTTTTTAGACATTCTTTTTTCATAAAATTTCTCTTTTCGTAGTATTACTTAATAAAAAAAAATGATGGCGTGAAGTTTTTCATTTTAAGAAAAGGGCTTTTTCTTTTCAGATATTCTTTTTTTTTCCTCCCAAAATTTGTAGGAACTATCTAATATCTCAGGAGGAGGTTGAGAGGGGAAATCGCTTTGAACTGGAATGAAATTATTTGATGGAGATTAGTGCTTTTAGCCCTTTTAATGAAGTCACATACATTACCGAAAAGACAAAAACCATACAACTACGAAATTTGCTTTTTAAATTAAAATCCAGGGCTGCTTAACGCAATTTCGAAATCTTTAATTATTACCTGTCTACAAGAGTTGATGTAAGGATCAAGTGGAAAAGTTAATTTCTATTTGATTGATTGATCGACTTTATTAACGTCGCACTGGAAGCAACGCGAGGGCTATTGACGACGGACCTCGTAATTTAGAACTTCGGTGACATGACGATATATTTGATGTAAACAATTGTACAATCTTGCATGAAGTCAATATGAATAGAGGCTTTCCCCCCTACTTAATAAAGCTTTAATTATTTATGAAAAATTAAATATTTTCTTGTTTATAAATAAAAAAAATGTACATAAATATACTAATAAAAAGTTTGTGTGGGAGGGAGATTGAAGTTCGTTGGGTTCTCCATTTGTGGCCCACTGACTGTTTCATTTCAGTATTGGAATACTGGTTCCGTGAAAGATTTTCAACTCTAATAATAGAGTTATAGAATATTAAATGAAACTATTCTGCTGCATTTAAGTGATGGGGATATGGTGCAGAAGTTGGGAAAGCAAAATATCGGTTTTGTGCTACCGTTCTTCAAAATGATGGGGTATGTCAATATTGTACGTTACTAAGCTTTCGTTTGACGTTCATTAATTCAAAAATGAAAATTCTTTTGTGTGTGAAATTTCAACTAAAAAGTTTTATGAAATCTAACCAAAACATTGTTATACTTTATTAAAACTTCAGAAACATTTGTAATAATCTTTGATATTTGAGCTTGCTCTTCAAAAGCTAATTCATTGGCATAATTACAACACATATTTTTGAAAAAATACACTTTATTTGTATGTAGTTAAAATGTTTTCTCTTTCAGTTCAGTTAAAATATTTCTTTTAATTAGAATTCATTGAATTATTTAGGAACATTATTAGCAAAACATTTCTTATTCAAACTATTTCAAACACTCAATATGCTTTAAAATACTTAGGTTTTTTTAATGGTTTTTTTTTTCTAAAAAATTATTTCATACTTGATTAATCATGAAAAACATTCCAATTTTAAAAAATCTTCAATTTTTTAAAGAAGTAATGCGAAAACAAATTGTATGTTAATGGTTTTTAATATTAGTCCTTTCTTTTTTATTGCTTGACCATATTGAGTAATAAAATAATTTTTAAAAAACTCGGGAAAGGAACTTTTATTTGAACCTAACTAAAAAAAATATTTTAAAAATAATAATAAAACTTAGCAAGTCATGTTTATAAAAGATGAACATTTTTATTGACTTGAGAGGGGAAGCAAACTGAAGTGAGTCGAGCACGGTTAATTATCGTCTGCACCGTCACTCGATCCCCTTTTCCGGAAATAATAAATTCTGCTTGTGTGTGCAGGGGGTGGGGGTCGATTGACACTTTTCCAGGAGCATTATCGACATTTGAGAATCAGGATTCTCGTTCCAGGAGATTGATCGATGAGATTTTCCCAGGCGGGTGTCCTTTTTCCAGTTTCTTCCCTCTCCTGTTTTTCGGATTATCCGGAAAATCGGAGATGGAGGGTGTGAGAATGAGAGGTTTGAGATTCTCAGTTTTCAATCTATCTTTTTTATATATATATCTAAATTCTTACGTTTGAAAGATGCTCACTTCACCAGAAGAAAACTTGAGATTTTTCGATATTCCTTCCCCCTGTTAAGGCCCCTTCTAGCGGAGGGGTGGGAAGATTGAAAAGTACTTTTTTTAAGTGATCGACATCTCACGCCATTTCTGTTGGATGAGGTACAAATAGGAAGCGTGAAAATGTATTTTTTAAAAAAATGTTTCTGAGAACTTGAATTCTGAAATGGGGCTTTTATTGAAAGAAGAAGCACTTTAAATATTTGCTATCTAATTTTTGAATATAAAAGCTATTAACATGAATTAATATACCCGGAAAAGGAATGTTCACCATAGAATGAGAGAATCTCAACGATATCTAAGAAAATTTAAAATTCTATTGAACATTGGATGTGAAAGATTAAATATTTGCGTATCTTCCACTCAAACCATTGCGACTAAAATATAAATTTTAAGCTATGTCGATCCTGAATTTCTAACGATGACCGCTAGGCTACTGCGGTCACCCTTATTATTCATTAATACACCATTCCTTAGCAAAGTGAATGGAAATTAAATTAAATTTTTCGAAATTCTATTGTTCCACTTGCAATAAAAAATATTTCTTCCGAAAAAAAAACACTGTTAGGAAAAGTCATGCTTTTTCTTCTCAGGGAGGGTGCTTTTTTCTTCTTGAGACTTCCATTTGTAACATTAATTGTTCACTCAGTTCACCAGGATATCAAAATCAACGCGTGCTAAATATCAGAGAATGTCGTCCCCTCAGGGATTTACTCTCTTTAAATAAGTATGGTACTGAGGTTCCCTAGCGATCTATTTTCTTTTTCATGGGGTTTACTATCTTTGGTAAACATGGGCGACGCGCCTTCGGGATATCTTAGTTATTTTTCTTTATTTCCGATTACCATTCTTGTCAACAAATTTTTTCAATTTTTTTCTTACACAGGTACAACTTGCTTAAGACAGCATAGCCACATCTGTTTCTTGCACTATTGAACTCAATTGTCGGGGAAAGGAATTCCCCTTCATGTATCGCGCATGTCGCTTGACCCTGGTTTGAAAAAGTAACAAATGTTTTGCAACTCAAGAGTCTATAATTTAGCTGCTATATGGCAAATAGTACAACTCATTAATCTAAAGATGTGCATTTTGGAAGCGCAGCTGAACTGTTATGAATTTAAAAAGGTGAAAAGAGAGAAATTTCATCGAAACACTTTATTTTTAAAGGAGAAAACTAATAATGTACTTTCTAGGTAATACGGGAAATATCAAATCAGAACGCTACAGGATTACTTGAAAATCACTTAAAATGCATTTAAACAGCGAAAATTCAGAATTAGAAGGCATAAAATAATTTCTTAAGATTACGCCAAGCCTGTGTAAAAACATCGGTTTACTGGCTAGTCCGGAAAAGTGAAGTGCCGGATTATGGAGAGAGTACTTAAAAACAACTTTCTAACGAAATAAAAGTTGTAAAAGAACTTCGTGCGAACATTTCATCGCCCTAGTGTGATTTCGTTTGAGCAAATACATCTTAGAGGGAGGAGTATAAATAAATCTCTCATTTTCTCCCTCCGGTAGCTTTTTCGTCTTTATCGCTTCTCCGTCCAATCTCCGTCGTCCATTTTTACAAAACTCTCCGTTGCTTCCAGGGACAGTCTCTCCCTAAGCGAATTATCTCCCCAAGAGACGAATTTTATTAGAGGAGGAGTCATTCCTCTAGTAAACCCAATTACTCACTCGCACCTCTCATTAGAGTTTTAACCCTGATTCGTTTTCAACACTCACGTGTTAACGATTACATTTGTCCAATTAAACTAGTTAGAGCTCTCGGAAATAATTAAAAGCGGTCGTTAACTCGTTTGAAATTACTCGCAGGACACCCGCTAAGCCGACACGCAGAAAGGGTAATTTGTGTTATTTAGGGAGGTGCAGCAATATTAAATTAATAGGACTCGTCGCATTGGGAGATTTCCGTTTTTAAATTGTAAATATTTTAAAAAGTCTTATACATTGACACCTAAAGGACCAAGAGGACCTGTTGGTAAGATATGAGTGTGAGTGATGTAAAAGTTTAATGATATTAGATGTGCCTAAGTTATACCAAACAGTCATATCTGTGATCCAGTTGTTTTGAAAAATCGGGGGAAAAGATAAAAATTGGTTAATAAAACGGAGGGTTGGAGATACAGAAGGATCGCTAGGATATTCTGCGGCCTCGTCATTAATTTATCAAAGACAGTAATCTCCAAAGGAAAGAAAGAGGTCACAATGTTGTCACGATTCCCGTATGTAATATAAAGAACGTTCACTCCTTAGGAGTTCGTGGTAGAAAATCAACGGAAATTTTGGCACACACAAATTCGAGATTCTCTCTCTCCCCTCCCTCTCTCTCAATTCGACCAAAGCCGTTAAAGTAAAGGATCAGATTATGCACAATTATCGTGAGAAGCATTTTGGATGACTAATTCGCGTATTTCATAATCAGTCCCAACGGTGGAATCAAATTTGTCTACCGGGCTTTGTATTAGTCGAATCGTGGGTTTGAGTCCTGATGCCAATAAGAACCCGCCGTGCGGTGGAGTTGGTGCGAGTTAAATCTGTCGGGGTCCCAAGTTCTCCTCTTAGTCGGATGTGAAAATTTGAGGAGGAAGGTGTCAGCACAGATATCGTCCTCATGATTTGACAGAAGTTCACACCTACATAGTCCGTAAGCCCACATCCCTCGTGTTGCTTCGAACTACAACGTTAATAAACAATTGATCGAATCAAAATTAGGATCCATTTTCTATTGCGCAGCGCTTATTTACCAGCTGACATATCCAAGCTTTATCATTTCAAATTAAGTAGAATATTTGTTTCCATGTTCCAATACTAAAATAAATAATGTAAACTGTTCCACGTTATATCGAAGTAACCTTATGAAGATTTCGTTGGGAGTGAAAGTGTTATAAGATTTGGAAGCCTATACCTCACTTCAAATGATTCAGATCAGTAGTTGCGAATGATCAAGAACTGTTTAATATTGTAGCGATGTGTTTGTTTTCTGGCAATGGCGAAAGAGCTAGATTTAGCTAAGTTTGTCACTAATAGTTTTTGCGTAATTCTTGAGAGACATTAGCTGAATATCAACAAAAGAACATCTTAAGAACAATGAAAATTACTCCATGATAAATCTCAGAGTCCCAAAATTGTTTTTCATGGCACGAAGGGTAGTTTTGAGAATTATCTACCGAATCAAGTAGTTTTCATTCGTTCAGTATTATGATGGACTACTGTTCAGATTGAATGAACGCATTCAAAATACCAAATCTTCAGCATAATTTGTGTCATTCCTGTGTGTATGCAATCATTGTTATTGCAGACCTCAATGACTCGTCTTCTTTATGTAGGTACGGGCATCACTCACCCGAGGAACATGGTGATCTTTTTCTTTCCCATGGAGTTTACTGTATTTGGTAAACATGGGTGACGATCCCCTGGGATATCCTAGCAATCCTTCTCTATTTTCAACCCTCTCTCTTGTCAACCAAAATGGTGGCCATGGTAGCCTAGTGGTCATGGTTTCGGATTCGTGGCCGGCGGTTTTTGTTGAGTCGCGGGTTTGAGCCTTGGCCACTAAAGACCCGCCGTGTAGCTGAGGCAGATGCACGTTAAATCTGTCGGGGCTCAAAGTCCTCCCGTTGGCGTGGTATGGAAGTTAGGAGAGAGGGATAACAGCTCAGGTGTCGTCCTCGTCACATGACCGAGATTCAAAATTACGAGGTCTGTCGCAATATCTCTCGTGTTGCTTCTAGTGTGACGTTAGTAAAAAATTAAACTAAACTATTGTCAACCAAAATGCTATCTTTTTCTATTTTTTCACAAGTCTAGGTCACAGTTTTACATTTTACTAGCTTTATACTCGCTCACTTTCTTTGTTTGGTTCAGCATGGTCACATCTGGCTTTGCGCCATTAAAAATACTATAACTCAATCACTCATTCAAAGGTCTAGATCACTGTTACACCTTGTTTATCGCGGCATGGCCACATCCTGCGCCATAAAACTTCACCATCACTCACTCATTGTTATTGCAAAGATATTTGCTTCAAAAGATCCCCCGCATTTAGAATACCTTTGTACAACTTCATTGAAACACAACCTGGAAAAGATTTTCGTAGCAAAAGGAGCAATTTTTAGGATAAGGATGGCCATGATAGCTTCGTGAACACCATTGTTTCTTTCGAATGGTGGGTTCTAATCCTAATGCCACTAAAGACTCGCCTTGTAGTGGGGTTGATGCTCGTTAAATCTTTCGAGTTTCCAAGTCTTCTCATTGGCTTGGTGTGGAAGTTTGGTGGGAGGCAGCTCAGATTTCATCCTCGTAACTTGACAGAAATTTCAGCTTATTAAGTACGTTGCCAACAGTCTATATTATGCTTCTAAGTACAATGTAAATAAACACTCAATCGATTCTTACAATAAGCGAATCTCATCTCAAAAGTCAAGGTGGCACAAATAAAGGCTTTTAAACAATACCAATTCTCAAACTTTGAACAGTTTTCCCATTTATTCGCTCCATAACAAGAAATGCTTTTTTCTTGCTCTCATCCAATGAGATTGTTTACCGATAGAAGGCCCTATTTGACTCCCTCGTGCTCGCCCGACGGCGATTAAGTCTCCATCGATTAAGCAATTGTAATCAATCGAAGCACAACTCCCTCTCGCGCGATTTCGATTATTTACTTGGGGCAGGGGGTAAAGAGTGTTATTGAAGTGAAGAGAGAGAATGTAAAAAAAAACCCTCCTGAAAGTAAAATCGTTAAATAAACTTTCACGGCTGCACTCGAAAATGGGTGCCTTTGTTTGGTTTTGTTGTCGCACAAGAGGAAAGAATAAATAAAAGTGATTTATATCGATAAAATTGTTTTGTGCACTCGAACGTGGGATCGTAGGATAGACGGACACAGTAAAAACTGGAGTACAGCGCATGCTTACTATGAGGGACCGCGTGTTTCGGATCAGCTTTCTTTTTTGTTACGAGAATGAATTTAAAAATATCTTTCTTAGCAGACCTTAAAGACAAAAAAAAAAAAAAAAATATATTTCATGGCGATAATGTAAATTAAAAAAAATAATTCGATGGTATTTTTCTCGTAAACATCACGTATGTGATGCATTTGTTTTTTTTTTTTTTTTTTCAGATAAAAAAAAGTGAAAAAAAAAGCTAGGTAGGTATTTTCAAACGCATTTCTTATTCATATAGTTTGATCCTAAATTCGCTTGTAATAACAGTTGTCCTCGTCACTTGACGGAGGTTCAAAATTACGAGGTTCGTTGCCAAGAGCCCTCGTCGTGTTGCATCTAGTGAAACGTTAATTAAAACTAAACTAAAACTCGCTTTTAATAATTGAAATAAGCAACAGGATTTCTCCAATCGATCGTCTCTTTTGCATCTATTTGTGGAATTGTTTTTGATTTTTATGTTAAAAATTAATAAATTAAAATACAATTGCATAAAGTTGAATATATTTATACTTTAAATATGAGTATTTGATTGGCTGAAGAATAATTGTAATGTCACTCTTTGTAGAATCTGATTTATTCGATATCTAGATATCTCATTCTTAATACCACTCTGTTAGTCTCTGTTGTGAGATTATGAGCCAAGGAATAAAATAAAAAATAATTTAAAAAGAAAGAATTAGATGACCCACCAAATATCACATCACATCACATTGCAAAAAATGTTTATATTGCATCTTTAACTTTAATGTAGTTTACTATGGCCTCTGTTTCCCCTGCCTTCTTTGGGGGTGGGAAAACCGAAAATATCCCGATATCATGATCCGAAATCGTTTTGCTTACACATGGCATCGATGATGGTTATCATAGTTTTAATGAAACTGATATCAATGAAATGATTCAAGACGATCCTCTAAGTAACAAAACTGATGACCAGAAAGAGCTCGATTCTATGACTGCAAATAACATCTATCTATTTACTTCAGCTTTGGAGCATATAGAAAAGCCATTTTCTTGCAACCGATATCATTTCTGAAGAAATTTAAAATTTCAGAATGAGCTACGATTTTGTATGTCTGGTTACTGCGACATATACAAGTGGCTAACCAAACAACCGACTTCGCAGAAACTAATAACCTAGAACACGGTATCACCAAAAATATCAACTCTGAACGAGTGCGATGTAGCATCTTCAAGTGAAATGATTTTAAAATGTTTACAAGAAAATCTGCTTCTTGACTACATGTACAAAAATTTCAAAAAATGTGCTGTACATGTAAATTTTAATGCATAATCAAATCAAATATTTAAAAATGTTCCCATATGTAAATAAATTTTTGCTTTGTTTGGGATACCAATTTCTGCTGCATTGTGAAGTTTTGAGCTGTTTTCAATATGCGATTTTTTCATGCGATTCTATTTAATGCGTAACACCTTTTTCTATGAGTTGCAAACAATATATCATATAGCTATTTATGAAATTAAAAAAATTTTATGCGTTTTCTTTTATTCGGTCTCCATCTCCCATACGAAAACAGGCTTGAGTGCTCAAAAATATTCTCATTAATCTAAAATTGTTCGATGAGCCGTTCTAAACAAGAAAAAAAAAACAACTCTCTTTTTAGTGCATTAAGCAACTGTTTCCATTTCCCTCGTGAGGATGTATGTAATTGATCCCGTGATTAACATCATTTTGTTTACGTATTTGATTTCTGCGATTGACTGCTCATTTTATTTATTAATACTAAGATTAACAAGGTTTGTCAAAATGACCACATTTTAGACTTACAGAAATTAGCATGTTCCCTTTTCCTAGGCAACATTGTCTGTAAAAGAATGGCATACACAAGCTTATATTGGAACAGTTGTCAAACTCTGAATTGATCAAACGTTGATTGGGAGAAGTCGAATTTCTTAGAATCTAAAATTCAGTTATTTTGGCTGATTTCTCTCTCTCTGTCTTCTAGATAAATTTATAAATTCCATTCAAAACGAAGCAAGCCTCTATGAAAACAAATTCATTTGCACTATTTTCTTACCGCTATGTTTTAATTGTAAATGAGTGCACTTTATTGAACAAATGTGTATATATAATGAGCTGATGAATGCCGCAAGGAAAGAGCTTAACATTTTAATTTGTAGTGAAACTAGTTTGTCCATTAAGAAAAGTTTAAAAATTAAATGATATCCGTGTATTAAAAAAAAAGATCCCACGTACAACTTGAAAGTGTCTGGGCGCATGTGCAAAGGAGCAGGTTTTACTCTCTCTCTCTATTCTTTTAAAGTCATTTTTTATCGTCCTTCGTATTTAATTATTGGTTAGGGTGTATGTTATTTCATCTCGAGTGGTCCTCAATGCAGTTAGGAACAGTGAACGCCAATTTCGCTTTCCCTGACCGAAATATACAGTTTTACGTAAAAAGCAATTAAGTGTTAAAATGAGTTCCGTGATTCCATCTTCCTCCTCTAAACAAAATGGCTTTGAAGGGTCCATTGAAAAAATACTACTCAAAATAACCAGATTTTAAGTTTTGGAAAAGAAAGAAGAACAATTATCTGAAAGAAATTGAGCTAAAGAAGGAGATTCGTTTAATTGGGTTTTCCTTACATTTATGTTTCAATTTAAATCAATACGCGTTTGAACAATTCTTCCTCAGTTCTTAATGCCCCCTCTCCCCTTTACTCTTTTTCTTATAGATTTCGAATTTTATTAAATCTATTTTGTTGATACAGATATAAGCATGTCTTTTTTCAGTTCATTAAGTTCAAAGGTATCTTAAAAGTTTTAAGTAGTAACAAGGATGTTTAGACTGCTTGTTTATGCTAACAGATCGAAAATGAAATTTTTATCACAAATTCGAATTCATTTCAAACCGTTGCGTTAATCAATTATAACGTCAGTATAAACAATCATTAAATTTTAACATTATTCTTAATTAATTGTTATTTTTTGTATAATCATGATCATTAATGTTCCATGCAATTTTATGCTTTTTTAAAAAATATGTCCGAAAGCAGAATGAGTTCAGACTGAATGAATTATATAATGAGAGTCATTTCATGTTATAAAAAATTGTCCGTGAACTGAAAGGAGAATAACATTTTGAATAGTATTTGTCTCTTGACGTGCTCAAATTAAAACTCACCATCAAACTAAGTATAATAATATCCACTGTAAAGCTGTAATGAGAAACTAATTTACTTTTTAAGAAATCAAATTATTATTTTTTCATTCGATATGCTTACAAACCTTATAGTTTTTAAGAAAAAAAATTCCTGTTTTGAAACTTGTTTTATTTCGTCTCACGCTCATCTCAATCTCTTTCAGGCATGAAGCACAAGTACGAGTGCGACACCGAAGTGAACCTATGTTACTCCAGTCCCTGCGGACCCAACGGAACTTGCGTGCGCAAGGAGGGGGGATACACCTGCATATGCCGAGAAGGATTCACAGGTAAGGCTCTTTTACAGAGTCTCAAACATTCTACTGGTGAATGCAAAGCTGTTCTTCCTTCAAAAGAACCTGTCGTGACTTTTTTTTCATCTTCTTTGCTTGTGATCATATGACACTGCTTCGTGCAGGCGTCATTAGATTCTTTTTTTTTTTATCTAATCGAGGTTCGGATTATTTCGCGAATTCAAAATGAGATGTAATAGACCTCAGCAGAAAAGCAAAAAAAAAAAAAAAAAAGAAGTTATTAACGTTGTTTAATGTCGGTATAAGCACCATATCCATTTATAATGTAATCTACAATTCCAATACAACCCTCGTTTTGCTTTACGATGATAAATAAGCAATCAATCAGTTTTTCTAAGTGTCGAAATAACTCCCCAAACTAACTTCAGTTCAGAAATTAGTAAACTGAACAATATAACCAATATGAAATTGAATTAAGAATATTAATATTCTAGGTATTTTTTGCACTTTTTATTGAATGTCAACATATTCATGAACGGATACTTAATCGCGATTACTGTCGTACATCACGGTTTTCAAACGCGCAGCCCGCTTAGCTAATCTAACGGAACAAAAATATCGTGTCTCTTTTGCCGACGAAATATACTCCATGCTCGGAAATATAAACAATCCATCTTTTGGTACCTTTTTTTTTCCACAAAATAAAAATGATGAGATTTGTGAATATAATGCATCAGATCTAAGTGCTTTTTTATATTTCGAAAAAGAACTTGGTACCTTCGAGAAAGAACAGAATATTAAACTTAAATCGTAAATTAATATATAATCAAATCATAAATAATGAATTTAGGTTATAAAAAGGAATATGCATATTTTATCCCTGGAAAAGATAACAGAGTAACTTGATGAATTTTCAGAGAGCAATAAATTTCGTATTATCCATTAGCGGTGAGTAACCTTAAAGAACTCTTTCAAGGACGTCAATTTTAGGAAAAGCAATTTTTTTTCACTCGAAATTATTAGTTTCGCAAAAAGAAAATAATAATAATAAATGTTGTGGAGTTCAAATTTACTAGCTTGTGTGTCCTGAGAGAGTAAAAGGATAGAGTTTTGGAATAATGTCATGATTCTAATTTTGGGAATCATTTATGAATGTGAAAAATTAAAAAGAGTTATAAAAGAGTCATGAAGAGAGTTTTAAGAAAATATAAATATTTACTATATGTTCAACTAAAGAAAAAATATAACAATTATATTTTTTTTCCAACTCTTCATATTCAGCATATCTTTATCAAAACCAAGGGGTAAATTCTCATAAAAAACTGGAAGTGGAGGGTTTTTTTTGTTGTGAAATAAGTAATAGAATAATATGCTCGATATGTTATAATACTATTAGTGTACCACATTTTCTCAATATTAGTATTCTTTATGAACAATATAAATCAATACATGACAATTATGAGGGATTAATGAGACGCAAAAAATTGAAAAAGACGGAGCTGAGACTGAAAAATTAACAGTTTACGTTACCTAAAATAACACAAGGAAATGAAGGGGCGGTGCGTACAAACTACGTTTTATCAAGCACTCGAACCTCTTAGTGGAGGTGAATTAATAAAGCTGCAAATAAAGTAAAGCCCAATCAAAGCTGCAAAAGTTGTCTGCTCAGGATATGTAAGGGCTTTTCAAGCAATTCCTTTATTTCGAAATATAGTTGCGGAAAGAGCTCCTAATATGGTCAAAGATTTTTTTTTTAATATACGAGATAAATGCAAAATCATTTAGTTTCGTAACTTTTTCCTATTGTCTGCAGCGAGAGTACGGATATTGGGGGTATAGCTCAACTAACTGTATATTAATATGCAAGCGAGACGTATTACAACATTTTTGAGGAATTGTTGGAACAAGTAGCAATGCATAGCACTTACACAGGACAAGATAAATTTAATTGCTTTTTCCAGCTGCAAAAATACAATCCGCCTCAGTCAAAACTAATTTCTGTAGCTACAGATGAAGCTCCTTTGATGACCCAAAAAACAATGTTTTCGTTGCATTGCCACAAAAAAAAAGTTAAATTTTTGGTGGATCCAAGATTCATGAACTTAAAGCAATATTATGTAAGAAAATGATGAACATGGAACACGTGTTAACTCCAATCAAATATCAGTAATTTCATGAAATTATCTTTAATTTCTCGGTTGCTTTAAACTAACGAAAGTTCTCTTCATTAGTAAGTGATTGTAATTAACTTTGCTCTAACAAGCAACATGAAGGCTATTGGCGACAGACCTCATATTTTGAACCTCCGTCAAGTGATGAGGACGACACCTGAGGTGGTATTTCCCTGTTCAAACTTCAACATCCCACCAAAAGGTAGACTTTAAACCACGACAGATTTAATGTACATTTAGATCTTTAGCATTCGTAAGTGAATCTAGAACTGATTATTCCAGCCAGTCATACTGTACTGAGATATGTTGGCTATCCTGATCTAACGTTCTCATGTAAAAAGAATGAAATAACTTAGGTGAAACCACATCATATAAAAATACGCAGAAAAAATATATAGAAATGAATTTCGAACAAGATTTGTTAATTTAAAGTTACAAGATATTAAATGTTCGTTGTTATCTTCAATTTATTCAATAGATATGAAATCAAAACTCAATTAGATGCTAATGGAGGTAGTTAGTTACTATGCGATTCAGAATTAATGGCAAAATTCGTTGGCGTATAAAAATATTTACCTGCCAGGATTTAAAACACTCAAGAATCTACATGTGAGATAATTTCTGTGTTTGAAGAAATTAAAAATGCGAGCAGTTATTTTCACTTATGATAGGAAAGAAGTCTCCTATCATGCCTAGAATTTCTGACACTAGCCTTGGGTCAGTTTCAAAAGAAATCATTGCAAAATATATTTTCCCCTCCAACATGCATTTCAAAGCAAACTTTTTTTACTCTGAAAATTATTTTCGTAGTTTGCCTCTTTCTTGTGGCCAACATACAATAAAACCTTATTAGTTTTGCATCATTGTCGTATATTCTGCTTCTATAACACTTCATTGAGTGAAGCATTCAAGTGAAGGGTACTGTTAGATGCTTTCATAACATTTTCTAAGCCAATGGGTCACAAAGATGCCAAAACTTTGTTGAATTAAAAATTAAAATTCAGGAAATGATCTGTGATATTTTTTTTCTTTTACCAGTAAAATCTAAAAATTTCGAATCAATTTAAATAACAAAAAATGTGTTATGTGAATATATTACTTGAATATGAGAGAATTACTATGCCCAAAATTTTGAATGTGAAATGATTTGTGAACATCTCAGTTTGACTAAGATTTTGAAAAAAATCTCTTGCTAGAATAAAAGTAACAGATATAATCTCCAATAAGAAGCAATAAGAAACCTCAGATAAACGTGCGTCAGATCGTTACTATACGATTTTGTCATCGATTTGTGGGAACCCCCCTGATTCATGGCACACACATGCAATCTATGCCTGTAATAAAAAAAAAAATATTGATTTTAATATGTCTTTTTCTATACAGAAAATTAAATATGCATGGGATTCCTGATTTTCTCGGCATTTATATGATACTTGGACAGATTCACTTATGCAGATGGTACCCGTGTTAGAAACGCGACAACCTTCTTAAGTTTTTTTTAAGGAAACCCACAAGTAGGACGCCCCTCCCACATCAAATGCTTATTCTTTCCCCCTGTTTGGAGCAGATTCAACGTGAGGAACCCTTCTTTTGACTGTTACTCGGTTTCCGAAGTTGAATGACGAATTTCAGTGACGGTGACAGATCGACTCGGCAGAAGTCAAACTTTGATTTGACTGCCGAACTATTTCATGAATCAGTGTCACATTTGTCAGGATGCTGTTTAACATTTTCATCCATCCATGCTATGAGGCTTTTAGTTCTATCCATACCTAGACTAGGTCGAGTAGACGACTTTGGCAAGCTGCCCAAAATGATTCAAAGGTAGCATGTTTGTCAAAGAAAACTGTTAAATAGTAAAACATTTACGATCAGAGAAAAGTATGAAACTAAGAGGTAATCACCCCTGTGAATAAATTTTTAATATTACCCCCTATCTCTTTTTTTAAAAAAATAAATAAAACATTCTTGAAATTTTCATACGAATGACAGTTTAATTCTTGATCAAATAATAGTTCCCAAATGTTCAGCCTTGGAAAGCCACTATGAAGTCAACCCTAGTTTAAATATTTAAAATAATATTTCAAAATGTCTGACTGGACCACTTTAATACAATAAATTACAATTAAACTTCCCTTTTGTGGATCGTCGTTAAACGGCACCTTTAGTTCACCCTGGGTTTGTTTACTTTAATTCACCTTTTCACTCGGACCCTAATTTAATTTTTTACTTAAATACTTGAGTGTTTTCCTCTCGGCTGAGATAGAGTGTCTGCCCCCCGTAAGATAAATGGAAGCCGAGAGAAAAATAATATATTCTCTTCAAGATACAATTATGCAAATTCTCTTTCTCTGTGTTGGACTTTTATTAAATTTAATATGGCCGAGCGTTTTTAAAGCTTTTCAGAATAATTTTATTTGATTTTGGAGTTCCAAGGCGTCATTGATTTTTCTTTCCGTGTCTTCGTTTTTCTGAGAATTAAATAGAAATAGATTTTTTGTTCAATGTAAATATCGAGGCCTTTTGAATGGGTTCCCAATGAATATTTCTTTCAAATGTTTGTGTAAAAAACTGAAATAACAAAGATCTGTTTATTAAAGATTTGAAATAAGTGACTTTCAAATAAAGAAGTTTTGTTATTAGTTCTTCAAATTAATTAAATGACTTCAATTTTACGCTCTGATAAAATCACCCATTGTGTGTCTCATCCGTTTTATTTATTCATAATATTAAGACAGAATTGTGTTAATCTTATTTCGTTTAAGAATTTGTGATACATTTTTTTTTGTGTATAGCAAATTATTTCGTGTTCAATATTAAAGGGTGTTTTCTTTTATTCGTTTTGAAAGTATGGTTGTTTGCGATATCTTTCAGTTCGAGTTTTAAATTATTCTTTTTTTCCTCTGCAGTCCCTTTCTCTTAAATTTTAAAATTCTTATTTTTCAATCCTCGAGTTTGAGTATATTTGATACTTAATTATTTACTAATTTTAGATTGATTGATCGTTTTTATTTACTTCGTACCAAGAAGCAACATGAGAGGGCTATTGGCGATTGTTCTCGTGATTTTGAGCTTCGATCAAGCTGTGAGAACGACACCTGAATTGGCTCTTCTCTCTCCAAATTTCCACACCAAAAGAGATAGTTCGATAGCTTTACGTGCTTTACCTCGATAGCTTTAACGTGCATCAGCCCAGATATACTGTGGATTTCTTGAGACCCGTCTCCATGCATGTAACGCCGGCCTCGAGTTCCCGCCCATGGCCATCAGACTACCACAGCCACTACTAATTTTAGAGCGACTTATTATTATTATGTTCCATGGAAATTTAACAATGAATATGTTGAATCTTGAGAGAAAAGTAATGCTGTTTTTTTGGACTGTTATGTATGGTAAACAAAAAAAAAAAACATTATTAAAAACGGATGCTGTGAAAAAGTCCCGTTACATCTAAATTTACATATGCGAAACGTACTTCCACATATATTGTTCGTCCAACTTTTGGAAAATGAGTTTTGCCAGAAAGTACATATATAACAGTGGAATTGTTGTGTGAATGAACGTTTCTAGCTCGAACACATGCCTGTAAAGCAGAAGCTATTCCTTCTTGATCTCGCATCTGTCACGAAGTTATTTGATTAAACATTTTGTTTTTGCATTTTTCTAATTTCTGCACTTTTGCTTGTAACACTCTATAACTTACCATTTTCCCGTTTCTCCAGACATTGTACATTGTTTTCTTAAACCTACAAAAAGTCGAGTATCGATATGAGAATAGAATTTGTAAATATTAATTTATGTACTACGTATTGAATCCATTTGCATCGTAATGTAGTTCCATTATCCAGCTGCAATGAGAATTGCAAAATATGTAAAGTTACCCCTTTTTTTTTCACGATCTACATTTTGCTCAAATCTTGTTTTTACATTTCAGATGTTGAAATATTTTTATTAGCCTCCGAGTGCTCTCACAAACAAAAATCAATGTATGCACAATTTCACTTTAGAACGATAAGATCAACCATGGGTTAATTCAAAAGAGCGAATCTAGCGTTGTTCCTATTGGTAAATGGGGGCAAAAAATTTTTCTCTTTAATATGCGCGTGGAGGATCCTTCGCTTGAGATGAATACTAGCATATATCATGTTATAACATGTATTATGAAATAAATGTTTATAATATTTTTTCGAAGAGTTTTAATTTTTTGAAATTGATTTTTATGTAACAAACTTAAATCACAATGAGAAAAATAAGGAGTCATAACAAAGTATCGAACAAAGAGTAAAAATAAAACTTGATTACGTTAAATACTCCGTGTTTTACACTACTTATGTGTTTCTTCTTATTTAAAGAAAGTAATTAATCCTCCAAGATTAAGATTCCAAACTGAAAGGTCCGATTATAAAAAGTCACTTTTTGATGAAAACATTTGTCGTCAAGTGTTATCCTGAAAACTGAAGTTTATCCACTTTATCGAAAATCAAATCTCTCAATTGTTCGAACAACGTATGCATTTCAGTCAAATCACGTATTCGAGCTTACTTCTTGTGTTGCTTCTAAGTACAATTTTTATATAATTACCAACCCATACAATATGTTGGTTCCCATTGTGATGAACGCAATGGGAAAAAAAATTAATACTCTTAAGATATAGTTTCGATTTTCTTTCGATCTTAATTAAATTGCGGCTGAAGTCAATCAGCGCAACCTCTTGATGAATCAAAAAGAAACAGAACTTAGTATTTATGAAAATGAAATTTGAAAAAAAATCTGCGAAATTTGCTCCGGAAGAAACACTTGAATGATTTAGTTTGCTCTTGATCTAAGGCATGCGAGGTTATATTTCATTCGAATGTTTTATAGTAAGAGAGCAAAACTTTTTTTTTCACTTCATTTCTGAACGAGAATCGGCTGCGCTGAGAAAAAGAGCTCCGTCATGAAATTCTTCCGAGCACCTTGGGGTAGTTCGTGTCCGGCAGCGATGGTAGTAACCAACCCTATTTTTGTTTCAAATCTACTCAAAAAAAAAAAAAAAAAAAAAAGAAAGGAAATCGATGGTGGTATCAAGAGATCAGTGGAGTCAGCAGAAAAACTGGGGCAGCTCCTTTATTGCTCGTATTCCTCCCCCCATCCCTCGTGAAGAAAAGGACCCGACCCATGGGATCTGTTGCCTTGAAATAAATATCAAGTGTATGGGAAGTCGGATTTGCAGTAAAAATGGATGGAACAATTGGGAATTTTTATTTTTCCTTACGTACTCCAAGGAAAGTGAATCCACGGGACTTATCCATACTGAACTTTTGCAGTCGGAATCAAACCTTCAAAATGTGAACTCTTATTTAAGGTTGCATTAACACAAGCTGTCAATGTATCATTCAATGGCAGAGGTTTTAATTTGCAGTGGAATACTCCTACAAAGGAAAGAATGCGTCTTGTGCGAGGGTTATCATAAAGTTTTAATTATTATTAACAGAGATTTCTGAATAAAATTCATTCTACTTATTTATTAATGGATCCTTGTGTATATAATGTTGTCAATTGCAACCTTCACATGGATTTGTTTTGCTTCAGGAAACCGTAGATTGAAGATTCCCAGTAGATTTCGTTTCAGAAAGTCTTTAAATTTTGATTATTATCCCGGGACATCTTAAAATTTTTAATTGTTACTAAAAAATTTTCTGTATGAAACTTAATTTTTATTTATTATTCAGAAGATTTCTTTACATAGTCCCCATCCAGAATTTCTCCCAACATCTTTTGACTTCTCCAAGCCGTGATTTATTATTTATTAACGTTGCCTTTAGAAGCAATACAAAGGCGATAAGCGAATTTGGTAATTTTGCTTGCTTAAAAAATATGTTAAATGGTTGGTTTAATTTTTGTGTAAATGTTGCAGCTGAAAGTTGTTTAAGGGGGACTGAAAGAAATAGAAGATATGCATTTTCAGATTGTAAGAATAAACGAATTTGAGTTTTATTTATTATTTCTAAATCCTGCATACCAGGAACAGGGCTTCCAAAAGAATTTGAGAGTCAAGAAGTGATTTTGGCACACACTCCTGAGGATAATACTGGAAAATAAAAATAATAAACCAACTTGATGAGTACTATTGAGTTTCTTTCGACTTTTTTAGCATAACGTCAATGAAGGACTCAAACTTGGGACTCTTTTTTTTTTTTAAGTTAGAAAAGCACCCCACCGTTAACGATACATTCATACATTCACCATTTTTCCATCCTATAACCTCAGAGGTTTAATTCTTAGGTAAATTCGGGAACCATGATCCCGAGGTATCTGAGTGAAATTTTTCTTCCCCATGGGTTTTAACTGTATTTGGTAAACAGGGTCTTACAGCCCCGGGATATACTAGTGATTATTCTTTCTTTTCGAACATTCTTGTGAACCTTTAACATGTTAACAGGACTTTACCTTTTTTCTATTTTTAACGCTTAGATCACAGATGTGCATTGCAGATACAGTCAAATCTGACGTAGCATAACCATATTTGACTTTCGCGTCATTAACCATCGTTTTCGCTCAGTCTCCATCCTAAAGATCACACAACCATCAATTTTACTATTTGTTTCTGCCTGAATTAATCCAGTTTTTCTTATGAAATCAAATATGTTCCATAATTTGTCTACTATACAATAATATTAAGTGGATTTTCCATTTTGCGTGTTGTGTATGGAAAATCGCTAATATGTAGAATACTTCTAAATTTTAAAGACATAGTATACTAAATGAATATATGTCTTATGAATTTGTATGAAAATTAGGACATTTCTTCATCCGAGTTTGGTTTAAACTCTTTGGTTTTATAACCCGTGCAAACCTCATCGATGCAGTCTTATTTGGGGATAAATATTGAAAACAAATTGATAACAATAATGACCGGAAGAAAAGCGATAATTATATTGAGAATTCGAATCTTTTTTTATCGTTTTACATGGATTAAGATTTCTTATTCAAACATTTTTAGCACATTAATCATAAGAACAAAGCACCCTTCCAAAAAGTTTTGTTCAAAATAAGAAATTTATAATTTCACTAATAAAAACTTAAATATGTAATAAAATTAACATAAATTTGAATAAACATTTTTTCTTATAATTTTGAAGAATGCATTGTGTTGACAGCGAGGAGATAAAAATCAGAAAAAAAATTGTATTCGTAGTGGAGTTTGTAGAATTAGGTTCTTAACAATTTCAGTGTCATATTAATTTTAGGTAAAAGAAACATTGAATAAACCAAACATTGTTAAACCAATAATTTGACATCTCTGCAGTTAAATAATATGAAATACTGTTTGAAGGGAACTCAGGAATGAAAATGAATCGTTGAAATCGGCATTCGGAAACATTCGTTTTAAAATGAAAACAATGAAGAAAATTGCGGTAAGGGTCATTACCGAAAACTTATTGAATGCGTTTTCCATTTATTTAACTGGAACTTCGGTTAGAAAATGCCTCGCTTTGGCTTCCGCAGATACCACGCGTACCTTCTGATAGTGATAAAAAATAACCTCAACCCCAGTATTAAAATCTTAATTAGTTAGTGTAATTGCTCTGATTAAACAGCAATTAGCTGGTTCCAGTCGAATGCGGTTCCAGTTAACGATTTCCGCTATGCGCCTTTTCGGTAATTACTTGTTTTCGTATAATACATTGAAAAAGTTTGGGAGATAAAAAAAAAAAAGTTATTCTTTGATGCGCCCCGGGAATTTTCGTATTTTTTATGTGACGAAATCTTTTCCTTATTCATCGCTTCCGTTTAACTTTTTTTAAAAAAATTCCTTCTTCGGAGGTGATATCGATATTTCTATCGTGAGCGTCGATATCGATTATGAGGTAATGGAGAAAAAGATGATTCTGTTACACAGAAAACATTTTCGATTCTTCTTTTATGACTTTTTTTTCTTCCTTTTCATACTTCGTGCATTGCGGAATAAAAACGAGAAAAGTCCTGACTGTAAAAGTTTTCTGAGCTTTGAAAGAAAGAAGAAAAAAAAAAAAGAAAAAAAAAAGGCGAGACCTGATGCAATTAGAAATATATATATAGCCTGATCTGGAATTTCTTGGTAACATTGTTTTCCAAAACTTACAATGCTATCTTCACCAAATATTAAAAAAAGTTAAGGCTTCGGACACATTTTCAGACAAAAAAAATGTCTCGATTTTCAAGCAAATTTGTAACGTTAAGTGTTTATAATACTGATTTTAAAATTAAGAAACATTCCTTAAAATGCGCGATTTTTTCTCCTATACCGTATTATATATGTAAAAGTGGATTAATTCATATACAAATGAGTAGTGCAATAAAATAAGCTTTACTTATATAAGGTAGATAAATAAAAATATCGAAAGTCCTAAAGTTCTGTTATTGATGATTCCTGAATTTTTATACAGAAACAACGGAATTTAAAACAATTATTTCTTATGCTAATGGTGAAAAACACTTCTATTATATTATTGAAAACAATTTGAGCCCATGTTTACCATAAATGCTCAAAAAGTCCACCTTTTTCTAGCAGGCAAAATTGAACTCGTTTACGTATATTTGGAGAACCGTATTTCGATACGGCTTTTTTCAGATAATCTATCGTTTGGTGATTATTTTCACAAACATTTTTCGTTAAATATCTTCACAGAAAAAACTTGGGGAAAGCACAGATGAGGGGGACGATGTGGCCGAAGATTTCTTGAGGCCAGTCCATTGCCTAATAAAATCTTGTAACTTGCTTGTGTTTTCAGTACTCTTATAGCATATTGCGTCATTTCCTTTGATCAAAGAACCTCGTTCTTCTGATTTGAGCAAACCTTCGCAATTTTTCTGCGGGGATATTTGAAGAATAAAGTTTGTGAAAATAATCCCCAAACAATAGAGGATCTGAAAATTCCTATTAATTAAAATGATATAAGAAGTCACTCCCAGCATCTTGAAATATGTTTCTTAAAATATACGCAAACGAGTTCAGCTTTGCCTCCTAGAAAAGGACGGTCATTTCGAGCGTTTTGCTGTAAATGTACGCTCAAGGTTTTTTTTTCTATGTTGTTTGAAGCGCTTTTCACCATTGGCATAAGAATAACGGTCTTACGGTTCGTTGTTTTTGTGTAATAAATTGAAAGAATCATCAGTCTGGGAAATATTAGGATTCCCAGTAGAATATTAATCTCCAAGTAGAATCTCCAAAAGTGTTTGGATATTTGAAGTCGTATTCATTCACATTGTACCAAGACACCCTTAAATTTATTTTTGGCACTTCAAAATGATATTGAAAATTCGGCGGAGAAAGGTGTTTTTTTTTTTTTTTTTTTTTTTTTTTTTTGTCAATACCATTTTTGGTGGAGGTCAATAGACTTTGAGTGACTGAAGCGATCTTAATTACTCATCGTCAGATCCTAAGAATCTTGTCTGAGATGTACTTGTTGCATGCCTTAAACACCCTCTCCAGAAAGCTTGCTTGGACTACTTATAAGGCGCTTTTTGATGCTGTCGTTGTAAGTTGTGGTAAAGAGCCACCGCATAGAAATACACATTTTGTTGTGTTTATATTATAACATAACAGAAATGAGGAAAAAAAAAACTATTTTCTTGTACATGACAACCAACAGATATGCTTTGAAAGTCACTATTTTACTTTGTTAACTGTTACGGGCCAGGGAAGAAAATTAAGTAATTCTCAAAAATTTAAACAGGAATTCCCGGAAGGTTTGCTTTCAAAATGTTGAAAATCTTGTATAAAAAAGTTAAGCGATGAGGTGTATATTTTACTATTACTCTTATCCTCCTTTGTATTGATGAACTTAAATTTTTTTTTTCATTTATTTCTTTTTTTATTATTATTACAGACACATTTTTTTAAATTCTAAATACTGTACGCAACGGATACTGACGTGCATCAAATTAACACATTTCATTTAACAACAAAATGACAGTTTCTAAATAATTTATCTTCAAAATATTCATACATAATTTATTCTGTGAAAATTTGTATGAACAGAGTTGAATTGGAGCTTAATTATCTAATGAATGATTGTTTAAATTTCTTAAAAAAAATCTTATTCACTATGAAGAAATAAAAAGACAACGTTTTCTATTTAAAAAAAAAAACTAAACTACATATTAAAAAACTCATGTCCCCGAAACATAAATTGTTTTAAAATTTTAAATCTGTCGCAGTTCTTTCGTATTGAGATTAAAACAAATAAAAACAGCTTAATTTATCGAATGTAATGAAAACAAGCAAAAATGGTATTTTCAAGTAGTTACTTCGTTTCTTATTTACGCCCTTGAATGCATCGAGGGAAATCGACTTATTTAATTAAAATAATAATTAAAAAAAACGTTTTTCCTGGTTACCTGATGTGCATAAAAAATGAAAAACATTTTCTTTGAATATTTTATTACTTAAGCCTCATTATATTCGATGATTTCCAGTCACTGTTTTCATTTTTTCCCCTTCTCTATCTACTCGATATCGGCGATGAAAACAAAACAAATCGTTAAAGTTATTTTTCCCTCGATGGCTATTTCTAATATAATCTGTGTTTTTTTTCTCTCCCCCAAAGCTGTTGTTTTCTCAATAACACGTTGGTTGTCTTTCTCGACACTTCGTCGTGTTACACGGCGACTTCAAAAGAAAACACGACACAAAAATGTTCATTGATGAAGACTCCATCTCTCACGGAGAAAAAAAAATGGCCATAAGCGATACGTTAATTATAAATGAATTTAATTAGATTCTAATTTGGGAAGCTCAGAAATTAATATCATTAATGAAGTCGAGTTTAATAGTGAATCTTCTTCTGCTTTTGACACCCGACGATAATTAATTATCTCCGAAGCAGAAAAAAAAAGAAAAAATTCTCTTCCCGAGTCGATTATATTTCGCTCGAAGAAAAATGATAAAAGAGCTAATAAATAACAAAATAATAGAATGTGATTTTCGTTATTTTCTGAAGTATTTGTTCACCTGTCTTTGAAATTTTTTTCCTTCTCTTGTGTATCTGTTTATTAGTTTAATTAATTGTCTGGAGAAAGTTGCCAATTAGATTTTATTTCCGAATCCAATTTAAATTACTTTGAATTAATGTGACATTTTCTGTAGTTAAATATTGTTCCATCATTATTTAAAAATGAACGGGATTAAAGACTCTGATTATATTTACGACGTGTTTCCAACAACGCGTATCAACCACCGTAATTTGCAATTTTTAATGCTATGTAATTATTTTATTTTTTAATTTATCTTTTAAATAGAGAGATAAATGTACATTGTTTTTTGTTCGGATAGCTTGATTATACATTTAAAAGAAAACCTTTCTTGTGTACTCATTTTGTCATTTATTTTGTATTGTAAATTAAGATGACAGAGATATAACGAATATTTTCTTGTTCTGTTATACGAAGATGAATTGCTATCAGTGCAGAGAAAATCCTTTTATATTGAAAATAGAAATGCAAATATTAATGCAGAATATAATGCAGAAAGAATCTAAGTAGATTTAAAGTTCAGGTATTAATTCTTTTTAAATACAGAAAAATCCAAAAATTTATTAAATCTTACAAATTAATTTATTTAAATGAAAAAAAGAAAGAAAGAAAGAAACTCAATAAAAAGAAAAATAAATTGTAATAAAACAGCAAGAGAAAGTTTAAAAAAGAAAATTCTTTAAAAATGAACCAGATGGAGATAAAGCGATGCAATACTGCCTCTAGAGTAGGATAGAGGTACTCTGCTAAATATGTTTTAATGGTGAAACTTTCGCAGTCAGTAATAGCTTCATTAAATTAAGGAATACGCCTATAATAGCAAAATGAGAAAGCAAAAAAAAAAAAAAAAGTGTCAGAAAATCTCTATTTTCTAATTTATGTCTTTGAAATTTGTTTTTAAAAAGTAATTGGGTAATTACTTTTTAAATTATTTTGAAAATTTAAAGTCACATTAACCAATTAAATATTCCGAAGAATATAACTAAATATATTTCTATAATTATTTAAGCTATCAAGCTTTAATTAAAGTTGCTATCAAAGAAGGGAACTCCAATGTTTGTAAAAAAAATTATTTCTTTTCAAAAATATTTCTACTAATCCTTATATTTACAACTTTTAAGTTAATATTTAAGTAATCTGTTTCATAAAAATTTGTATTAATTTGAATCAGATTTAAATAACAAAATAAAATGAGAGATAAATTCGTTTCAAAATCTTGTTTAAATTTCTTTTGAAAAATTATAAGGTCATCGATATACCTATAAACATCGGGAATTAATTGTTCTCTATAAAAAAATGTTCATAAAATGTAAATAAATATTAAAAAGATTATTATTAGCTGATTAACCTTGTGGTCTAAGGAAACATTTCATAATTTCTAAGAAACTATGGTTATGAAAATTATTACATATTTGTTTCATTGTATTATTTTTCGGTGCTTCATTTGAAATATTTTTATGAAACCTTTGTAATTAATTTAAAATATAAGTCCATATTTTGTAATTTCTGCGCTGAAAATTAATTTTACATTAATTTATACTTTTTCGTTGCATATTTTCTTTCTAATGTTGTTTCATAATAAAATACAATTATTTACTTTTTATTATTTTTTATCAGAATATACCTTGTATCAGCGTAAGAAAATTTAAAAAATTCTGAGACTTCTCAACATTTTCAGTATGCATTTCTTATTCAATTAAATTGATTTTTTTATTATTATTTATTTCTTCTCCATTTTTATACAGAAATTCAGGAGGCAAAATTTAAAATTAAAGATATAAAAAGGAATTTCCAAAATAAATGTTAAAAAATGGAATGGTAGGGTTATGATATCCTATTGTTTCCGAATGTTTTTGAAAATTTTTTTAAAAGAATATTAACTCGATTATATTGTATATTGTTTGGTATACAGGAGGAAGAGTTGATTATTTTTAGATTTTTTTTATCACTTTTTCCCTTTTTATTTCCTTTTTTCACTTCTGTGAAAATAATGCTACAATAATAAATATGCGGTCTTTATTGACTATTAAGATAGCAATTTTTAAAAATGTGAGACAACTATGATATTATAACTGTAATTTATTTGGTCATCTGAGTTTTATTGTAAAAATTGGAAAAACAATAAATGATTTGGGGAAAAGATTATATTGCCATTTGATTTAAAAGTGACTCAAACCATTCCCTAATCATTGTGACTGTTACATTATCTTCGAAAATTTGTGAAGAATGTGAAAATGATTTTGTTGCGAATCAACAACGTAAAATATCTATATTTTATGCTTGTGCTCGTTGCTTATTCTATATTGCTCCAAAGATCAATTGTAAGCGACGAAGTATTCTTCTGGAGCTACTTTCACTCCATTCATGCAAGCGTCGTTACTCGTAACAATTTAATGGCTTCGTCAATTTCAGTACTAAATGTCTAGAAATTCCATGGTCTCTAGGATGGCCAGATGGCCCAATTGAAAACTTGGAGACTGTCCTGTCAGAAGTGAATCTCCATTTTACCAAGACCGGTTGCAGGGATTATATTTACTGAAGGGACTATGCATATAGGATATTATAGAAGGAACTCTGTTTTTTATTGCTTGCAGCTACTTTCACTCCATCAGATATTCTGGTGATCATGTATGTTGAAAAATAAACTGCAAACAAGGATTAAATCTTCACTGAATTATAAATTATATTTTAAAAAATGGAAATGAATTGCTTGGTGACCCACAATTTGGATATAATTTTCCATTAAAGTTAAAGTCGAACATTTATTGTAATAGACAAAGAAGGCCTTGCTTACTCTTACATAAGGAAATGAATCTAGGACAGTATTTGTCACTGCAGAATGCAAAGCTTTTTCAACGAGTTTTCTTACGTACGCATGTCCAGATAAGAAGGAATGACGAGCACAGCTAGATATGTAAAAAACACTGACTCAAACTTCTTAAGTAGATCAGAATAATCACTTAGAAACATTTTTGAAATATTGCCGAAAAGTCATTTAGAATAAATATTGACGTATTCACTCGTTTTTTAAAAAAATCTGCAGTAAAATTCCCATTCCCCCCCCCCTTTTTCTTAAGGAAATGTGTATTGAAATATTCTGCTAATGAAATTTTGCATTACATATTGAAATCTCCGATCTTGTTTAGAGTGTTTTGTAAGTTTAATTTTTGTAAATAATCAGTATTTAAAAGGAAAAAAATATTGTTCCTGTCTTGTTTTTAAAATGATTGGGTTAAAATTATTATCATCTGATAATTTTTGGTAAAACCCGGTTAGTATAAAATTGCTTCAATTTAGAAATTTTTATCCATAGATAAAATAGTTTAAGAAACTAATTTAAATTAATTAATAAATCAAATTTCGATTTGAAATAATTTTAACCGCAAGTTTTAAGTATACTCTTACATAAAATTAAAACTTATTAATCTATATTTTATGCATGTTTCTCAATTTTATATACCAAATTTCTTCATTATAAATAAAACAAATGTTAAACGAGCAGGTCCTAAAATAATCGTATTATTTTTGGATCTCTCTAAAAAATAATTGGAATAAAAATATTTTTAACTGAAGTGCTCTTTTTTTATTAAAAAGAATCTTATTTTTGAAAACATGAACCCCTATTAAGAATTTCTTCTCTCTCTCTCGTTGTCTGGAAACAATTGTAACGGCAAGAGCAAGAAAAATTAAAATCTCTGATCAAAGTAAAAATCAATCTATCTTCTTATTTAAAAACCCTTTGTTAAAAGAATAATACAGAAAATCAAAAATATTTTCGAGGAAATGCTTCATCATTTCTGTTAATGATGATTCTTTGTTAACTGTTCCATTGTTGAAAAAAGTCTGATTCGTTTATATTTAAAAAAAAAAAAAAAAAAACGTTCTTCACTCTTTTGTACAAGCTTTGCTTGTATCTGTTTCTATATTGTTCGCACGAAATCATTTTCATAGACATTTTCAAACATAGGTTATTTTTAACATCCTTGTGTCGTTTTTTGAAATGATATTCATTTTGGATTATTAATTTTTATTTGTGAAGAAAATGCGAAATGTTATCTCTTCGTAAAAATTTTATTTAACCATCTGCTTATATTCCTATTTTTATGTCAATATACTTAATCCTCTTCTTTTTTCTATTCTAGGCAGATCGCTTTTGCTTTAATTACATCAAGATTAAATTTTACATTTTGCTTCATATTGATACAAATTTATTTCATTTTTGTTTTAAATTCAGTATTTTTCACCATTTGTTACATTCATGATAAAATAAAAGTGCATTTTCTATTTATAAAAGCAAAATTGCTTCACACTTCCTTTTTACTTAAATATTTGACAAAGATTAATTGCCGTTTACTCAAGAAAATTAATTCTCGGAATGATTTTGCTTGTTTCGACAGTTTTACTCCTGTCTTATCGATTAGTTTTACTCCTGTCTTATTCAATATGTCTATTAAATAAGAGTTTCCCATTTTTAAAATAATTTACCCTTTAAAACTCATTTCTGTTTTATTCACGCTATTGATATTGAATAAGTAACACTTTTTCAGTGTCGTATAACATGTTCTCCGTCCCTCCCCCCGTTTGAATTTCAAATATATTTAGGGAATTTGTCTTTTCAATTAAATTCGCTGTAACGATATTCAATAACGCTGTTTAAATAAGGAATCGCAATGGATTTATTTAAAAAATTACGATATAGCCTTTCCACATTATAAATATTTCAAACAGCTCTCATCAAATTAATCATTTTATGCATTCATTATTTCATACAATTTTAGAAAAAATTATTAAATCAAGTGATAATTATTTGTTTTATTCAAATAATTTGTATGTTGAAATGATTTGTTCTAATTTGTAATTTTTTTATTCTTCCAAACGTTTTTCGTTGTCGAACTTCGATTTTACACATTTATTTTCATTCTAAGCAAAACGTTCTGAAAAATATTTAAGGCAGGAGATAAATAACAAATCTCAATAATTGATAAATTCGATAAATAAAATGAATTCATTTAATAAACATTCACGGCGTAAAAAGGCAGGGATGATTTGATGCACTTTTTTAAACACATGCAATCCCAAGGGAAAATGTCTAAAATTAAAATATAATCAAAACACGAGTATCAAATATTATGAGCAATATGTGCTGCGAGGAATGTATAAGCAGGGGAATTGGAGTTGTTTCATACTTCGAATATTAAGATAAAAAAGCGAAATGCCTGGATATTTTGATTATTCAAGATTTGTTCATATCATAGGTTTTATGTGTTATATTTATTTTTATTTATTATACAATTTTATTTGATATTTAATGATAATTTATGCGTCTCTTTAAATTATTTTATTATCCAAGTAGAGCAGAATGTTCGAAACCATTCAAAACTTCATAATTGTTTCGAATTAAACTGAAGAGTAATTTTACTAATATTGGTAATTTTGTAGCTTATTTTTTAAATATGTATTTAATCCCTGACATTATTACATTTATACTTACTTTTTGTTGATTTCTCATTGTTTATTCATTTTAAGAAATGGATGCCGATACTCGAAGACACAGACTAAAAAATTTACTTACTTATTTTTTGGGGAGACTGGGAGGCTTATTGTTCAGTACATTTGATGCGAATCTCTATTCCAACAAAAGTGTGGTGGATTTTTTTGTTTCAATTAGGCTTCAATATCCTCGCACAATGAGGTGTGGGATATACGGAAATTAAAGTACTATCTTTGATTTTATTCTTGTCAGTTTGACTACAGTCTAAAATAACTTCAAATAAGTTATGTCATTCGTTACTAGCTCCCTGAGGGGATGCATACTTATTGGAAAAAAAGTTTTTTCATAAGTAAAAAGGAATGCATTATTTTTTTTTCATAAAAAAATAATTTATGAACTAATTTAAATTAGGCTCAACAAATTTCACGACCAGTAATTCATATCTGGTAGCAAATTAGGATTGGGTCATTTAAAATCACTTAAAAATACTGAGCAGCTCACTCCGCCAACACAAACCCATGTCAAGAAATTGGCGTTAGGAACCTTCGTTGATGTGTTTCTCCAAATTTTGTTATGTCCATATGGAGAATAAAGTGTCACCTGATCGAGGTCCTTCGCAGTATTTTCGTGTTGCTTATAAGTGCAACGCTATTAGAGAAATAAGTTATTCTTCAAATTTTCGTTACTCATCTTTTTGAGGACCCTCATTTTGAGAGTAACAAGCGGTAACTGTTACTAAACATACGATGTTTTTAAAGGATTTGCATTTGGATTCCCCCGAATAATATTTCATTTAAATCTTTTCGAAAATGTTTAGTCTCGTGTTTCAACTATGAAAATTGTGTGAATATTGAGCACTAATAAGACTGAGTTTGAGAATTGTGTCACGCATTAATTCTATCAAGTGTTATTTAACACCTAATTGTAAGCCTTATCCTGAAAGAAGTACAAAGTTTGTTCACTTTTTCTTGGGATACTGAACCAAGAATCGATTTCAGGATCGAGGGTGTACCGAAGGGATTTCCGAACATTCTTTCAAGGATGATTGGGAAGGGAGGGAAGAGAGAGAGAAGGAGAGAGAGAGTTCCCTTTAATCACCTTCTCTCCAAGAAGGAAGCGGGAGTTGATGATGAGAGAAGAGATAACGGAGGTTAGTCTCCCGTAAAAGCGCAACTTTCTTCAACGAAACTATCTCGGGATTTTTTCCCTTTTTTCCCTCCTACAGCAGAGAGAAAACGGAACTCAAGAATTCCCAGGAAGAGAGAACGCGCGGTCGAAAGGAACGGAGTTTTAATCTTGACGCTGAAGGGGGAAAGAAAAAACGCGTTGAAATGGTTTTGGATGAAACTGAGGAGAATGAGAATGAGAGAAATCCGCGAAGGAAACAAAATGTATAATTCTGTCGATTTCTCCCTGAATAAAATGTTTCCCTCGGCTACTGATGAATAATGAGACGTATTTATTGGACTCCTACCCGCAACTCGCTGCACCTTGCTGTTTCCCAACACAGAGAGAAAATATTTCAATATTTAAGAGACGAGAGATGGAGAAAAGTGTGTATGTGTGTATGATATGGAATACTATACATAACGATATAGGGTATTTGAATTCTTGAAGACACATACGCTACATGTTTCGATTTGACATCGGAAATTTGATTTGTACAAAGTTCGTTACCAATATGATTTTAGTGACTTAACTTCTTACACTGCACCTCACGTGTTTCTAATATACGTATACTCTGACTTTAGCATTTAGAGCAAAGAAGTGCTTTTTTATTATTAACAACTCATCCTTTCTGATTTTAAAAGAAATGAAATATTTCATCACATTTTGAAGTAATTTTGAGCAGTTGAGATGAAGTGGAAATAAATGTACAGAGAAACTTTAAAGACGAGCTTATTCACCGTCTGAGAAGGAAAAACAATGATAGTAAGGCATGCCTCCTCATTTGGAGATTATTCTTTGAGGTACAAAAAAGTTCTATTAGTTTTTGTGGGAATGAGAGATGTTAAACAGTTAAGGGTATCAAATCTTTTGAATCTTATTCAACTTCCATTATGAGGCAATTGAAATTAATTTTTACTGTAAATATGTTGAGTGATCAGGAATAAGGATACATTATTATTCACCATTGGTTAAGATCTTTATTAAATGAGCATTTCATGGAATAAAATCAATAAAAATTTCCGAATTTCAAAAGTATGTAAAAATTCTTCAAAATCTTAAATTTATTCTAAATGTTTTTAAATCGTCAAAGAGTAACGCTTTTAGATGAACGTATGTAAGTCATTTGATCGTACTGATGTGTACTAAAAGTGCAACTTTTAATACAACGCATTTATGCACACATAATTCGGAGAACATTCTCCTTTTGATAAAGTGTTACGAGTTTTAGGTCTCTGTTGTATTATTCTTTAGCTTTAGGCAAAGGCAATCTCGAACACCTCGGGAAAAATAAAATGTTCTAATCAAACACAGTCCAAGAGAACTTACTACCAATGTCTTAAATACTCACTTAGCTAAAAAACAGGGTCATATAAATTCCGAGGAGCATTCTTCTTCCTCGTTTCCCGAATCTCTGCCAAGAGATAACTCGAGTTTCCACTCCAAAAATGATTTTAGATGCCGACCTCGAGGGAATGTAAGAGTAACAAGCCCATCTGAAATGGAAGCACATAACGGTCCCTCAGCTGCGGGAGAGGAGTCTCTTTCCCTCCCTCGATAGATAAAAAAAAAAAAAAAAACTTTTCGATCTTCTCTTAATCACTATTCTCCTGGGAACCACTTTCTAACTCACTTGAATCTCCAAAACTGATACGGAATGCCAAAGAGGGAGGAATGATGCTGACAGAATTACATCGGAAGAAATTTATCCCGAAACATTTTTGAGGGTGGAGTTTTCTTTTTGTAAGACGTGCTGTAAATTGAAATAATATTTCGAATGGAATGATACATTATTTTAATACACTGTACTTATTTTAATAGTTTACATAACATTGTACCTTGCTGCACCTCTTTGTTCATTTCTGGATGGCATGGTATATTTTCTCGAACATTTCCTATCCAATGCTGAAAAATGACCTCGCTAGAGTTTACTAGTTGCAATTCTAGTTTACCTATAATTTAAAAATAAGTCAATTTAAGTGTAAGAAAAAAGGATAAGTATAAAGCGTTGGAGGAGTATGATGATAAATGAAAATTAAATGCCGAATTCAAAAGGAAATTCAAAGGTAAATCATTGATACATCAATGTACATTTCTATTGTGGTTTCATCGTGTTTCCCTCTTCAACTAACATTTTGAGAACCTGTAATTCAGTTAGTTTGAAATGAAAATTCCTACCAATAAAAGAACGAAACGTGACTGAATAAAGTGCCCGTTAAGTAATACTATATAGTTACTTGGACAAAATGAGCGCACGGTGAATTTCTATAAAGTACAATAAATTACTATTGGAATTTTTTATGCATAAAAAAACATCTGTACATGAGTTACATTTTCGGCTTAAAAGCCCTTTTCAATTAATATCCGTGGGTTAGCGAACACTTTATCATAAGTACATATAAATAAAATAATTTCCATCAGATTAATAGAGATGAAAAGACAGGGGCTATTGTGTATTATTCTTTTTTCAAGACGATGAAAGCGAAACATTTATGAATCGAAGGAAAAGCGTTTATTGAACCGTTACATTTAGAATCGATCACAAATTATTTAGCGTATTCATCTGAAGCTATTCAGTTGTTCTCAATAGTTTTCATTCGGGTGAAATGTTTCTAGTAAATGGCATTAGCTCGTTTGCGGAAAGATAAGTCGACCAAATACATCATTATCTGTGACTGGGGGAATCCTTTCGAGTACACACAGTGTTTGATTCCTTTCTTAACATCCGCATAAATCGTGTTTTCGAAACATTGTGGCCACCGCGTTATGGCATCGATTAAGGTCCTTTTACAAAAAGGGCTGTGCTCTTATTTCCACTCCATAGCACTCCAAAATCAAACATTCTGAAGTCGTAAAAACTCTTCGGGGGAAAAATTGTTTCTTCTGTTCTGTTCTATTGATTATTTTACTCACATTTTTATGAGAGGGAAAAGTTTAATTTTTTTTTAACTTCAGAAAAGCGGACGCATAACACTCGAACGGTTACAAGTTGTTTAGGAAAGAGAGAGAAGTAGAGAAAGGTTTATTTGCGGTTTATCGGAGCATATTCCGTGCCTAACGTGCACGCTCCGGCGAGTTTCGAGAAATTTCACTTTTTTTTTTTAAAGTCTCCGACCCGTAAGAATTGTTTCGAGTGCATTCGGAGAATGACGAGGAGTTCTCGAAAGTATTCCGCGAACGATCTTCGGCGCTTTTAAACTGTGAGGCATTTAAAAGAGAGACTTTCTTTTTCTCTCTTCGTGAAATAAGTTCTTAAAAAGGTCTCTTCTGCCCCCCGCTCTCTTTTCTCTTGCTTTCTCATTTTTTTTAAGAAATAAAAAAAAAGTCTTTTTGTCTTTGAATGGGAGCGAATTTAAAAGGAAGGTTCGATTTCTTGCTTTGAGGCATTTCATGGGTTTCTTTTCAAAAGGAAAGTTTAATATTTTATGGGTGGATTGAGAGTCTTTTGACACGTATATCGAGTACGTTATTTGATATTAAAATTTGTCATAATTTTTTTTCATTTTTACAAAGAAGAGAGAGGGAAACACGATTCTTTTGATACTAATTAAAATACTATGGTTACCTATTTTTTGATGTCCACTTCAAAAGACATAACAGCCCGATGGCAAAATCATGAACGGAAGATCTCAAATTCGAGTCTAAGTTTCACCGAACATTACTTCATCGAATAATGGGGGATTGAAACCCAACCAAGTCTCAACTCTTTATACGAGAATGGTCTAAATTTCCATATGCTGCTATGGCTAGGAATTGGTGTTCTTTTGGTCTCAATGTAAATTAATCTGTATTATTGGTAACCGACTGCATAGCATCAGTGTTAATTAAATTTAAACTCAACAAAAATAGAATGAAGTAAATTTCTCAGGACTTATTAACTTAAGAAAGCTTAATTTCAATTTATAGGAAAACTTGAACTTTTTCTTTTAGGAATAATTATTAATATGGAAAGAAAGGAAACGAGAAAATAAAGGAATGAAACATTCCGATATTCTTTTTTCTTTTTCGCGGTCGAATTAAAGAAAACAAAAATAATATAGTATATTGCCAATTCGTACCTATATTAAATGTTTGATATTTCTCTCCTTTAAAAATACCAAGACAGGAGACTAGTTGAAAAGAAGCAATTGAAGGCGCTAGGATTCAGATGGGAAGATAGGTGTCACATGAAACTACTTTTGATCTTTATTTAGATTTCTGATGATATACAAGCAAAGGTAAAGTATTCACATTCTTCGGTTACAAAAACTCCCTTTTTGACCGTAATTCCATCTTATAAAATATTAAACTTTTTATGCGCAAGTGTTAAGTTATTGCGGCAATCTATTATGCATTTTGACTTTACAATAGCTGGTCCATTCAAATATGTTTCTTATATAATTCATACATAGCAGAATGGGATTTTTCAATTATTACCAAGAAATAACCGAGATATCTAGGTAAAATTTACTCTGCTTGTTAATTGATCCTTATGTACATAATGCTGTAAATTGCAGCTATTCATGCTAATCTGATATTCAATCTGTTGAGTTCTACAACGGTCTTCGAAATTGTCGAGAAACGGGGGAAGAAATATGTTACTGCGGAGGGTAACTATGAAGAGAAAAGTCTTAAGGATAAAAAAATAAATATTAAGTTACTATCTTGATTATTATTTAGCAATAGTTGATGAGTAATACCTCAGGATAATAATTAAAACTTTATACGATACTGCGGATTATTTAAGTCTACGGCTTTCTGAAATCAAACATAAATAGCTGTAATAAATAAAATCATGTGCCTAAAGATTAATTAATATGCGGAATAAATGTTATCCAGATATCTCGGTTATTTCATAGTAATAACAAAATTTTTACGATATTCCCTCGTGTATAATCGAGCTTAAAGAGATTTGAATTTATTTTATCTAATGATTTCTCGCGTTCGTTCCCTTTCGAAAAAAATGTTCGTTTCGAAGTGAAATCCCCTATTAAATCTAGGCTGGGACGGGAAACTAATTTCGAAGCGAATCTAAGGTAGCCAATTCACCTAACATGTTTATCAAGGTACTTTAAGTTAATAATCTAGTCTTAATTTTAGTAATTAACTGCTAGCGCGCATATCCGCTAACTGCATTATGCGCGCGAATGCCGGTTGCATTCCGTTTCTTATGCAAATGGGAAACATTTTCGTTCCACGTTCATTACCTTCGAATAACAGTTTCCTTAGAAATGGCGCCGCGGCCTTATCAGCGCCATTGTACGCGTCCGCACTAAATGTCACTCGCTTGTTTTGGAAATCGCGCCAGAATTAATGGAACTATTCGGAAGGGGTGTCTATTTGCATAATTAGTGGGTTCCATTGTCACCCTCCTATCTCCATTTTGATGGATCGATTTTGTATAGATTTTATGTTTATACTTCATTTCGAAGACCGCAACTTGTCATTTTTAAAGAATGGAACAGTGACGGATAATTTAAATCTTTTGTCGATTGTTGATAAGGAAATTCCGTTCAAAGTTTCACTTTGTGATTCGAAAGAGAAAATGTTCAAAGATACCTCGCAAATGTCAGCTACTTGGTTATTAGTATTGTTTTAATATTACTGTAACACATATTATGCATAAATTCATTTAGTTGACGCAAATATTCTGAAAGGTATACATAGAGGAATTTCCGTGATAATTGTTATGCATTAATTGATAAAACAGTATTAATCGGAACACTTGCAAGCAGAACGAGATTTTATGTGATCCAGAATTTTTGAAAATGTCGAACATATTTTCGAGAAAACATGAAATAAACATTTAAAAGAATCGAGGAAACTCTCACGCTTTTCGTAGTATTCTTCCTTTCTCATCAAAACCACTCATTCACTATCTCATTGAAATTGTCCTCACACAAACTCGTATCACTCTTCACTCTCTCATCAAAATGGATCCTGCCTGAATTTCTCCGCTAAGATTACAAACTCTTTTGACGATTAAATATGTTTTCGCTGAAAAGTTTTAAAATTTTTTTTAAAGAATTTGATTACGTACAAATGAGATCTCAGGAGACTTGAAGCCCAGAAGAATGTTTGCTGAACAATTTGCTTACGATTTGAAGAAATATGTAATTAATTTATCTGAAACATTTTGTAAGAATAAGATTTATAACGCAATAAGTAACTTTGTAGCTCTTTATCTGTAAAGGAAAATATTTCTTTGAATAAAGCTTTGTTAATTTACTAAATAGTTTCGCATTCTATAAATGAAGCAACTTCCCAAAAATATATGTTAAATTAGGAAAGCCAAAGAGAGAAGCGTGAATATGAAAGCCGATAATGTTCTATGTGCTATTCATAATTATGATGTAACGTTGGGCTCAATCGCAATTTTACCTTCAACAAACCTCTAGGATTCTTCTGTTAAGAACGTCTAAAATTAAATCTCGCCTCAATAAAATGAGCTGCGATTCATGTAGATTAGTCTGAAATTATGAAATTGTATGATAGATTTGATTAAATGCATGTATAATCTTCGAAGATAATAAATACTTTGGAAGTTAGTTATTTGAGGATATTGAATCTTTGCAAGACGTCTAGATTAATCATTCTGAATCTGAGAAGAGATCGAAAGAATCTTCCGAGATATATCTTAGGGGTTCAGAATCAATCCCTCACTTTCATCCTCTCTATTCACTCGAACCCTAGTGAATCCATAAGATATAAATAACACACAATAATTTTGAGGCACGTTTAGGTAAAATAGCCTCAGAGAGACTAGATTGTCACCAGTCTTCAAAATATTCACGCTTGAATGAAAAATAAATTGAACTGGTTCATCTGTCTTCCTCTTCGTTTGACTGTATTATTTCGAGATTCTATTATGATACTTTTAATGGAAAATGAATAGGATAGAGTAAACGTTGGATGCAGCAATTCCATTTAATATATTGTCCGCGTAGCCTGACTTTTTTTTGTGTCACTAATGTCCTTATCCATCGTGCGAGCCCGATATTAAACATAAATCTCGTTCCACACTATTTTTATTGAGAGAACCCGCCAAGAAAGAAAGTCATCCCGATATCTGGAGGCGGAGTAGAACACTAATGTCCTACCGTTTATCACTCATCCTCCGGGAAGGAGGAAATGTCCTCTTGGTCAACCGGCCTCAAATGAGCGGATCCATCTTTATGGCGCAATGTGTTTACACCCGCGCCTCATTTACCACAAGGTAAAGAAAGCGTTTCCTTCATTTTGCTGCTCCTCGGCCGCAATGGTTTTCCCCCTTTTGTTGCCGATGGGATAAAAAGCTTTTGAGTGATTTATAAAAGCCAACGAGAGAAAAATGATATGTCCAGGATTATTATTTTTGATTTTCCTTTTTCCTGTGCACATTGGTTTAGTATAATTTATTGTTTCTGGATGTTTTTATAACATCTTTGAGATGTCTGATCTACTATTACTTCTTCTCTTTTGAAGCAGAGTCCCCCCCCCCTTATTTATTGTTTATTAACGTTTCACTTGATAAACAATAAATAAGGGGGAAAAAACGAGGCTGGCGACGGACCTCGTAATTTTGAACCTCGACGAAGTGACAAGGATGACATCTGAGTTGCTTCCTTTCTCTCCAAACTTCCTCTCAAGGCAATGAGAAGACTTGAATCCTCAACAGAGTAGCAATTTAATTTCAACCCCTCTAAACGGCGGGTTTTTAGTTGCTTCAGGACTCGAACTCACGACTCGGCGAAAACAAGGCAAGCCGCGAGTTTTCAAGACCTTTCTACCACAGCCACTTGAAGCAATGGTACTCGTTCATTTTGCCCCTCAATTCTTCCAGAAGTTTCTCCTTTGTCTGTTGCTTAGAATGTTTAGGGCAGGCAACAAATTCAGTTTTGATATGCCTTTCTTAGATAAAAACTCAATTTCGCAAATAGAGTTTATCCAATTGCCTTGAAGTGCAATTGCCCCGAAGGAATTCTAATTGGTTGAAATGCTAATGTGTAAGTTAGTCAGCTTGGCAAATTACTTACGTATTCGACTGTTTCAATTGAATTATCGTTACGAGCTTCCAAGTCATTTGGGTGGCCGCGGTAGCCGAGTGGTGATGGCTGCGAACTCATGACAGGCATTGTTTCCGTTCATTCTTGCGTTCGAGTCCTGTTGAGTCGTTGGATCGAGACCCATTGTGTAGAGGGTCTGGAACAAATGACCTTAAATATGTCGAAATTCAAATTCTTCTCGCTAACATTGTGTGGAAGTTTCCGGAGTGGGTTGAAAGTTCAGGTGTCATTCTCATCACTTCACTAAAGCTGGAAACGGCGAGGTCCGTCGCCTAAGTAAGACGAAGACGTCATTTAACTCTTGATTCTACGAAGAAACTTGGTTGAATCTAATGTGCGGCAGTTGCCATTGCACCAGTCGATGGATTTTGCTGGAAGGAAAGCTCAAATTTCGCAATTATGAATCTGGAAAAAAAAACCATTACGAATGGAACATTAATATTTTGAAAAATAAATAATCAGAAATTTTCATTCGTGTAATTGTTACGGGTATCATAAATGTGTAGCGTTTATTGACTGTCTGTTAATGGCGTACGTAGAAATGACGCGAGGGTTATTAGCGTCGGATCTCGTAATTTTGAACCATAGTTAAGTGATGAAGACCACATCTTCATTACAGAACCGGCATGTTCATTACGGATGCTAATTCCCGCCACGAACTCACAACCATGGCCATTGGGCTGCTAAATGGGGAACTTTTGTGTAAGCATAATTCTCTCCATTTTCTGTGTTTTCGATAATTAGTAATTGTTCTTCACCAATTTTCTTAATGCTCTCAAACTTTGCAAAGAAAAAAATTTTAATGAAAGAATTCAACCGGAGAAGAGGTTCTGATTTTTTTAAGTAGTTGTTAAATTATTCGATTAAATATTCGAAATGAAGCAAACGATAACATATTGAAATTCACAATATTTTTTTAGATATTAAAATTAAAGAAAACACAATAAATTATTAAAATGAATATATTTTAAAATAAATATAATCATTGCTGTCATAAAATGAATTACTATAAGCTTGATTTCAATAGAATAAAAAAAAAGTTAAGAGAAATTTATTATGCTGCTTTTGTTTTTTTTTTTTTGAAAATTATGTTCATTAATGGTAAAAGCAGGCATCAAACATATAGGTAAAAGTTTTTGAATTTTAAAATAGTGATCAGGTGGCTATTTTGTCGTTGACTAAAACAATAGCCCCTTTCGTGGCTAAAATTCCTTGAAATTCTTGAAATGAAGAAAGCTTTTAGTGTGATCTTATTTTCAGAATTTTTGTGAAAAATAAGTAGCTCTTAAAATGTTTAATCAATGATAAGAGAGAAAATTCCTCGCACTTTCTGAAAATATTTTTTTTTTATTTACAAGAAGCGAATAGGTATATATAATAGACTTTTTGTGAGAGCATTGAATATCTATGGGCGTGTTGTAAGGTGAAAAATAAAAAAAAATTGCGGGGAACTAAATCTGTTCGATAACGATCAATTTGAATTTTTTTTTTTTATCTTTATTCTTTCTATCTCAATTAGAATATATTATCGATCAAAACTTGTCTGCCTTTTGCGAAAATAGAAGAAATGAGTTTTTTTTGTTCTGTTTTCTGGTCTTAAAAAGGCTTTTGCCCACTTCTTTCCAATCCTATCAATTCAAAGCACCTGATATTAAAAGAATAGGTTTCAATGTAGGAACACACTTGTGAGGTAGAAAAATGTTCCAGTAGTAAAATTTAGAAAATTTAAAGAAAGAACACATATTTCATCATAATTAGAACCCATATTTTATCATAATTAGAACACATTTTATTAAATGGTACCATTTTTTCGAAATGCGTCCCATACTTCGTGTTTAAAATAGTGATGATCAATGAATTTTTAACTTTACATTTTAGAATGGAACTTATTGCGTATTTATAAAAAATTTATAAATTTATTGAATAAATATGCATTATGAATGTTATTCATTACAATTATATGAGTTTTTTTTTTTTTTTTTACTATCGAGACATTTTCCGTTTGATTTTTCTTTTTAAATTTGTGTATTCCTCTTTGATATAGCTCAAAGAACTTTTTAAAGAACCTTAAAAGGACCTAAGCCTTTAAAACCTAGAAATACAATCCCAATCATATCGATAAAATTTGCAAAATTTGTTCCATCTTCGCAAAATTCGATATGAATATCTTATATCATATTTTTCTTTTATCCTACTCAAAATTGCTTTGAAAAGCAATCGTTACTCACTGAGCTATTAAAGTTTTTGTCTTTTTTTTTTCATACATTGCTCGTAGGAATTTAAATTTAAAAATATTGTTGCATAAAATTTTGATTCAGAATCGTTAAATTTTAAAATAAAAGGCATGACGTGTAGGATTTTGAATTGAGTTTTGTAAATAAATGAACTTTGAAAAGGTTTTCGTTTTTTTTAAGAAAAACACTCTAAATGCTTTTCTGGTATATTTAAATAAATAAAATAATAATAACCCCATGAGTGATTTTTCTTACTTTACTATAAATAATATCATTCTTATAATATCGAGATTCTTATGCAAAATGTGAATCGCAAGGAACACTTTAAATGCAACAAAATTTCCTTGAAAAATGTATACAATCAAAATGAACAGTAGAAAAATACTTTGTCCCATAACACACTAGAAGGTTGAAAACTAATACAGTTTTATAATTATTGTTTTAAATTATACAAAACTGTTAAAAAAAATTTTTTATCATTACAAGCAATGCTTTCGCAAATGCGGCATTTTTCTTTCTTTCTTTTTTTTTTGGTATCCTAATCTCTAAAGGCAAGCCTTACTTTTTTGCCACTAAATATCGACACATCTTTAAAGTACAGGAATGTATCGTAAAGTTTTACTAAGAAATAGCCAAGATACATTTATTCTACATGTTAATTGATCCTTATGTTCATTATGCTATAAATCACAGTTATCGATATTTATTTAATTGCAGGAAGCTGTAGACTGAAGTAGCACAGTGTTCTAAAGTTTAAATTATTAGCCCGCTTATATCGTATAGCGTATAGTTGTACTTATTTCTAAAAAGTAATCATGTTATAAATTTTATTTATTATCAAGATTTCTGTACAAAGTCACTGTCCGGAGTAGCACAATTCTCTCTGCGTTTCTTGGCTTTTCATCGTTGTAGAACACAGTAGATTATCTTCTCCATACCATCGTTACTTAAATCTACAACTTCTTTAAGCGAAACAAACCAATATAATAGCTGTCGCTTGCAACTTTATTCTATGCATTAATTTATCTTTATACACATAAACTTAATCCAGATATCTCGGTTAATTCTTAGAAATAACTAATATGATATTCCATGGTACTGTTGCATGGGACGTTATACGAAAAGCCCATCCATAAGCATCTTTTTAATAACTCCTGCTTACACAAAGTATAGTTTGGATTACCTCCCCGTGAAATAGCTTTGGCAAAAATGAAATTCCTGGAGCTCGCCAAAATTAATAGTCTATAAAAGTGTCACAAGTTACCTTGGCTGATGCATAGTTTATGCGCAACTATTTCTGATCCTTTTGTTGTTCCGCGGTAACTAAACCTCTCAAAGAATGGTGTCTCGTAAATTACTCTTGCAAAAGAATGCAACACAGGGGCAAAAATAAAGCTGATACATCTCTGAAAGCGAGAATTTTAATTTATCTTCTCTGGATGTTCATTAATGGAATTTTTATCATGTCGCCAAGTTTAATTTGAATTTACTTTCGAGCGAAATGTATTTATAATTACCTGTCGACTCGGAAAAGAATCACCGGGAAAAAATGTTTTCTTTTAAAAGGCTAAATAAACCTCTTTTTCAAAGGGCTGCAATGAAGAGCTTGAAGAGAGAATATCTTTGAAATCAAGGGACTGACACTAATTTAAGATACCCGGTCTCGGTTTTGTCTCTAAGTTATTAGCTCATTTAAAGCATATATTTTTTTTTAAATTAAAGCTATAGTACAATTATTTTTATTTGTTTCTATGAAAGGTAAAATAGTTTTAATAAGAAACTATAAGCATTTCTTTCATTATTAGTACTACATGTTTGAATAAATGGTATTCTATACACTTCTATAATAATATTCTTTCGTATGGAGCTGGAAACAATCGCACGTAAATATAGCAAATTTGTTGGCAGAAAAATGTTCGAATGTTGGGATTTTACTTTAACAATTAATGAGAGGAATAATTTTTTATTTTTTTTTTGTTTTGTTTGTATCACACTTAGAAGAAACACGAGCGCTACTGGTGGCACTCGTCCTCGTTTTGAACCTCTGTCAAGTGACGCTGACGAAACCTTAGCTTGCACCTCCTTCTCTAAGCTTCTGCACTGCGACAAAGGGAGAACTTAGGGCATCCACAAATTTCACGTGCATCAGCTCCGCTGCACGGTAGATTTTAAGTGGCAATATGGTTCGAACCAACAACTCGAAGGAAACAAAGCCGACAGCAAATTCGAGGCACGAGCACTAGCTACCATGGTTTTAGTAAGGGAAATAAGACATTGAAATAAAGCGAGTATGTGTAATTATCAAGGTGCAACAGTAGAATCTCGGTTATTTTTGAGTCTGTGGTTTTTCGGATTACTAAAGTTTTGATCCACTTACTGAGGGTGATTTTGAATTAAAAGTGTTGGGTTGTAAATTGTTAGATTATTTTTGATTGGTAATTCGGATAAAACAGTTCTAAAGTTTTGTTGACGTAACTAGAAGCAGAGTGGCGAGTTTGTTGCCTACTATTTGAATGATCAATCCCTTCGTCGAATCAACTGATGTGCACGATGGTTTGCATTGTCGAACGAACGTCACTTTAGACTTGTGGCCTCTTAATTGTAAACTATGGTCAATTAAGGAAACTTAACACCCTTTCTTTTCGTAAAGCACCTCGTAAATGTTTTGAGAATCAATTTGATTCAATTTCCATGAATACATATCGTGGGTGGAATTGGGATTAGAATCGACGAATTTCACTTGTATGGAATGTATGAAGTGGATTCTATAGCGTTTCCTCCGTCATTTTTAGAGGTCTTTTAAGCAAACTTGTTTGAATGGAACATTCCTACCAGGAAATGATGCAGATTAGACTAGAATAAGTGAAATGCAAAAAAATAGAATTGAAGAAATACACATATAAACGTTTAATATTAAGATTTATGGCTGGAGACAGAGACAGAGAGAGGAGCAAGAGCTCTGAAAGATGGAATAGTGACCGTCTTCCCAAATGGAAAATTATAGATAGGAAGTTTCTACTTAAGGTTAAGACTCGAACCCTCTTCTTTAACTTTGTTTAAGGACTGGAACCCAAATGGGATGGTAAGAAGAACTATCTTTACTAAAACTAAAACATTAAATCAGACGCATATAAGGATTAATTATCACAGATAAAGGAGATTGAAGTTAAATGTTGATTATTCGAAGACCTGTACAAAAGAAGGACGATCTCTTCATCTGATTGCGTGGTTCTCTAAATATTCTTAGTAGTGGCAAGAGAAGGAAGAAATAATGGGACGGTGCAGTTTCATTCTTAACGTAACGACATGGTCTGAAGCGGCAGAATAACTTAACTATTGATATGAATCGAAATTCAAATCACGTGGCACGCAAATTTGGAAAACTCCTATTCCATTGTAGCCTTTGTCGTTTGAGGTGCCTTACCAATCATGTAGCTCTAAAGAGTATAAGCATATATAAATTAATTTAAAAAAGTACGTAGGTTTCTATTAACAAACAAAATTTACAATCAATGCTATATATATAAATATATATATATATATATATATATATATAGCAGGTTATAATATAGTATATATATATTTATATATACTATATTATAACCTGCAGTTCTTGGTGGGCTTAGAGCTACATCTCACTATTTAATAGCTAACCAACATTTATCATAGCAATGATACACAGGTATATTTAATTAAAGAGGTTTCGATTCATTTTAATACACATTTAATGTGTTTCGAAACAAGTTTTAATTATGATTCGTAATAATGTTTACCACTCACCTTCCACGGCACATCGGTCGAAAATTTTTGCTCGAGTCGACGATGATTCATACCAAACTGATCAAACAAGAAACACACATTTTCTCTCTTTTCTCTGTAGGAACTCAAAGTATCCTGAAGAAAAAAAAAGTTTTTTAAAAAAGAAACAAAGTGATTAATAGCAACTACATCTCGCGAAATGTCAGCGATGCATACAACTCGCGCGAGAGGGAAATAATTCTTGCTTCGCAAATGACTCGCGATTCGATTTTGTGTGTCAGCCGCCGTTGAGCGAAACACGTTTCGAGCAACTTCATGAAGCGCATTTCGCCTGAGATAACCTAATCGTCAAAGACACTATGACGAAAGAAAACCCTCCCTCGTGAGAATCCCTTTATGCAGTTCCCTTTTTATTCCGCGACGAAACAGAACATCAGTTTCCAGATTAGCTGCTACCTTTAGAATCTGAGGCGTCGCTCCTCGAATAAAAGATTCTGTCGTGGGCGGGGAGAAAGAAAAACTGTAGTTCTCTCTGTCAATTGGCTTTTTTTCCCCCATCCGCAGTTAACATAAATCCGGACAGGCAAAATACCCCGGACAATTCTCGTTGGCGGAAATTCGCTTTTGCCTTTTTAGGGTTCTATGGTATTATCATCGCTTATCTGTCTGGGGACCCCCTCAGCACAATTTTCTCTTTCTTTGCTCTTATCTCTCTACGAGGTGTCGAGGAAGTAAAAGTTGGACTGCCGCGCATGCCTGCAGACTCGCCAAACGTACTTTGTTAGTTTGGTTTTGAAATATAAAGACTTATTTTTTGATGACTTATCGGAAGGAATGCTTGACTGGAAAAAAATGGAATCTAGTGTTTGTGATTATAGTATGATGATATTAAATTGATATTTTAAAATGCATTTGTTCTATTTGTATTTTCTTTAAAAATATGCCAGAGAAAAATAAATGGTTTTACGCATCTCATTTATGCGATACGAAAATTATGGAGGAAAAGTAATTTTTACAGTTTGTTTCCGGTGCAGGAATTTACTTTTTGAAGAGGTAATGGGAGTTTACGTTTTAGTGATTAAATTTCCGATTGATTTTGTGATTTATCATTAATAATTAATTGTTTTTACATATTCTACATAGAAAAAAAAAAGTCAAAATATGAAAAATACTATTTTTTATCGGCGTTAAGTTTGAAAACAAAAATTATTTCCTCTAGATCGAGTAACACAATCGTTTATATAGATATTTTTACTAAGATTTATGAGTTTATTCAAAAGCTGCATGTTTTTAAAACAAATACGAAAAACATTGCATTGAAAAATTTACGCGCTTGTACTTAAAAAAGCTTAATATTTATTAAAATAAAATAATTTTGTTTGTAAAAGGTTTCGAATTTCAATTTCTTTCATTTTCGATTATTTTATATTATAAATACCATACGTCAATTAAAAAAAATTCATCCATGAACCGATGCTTAGAAAGCACAATTATAATAGAAATACAACACACACACAAACTGATTCAAGATCAAAGAAGCGTATCACTTATGTTCCTTCTTGATTGCAAGATAAAAGGAACACTTTTCCCATTTGAAAGTACAAAGCATATACAAAAGAATGACCCCATTTTGAAGAGCTTCTGTTACAAAATTAAAGAAGTTGCAAACCCTTTTTATAAATTAAATTAAAAATAATAGTTAGAATATTTATAATTTATGAACTTTTATCATCAGAAATACGAAATCCAACTAATATTAGAACTCATCCTGCAGAAAGAAAGACTTCTCCTGCTTCAAACTGAGAAAAAGTGATATTTGTAGCATATCCGAGTAAGTGTTATGTCTGAAAACATTAAGTTTCACGCATCCTATTTCAACGAATCTTTCTCCTATACGGGAGCATTGCGTCGGTTGACTTTACAAATGGTATGAAACGTTGCTTTTCATAGCTAAAGACAAGTGTAGATAAGGAATCGTCTTGACAAACTAATTAAGAGCAAGCTTGCAAAAATTAATTCTCTGTTATTCACCATTTTGGGTAAGAGCGTATGCTAGCTGGAACTTGTTGAGAAAACAATTGATTTTCAAATCGTACACTTTCCATGTTGTTGTATCTGTTAGTATATTCTTAAACGACCCCTTCAATCGCAGAGAAAATTATGACTTTGTTTTTAATCAGAGGTCCCCAAGAAGCCCCTCCCAGCGATTTTTTTCTTCTTCTTTGAGGTTTCTTTAAAGATACCATGTTTCTACCAGAGGACTAAAGACGCAAATAACCGCTTTCATTCAAACTGTAACGCTGAATATGCTAAAAAAGTGCGAGTTCTATTATCAGAATTTCGTGTTCTAGTGTGATTACGCAAAGTGTTACTTATTTAATTTAATTTCTCTAAAAAGATTGTAACTTCTTTAGTTTTGTAACAGTAGCTCTTCAGTGTTGGATAATTTTTTGTAAACACCTGTAAAATCCTAAGATTGACCGATTTGGTTTTTATAAATGGTTGGACGTTATTTTTTAGCACAACAGATTGACGAAGAAGATGGGCATGCGCAGGGTTCACAATTTTTCCTCTCCCGATCCTTCTCCTTATTCTGTCGCTATCGCTTTTCCTCTTTCTTTTTAGTTTCCTTTTGATGCTTTTGTGCGTTAGGGTATCGCCTTTGTAGCTGTGCGTTGCTCTCTTTAAAAGGCCGACCGAGAGATTGTTTCAAGTTTTATACATTTTCTGCGGCGACGACGAAGCCTTATTTGAATATTTTTAGCGGCAAACTTCCGGGCCCAGAGGAAAGTCGATTTTCTTTTTCTTTCGTATCTGTGTAAACTGATTTAAATATGAGATTTTCTTTCTCTCCGACACAGACGTGTGTTGCGTAGAATTGACTGCGATGAATAAAAAAGTAGGTACTTTGGGGAAGATGATATTTTTCACTCCCCCACCCAAACGAATAGAATGTTTAAAATGTCAAGTATAAATAAGAGTAATAGCTTGTATTTACTTTTCGCAATGTAACAGATAATTTAAAGCTGGATAAATTGAATTTTCACTTTTGTGATTCTGCAAAATTTAAATTATCGACCCTATTCACTTTGGACTATCATGGCATACTGTTCTCAAGAGATGGAGCAAACATAGAATGTTTCTCTGATTTAAAAAAAAAATAAGGTTCTCATATATTAATACAAGTTTACGAGATATAATTACTAAGCCATTTAATTATTCTATATCTTTAAAAAATTAGAAATACCCTATAAAATATAAGTTTTCTTATCAAACGTGTATAAAGCTATATAATTATTTAGCTTTAAGATATGAAGCATTTTGTACGAGAAAAAAATTAGTAATTCGAAGGAAAACTTTTTCGAACTTTATTATGGTTAAGTTGAAGAGAAAAGTTGATAAATAATATGTGATACTTTCTATACACAAGTGATATCAACATTTTATATCCAATTAGTTTGATTTCGATTCTGTAGATGAATCATTTTCTCTCTCAAAATTTCATTGTTGCTCTATTCTCTTTTAAATATTATAAGCACGTTCTTCAATTTAGTGGTTGTTACTCGTAGCTGCTGATTCCTCTCATTGACATGGTAACCACAGCTGTTCAGTGAAGAGCAGGTGCAAAAGGAACTTTGAAATGGTCTTTAAGTCAACCAAATTGGAAATTGCTTGCTCTTTGTAGCTCGTGTTTGCAATATCATTCTCATTTAATTTGCTGCTTTTTTATTTTCAACAATCTTCGCAATGGAAGGAAACACACTTTTATGAACAGATGATAATAGTATGCCTACAGAATGATAATGTTTTTAGATATTTTAGATTTATTCAGACTTTGCTTCTATTCTGCACTGTTTTCTCTTACTTTGCACACTTATTCATAGAAGAAAATAGTTTTGAATATTCACTTTTTACTAAATTATATTTCATAATACTATGAAGTCATACAGTATTGTGCATAAGAAAATCAATTATTTTCGAGTCTTACGTGTGGAGCAATTCTTTTAAAGGTTTTTTTTTTTTTTTTTTTTTTTTCATTGCCGCAAAGAGTAATTATTTCATTTACATATATTTTTGTTATGAATGGTTGACAACACCACAAAACGAAGTTGTGACCCGATGAAAATTCTATCGACTATCCTTTCGAAGCTTATGATTAGTGAGCAAATACTGTTTGTATTGATGTATCTCATAATCTGGTGAGCATTTTAAACAAAAAAAAAAAATGAAAATTAATCTAAATTAGAATGAATTTCTAAGTAGTTGCATATTTATATAAAATAAAAATTTATTCATTCTTATACTTATAAATATATGTTACCATTATGTTCTGGTGTACCATAAACACGTATTCATGAACAGAATTATTAAAGAATTTTAGTTTCACGAATATGTATCTAAAACTATTTTAGATGAAAATTGTTATAGAGGTAAAAAATCAATGATTACATGGTTTATAAAAACATAAAATATTTTATTCAACGCATATTATTTTAATACTTACTACGAAATCTTACAAATCTTTTATTTATGTAAATATGCAATATTAATTTTTTGAATGTGTATTCCTCTAAGGAATACTGTGGAAAAGAATATTATTTCATTTTTCGCAATTTTAAATTTAACTGTTTTAAATTCAACATTAGCTAAAAATTCAAATTTCCGATTTAACGTGCAAACGTTCTTTAAACATTGTTCAAAAATTCGAATAGAAGTTTTGAAAATCGAAAATTAGAAGTTTCGTTTGAGCCCAACTAAACACTCTCTTTACTGGCGCTGCTTTCAATCAAAAGCCACCCCATGTTTATAAATAAAGCTTTTCAATTCGCGTATCGCTTTTCATAAAACTCCCTCTAATGCCCTGCCTATCTGGCTCTGCAAGAAGCCAAATGCGAAACCATCTTTGAGAGGTCCAGGGAGGATACGAGTTTAACGATTTCCAAACTTCTCTCTCACTTTTCGAAAACTTTTAAATATTGAATTCCTTCCCCCGGCTCTAAGACAAGAGGTCCAGAAGGAAGGAAGGGGCGGCCTATCAACTCTCCTCGGCACTTAAGCCTCTCGGAATTTCCCGGCTCTGTTTTATCTCCCGTTTTCCTGGAGAAAATGGGCTCGTTTAGCGCAGTCGGCAGTTTTCCCTTTTTTCCCCCCATCCCTTTTGTGTACTTAGCAACTGGCGGACACGTTCCCTCCGTCCGCATCCTGCGAAGGAAAAACTGCGCATGCTCCTTTCTGAAGTTTCAATTTCTTGGGCTGCGTTGGAAATCCGACTGTGCATATGCACGCTATTTTCTTTAATCGTTTTTCATTTGATCTAGAAATGAAGTGATTTGATTCCCCTCCCCCTCTTTAACTTACTTAGAGCTACACAAAGGGGCCATAGGTCCATTCTGAATATACTCTAGCTTGATGTGGTTCCAATTCCCTGATTTTTATAATCAAAATTCACTCATTGCTAAACACGTGACTGTGTAAAATAGAATCGAGTCTGAAATTAACGAAATTTCCACCAGGTAACTTCTTTTATAAATAAATATTACGCACGTCTACCACCTTCATATCACTTAATAGAATAAGGAAATTCTAACAGAATAAATTTAAGTACTATATTCTCTCGGTATTTTTCAGATATTGGAACAAAGCACCGTCTGTTAACTGGAAAGTCACTGATAATAATGCATTTAAACACTAAAAGCTATGCATTATTTTTAAAATTTAATACAGTACAAGCAAAATAAAGTGTCAAACACACGAGGTAACTAAAATTTTAAAAAAATGTACAGTTTTGTTTTAATAGCCTACAGTATTCCATTGAAATTGAAGGCAAAAAATAATTCTTTGTGACATGCCGTCCAGTGTAAAATCGCTGGATTACTTACAAGCCATAAAGGTAAAGTTCAGGATTATAGAGGGAGGATTGCATGTTTATTCGCAACAACTCAAACAACAAAAATAACTTTTGTAAAAATGAACGAAATAGTCTTCATTGAAACGATAATTACAGTAGTGAACTCAGCTGAGTGATACACATGACGTTAAAAATGTGTAATTTTGGAACAACAGCTATTTTAGTCTTAGTTCAAGGATGAGAAAAAAAAATGGCGTAGCTAAAATGCTAAAAGCATGAGTAAGATTTAATTATAAGATTATTTTTCTTAAATCAATTCTAAATTATTTTAAGCTATCAAAGAGGTTCTCTAAATGTGCATTCGTACTTATTTTAAAATATCAAAGTATGCTTACTTTTTCATTCATTATCAACACGTATCGTAAGATATCGCATTGTGCAATTTTAGTAGATTTTCTGAATATATATATAATATTTCTAGAGGTGAAATTTTAATTTTTGCCGAGTGAACATGCAGGAAAAAGTAAATTACACCTTGGAATTATTTTTTTAAAAAAATAGAAAGTAATATTTATTAGAATAATTGTAAGCTCTTTATATTTACCTCCATATGTTGGAACCCATGTTTAAATTTCTATACTGGAGAGAGTTACAGATATTATTTGACAACTTACTTGATCAGAGTTCGATCCTTAAAAAAATTGGGAATAATTTTCTTTGGCATTTGAGAATTATTATTTAAAGAGTCTAACAGCCCTCAAACCTTTTTTAAAAAATTTCTAATAAAAAAATGTGTATACAAATACAGATTTTCCTGAATACTTTAAAACGAGTTCTATTAAAATATTTTAATTATTTTCCGATACATGTTTAAAAACGTACTCACTCATTTCTGATTAACCCTATTGTACGGAAAGCTTATAAGCTTATTTTCCCGAAATGTAACTTTTCATCAATTGGCGCAAGGTATCTCAAAAATTATTTGCGCTGATCCCGCAAGAATTGTACAGTTACATATCATTTTGCATAATTTAAACTAAAATTATTTTGTTTCTTTCATATTTTGACATCTTCATTCTGCCATTTTCATAAACCTTGAAAAATTGGGAACTACATTAAATGTTAAATGTTTTTATTGAAATTATATTTCTAAGCATTTATTAGTATTATGGAACAAATATTGTATCTCCTGAAGCAAAATCTTTTATTAGGAGTAGGCATAAGTCTACATACGATTAAATAACGTAAAATGTTATCGTTAAGCAATATTTTATATATTATTTAAAAATTTTAGGAATATTAAAAATTAGTTATTAAGATACAAATTATAAAATAAATTTTCCCATTTAAAAAATTATATCATTTCACTGCAAATCTAAAAAAAAAGAAAGAAATGAGGACTCGAAGAAAGTGGAAAACATGCTCGATTTATTGCATTTATCTGTTCTATAACCCCTTAAATTCCTTCTGCATTGATCGTTTGATAATAAGTATTTGTAATTATATATTTATTTTTGTAGTTTCGCTGTTTAAAAAAAATCATGTCACGCTTGATAACACTCGTATCATAAGATTTAGGCCCTGGATTGGAATACAGCGTTTCGTATCATTGTAGAATTTAATGCAAATTCTTCGTTCCATAAAAATAATAAGTTTATTACTGCACTGGTGATTCGTTTAGGAATCAATCATTCGTTCCATATAGCACGAAACATTAAATTTTCTTCTTGCTGGCAAAATTTTCGAAGGAATGGGAAAGCAGCTTTAACATCTTGAATCTTTTCTTACTCGTAAAAGTCTTATTATGGAACAATTTCAGAGTTGTCTTTTAAGACAGACAATGGGATAAAAATTCTAATCTAGCTAAAAATTATGCCGTCATATTTAATTCCAAAATGAAAATTCTACTTCTCGCTTCCATTCCCACCTGTATTTAAACACCGACCACACTTAATAAAGTAGCTTTTTTATTGACAAATGCATCCTTGCAAATGCAAAGTGCATGCACCCTAGAATAAATGCCCTTTAAAATTATTTTTAAACAGTAAATGTTTTCACTGAATGAATATCAATTCGGTAATGAGGAGACATTGCATCTCGATTTTAATAACGAGACCCGAAAGTGTCAACAGATTGACATGAAATAAGAGTTAAATGCGGAATTTTTATTTACGACAACCCATTGTTTATGTTAATGTTATTCACAGATTAGTGAGATAACTTATTCATTTTTAGCACACCGTTTTTAGCGCATTTGCGTAGATGTTATATGTCTTATACGAGGATCAATTCAAACAAAAATGAAGAGTTCATTAAACTATCATTCTTCTCTGTATCTTTCTCTATGTGTTAAATACATTAATACTAAAATATATGATTTGGAATACGTTAACTTTTGTTTCCTCTCTGAAGGAGTCGAATCCTCTTCACTAATCCAAAGTCATCCTATCCATTAAAACTGATCACAAAGGAGGTAAGAGATTCATATTATGAATCTTCGATTTAGTAAGGAATTCACCTTTTAATGTCGAGAGCCTGCGCGGTGATTGCAGCTCTTCCTCCTCCGTTTAAAGTCGCACGTTGGCTGCAAATGCCATTTCCACGCCGTCAGCACGTTTAGCCGCTGCACTGGGCTTACGTGAGGGATTAATTGCGGTCCGAAGCTTTTCTTTCCCCACTCCGGAATGGGTCACGTCCCCCTTTTATTTGGATCCATTTTCTTAACTCGATTTAGAAGACATTTCTGTAGGACAGCCCAGCCCGATTCGAATTTTAATCTTCCAAGAAAAAAGATTATAAGAACAGTTCAGTAAACATTTTGTAAATTCGCGACTTCTTACTTATAGGCTCATTTATCCTCCTTACTTCCAATTTAAGGCGTAATTTCGATCTTTTTTTTTTTTTTTTTTTTTTTTTCGTTCTTTTTTTTTATCGTAGAACTTGTGTTGTGGGTCCCGAACATAAGCTTATAATCACTCGTAAATCAGCTCATTGTAAATTTCCTAAAATTATTTTCAAGAAACTTTAAACGTCGATGTAAATTTTTCATCTAAAGGTTTCTCTAGACTTCCATATATTCACTCTTTACTTTTTTCTTATAATTGGCTATCGCATGAACGGAATAGCAGTAACCTATTGAAAGAAACTATTTATGAGTATATTTCGCCATCCTTAGTTAGTTTATTATTTAATTAAGTATTCTGCTGGTTAGCTACGTAAATTATATAAAGAGAAGAAAAAAATCTCATCCGTTTGGTATATTTTAAAAAAGTCTTTAAACGTCGATCTAATGGTCGACAAAACAAAAGAATCCACCGAATCTTTGGATTACTTTTACTTACAACGTACAATCAATCATTTATTTATTATGTAATAAACATATACTCGTAAATTGGCTAACCCATAACAACAATCGAGAGGCCTAATTTTCCTGTTGACATATTGGCTCTTTGCGAGGATTCGCAGAAAAGTACAGCCGCTAGCTTTTATTATTCCGCGTGCAGTGGCTTATAAGAATGGGCGAAAAGATATTGTTGGACTCCGTGGGTGCTCGAATTTCTTCTTCTCTCGCTCTTTTTTCACGGTTTTCTCTCGGGAATTCGTCTATATATGCGGCACATTTTCTCTCCGGGAAAATGCTCTTCTCCCGAACTGTGGAACGCACCAGGAATTTCAACCGCAGAACATACCCCCCCCCTCTTTCTTTTTTCGTCCTGTTCTGTATCCACGTCGCCTTAACTTCTGTAAATATTGGGCGCCGCTATTTCCTAAATATTTGATGCCAGAGGGAAGTAAAAGTTGGGTGAGTGCGCCTGCGCTAAACAATAATGGCGTTTAAAATTGAAGTAAATTTTTTTTATTTTATTTACATTTGTGATCCTTGTATTAGAAAAAAATAATTTTAATTTCATTCATAATACTTTATATATTACTTATCATCTAACTCCTGCAAAAAAAGATTGAAAACTATTTACTGCAGGGAAATTTGCTTTATTTTTCACATAGATTAATATATCTTGAACTGGTTTTTTTTAATCAACTTCCCTCGAATATTTGTTTTAAAAAATCAAGAACTTATAGTTGTATTGCTTTATTTCTGATAAAAAGTTAACGCTGAACATTAAATCTTTCAGCATGTTTGTACATCATACAAACGCACAAAGACTTACAACTGTTTCTATTGTGGTTCCAATAAAAGTTGTTTAAATTTTATCATGCATTTAACCAACGCAAAAAATATTACAAAGAACAAAAAAAAATGATTAAATTTCTGATCAATAATGCAGTAGATAATTATTAATTTCTCAAAATGCTTTTACTGAGAACATTCATGCGTTTTAATATTAACTATAAAACACATAACGATATATCTAATATTTATCGCATAAAATAGGGTGGGTAAGTTTTTATGATCGATTACATTAAAGGTAATACTCAAACATTAAATTTTTACTTCAAAATTATTCTCTCTAAATAAATTGATCATTTTCTTTTATTTTTATATATCTTATTCATATTTTTACAAAATATTGAAATTCTCTTAAATATTGAAATAGATTGGTTACCGCGTGACATACTCGTATTTTAGAGATGATAGGCAATAAATTCTTTTAGTGTGCAATGGTAATGAGGAAGAGTAATTATTATACAAAGACCCTTCTACATCGGGACGAATAAAGCAAGGTATTACATTGGTATAAATAGAATATTCAGACTGAAGTGCATGAAAGTACATGAAACGGTATTCACTATTAACTATTATATTTCGCTGAATTATTTATATCCTTTGTAGCCAGCCACACTTGTGTGTGCATGTTGTACATTTATAGAGGTATTTCTTTTTCTGCGATGTGTGTGTATTTAAAATCACTTGTAAGTGAAGCACTTAATTCATCGTTCTATTAATTTAAACGCAGTGGTCGTCTTGTAAAAAGTAAAAACGTGGTAAGCTTCGATTCAGTTAGAACATGCGCAATCTCCCAACTTTCCCTTCCCCGAAGCGCTTGTCTCGCTTTTACTTTTGTAAATATTGAATGCGGCATTTCCCAAATATTTTCGTACCTCCGCGGGCCGTTTCCAACTGATTTCTCTGATTGAGGTGGGGCGTGATTTTCCCTTCCCCCTTCTTGCTGGTGGCGCCCCGGATTTGTACAGAATATTCAGTTTTTCCCCCCGAAGATTTTCTCAAATATTTACGTTTCCTGAAAGAACGCTTATTTGTTTGTTGATGTTCTGGCGTCGAATAAACGTTCTCTGCAATATTGTTGCCTTGCCTTGTTATTTTGTTCCAAGTGTTAGCAGCCAGCAGAGAACTGAAATATACAAAACTCAAGCCTTTGGAAGTAATTGATAATTATTTCTATTTAACAGTCTTTTATTGTAGTGGCCAGACACATCAAACTATCCTTTTTTTATTTTGGGAATTCAATAACGAAATAATTAAATTTGTACTTTACTTTAGCTAGCTTAATTTGGGCTTTGATCGAATTCACTACTCGAGTTTTCGATACGAACACCTGTACCGCTCTTTTTATTTTTGATTAAGTGCCGATAATGTACTTATCTCTATTATTATTAGCTTAAATTGCATGTTGCGAGGGTTGTCACTGTATTACTTTGAATGGTTTTTCTTGACTTTGTTAAGCTGATGACTGTAAAGTAAACTTCTCAGCTTATTCCATCAGAGATTTTGAAAGCGAGTACTTATTTAATTGTTTAACTTCTCTGTAATGTGCTTTTCTTGTTGCGGCTTTTCAAACAAATACATCGTAAACCTAATATATTTAGTAACGAAATTGCTAACCAAGTCTTACGAAAGTAAAGCGAAATTTAATAAGTCTTTAAAAATTTTTTTTGTCATTTAATACATTGTAGGCAGATGGTATTAATTACGGAAAAATAAATAACGTTCCTTTCTTAATACCCATAGGGACTACAGTTTAAAAGGACGAATATTTTGTTAGTAGAATATTATATTCCACTCGTTTGAAAAATGTCCGTCAAAAAATTTGAATATTCAATTATTTCTGAACTTTCCCTGATTATGGAATGAATGTTGTTTATAATATGAATATATGCTGTTTATATTTTCCTGATAATGAAATGAATGTTGCTATTTATTATTAACTTTTTCCCTTTTGAAGGACCGAGACAACGTCTCTAGACCAGAGTTAAAAATGACATCACCAATAACTATAATAAAATAAAGATAATCAGAACATTTAATGCATTCCTTAAATTATTCTATTTATACCAATTAATGCGTGCATGTTAATTCATGCATTTTGTATTTTATTCATTATTCTTTGATGGAAGAAGAATATGGTTAGTTGGATGTGTACATAAGTACATATTCCTCTATGCAGATTAGAAATTCTCACATGTTCCTCATAGTTATAAAAGAGAATCATAATGCTTGTGTTATTTTTCCTCTGAGTCAGAAATTGAATATATAAACTATTCATCCACTTCATAATGAAGAAGCATTTAAGTTTACCAAATTGTGAAAAGAACTCGTTATCTTTATAGTGCAGTTATTTGAATTGTCCTCCACAAATGATCGATAATGTAGTTCTTAAGAAAAAATTTTGAAAGATACCCTATGTATATTATCTCGATCTCTGAAAGCGCAAGTTCTTTTTAATCTTTTTTTTTTTACTTTTATTTTTTATCTCAAATATCAATTTATTTAAAAATTATTTTTCACTTTTCGTTTTAATTATCATATCAAAAACTTTGCTCGCAAAAATCAAAATAGAGATTGGAATCCAAAGTAGGTTAGGATTAGAAATGCAAATATCACTTCGTTAACTGTGGTTTCGTCTCAATGAATAAAGTCTTAGATCCCACGTATTATTTTTCTAGTCACAGTTGGCCGGGGGGAGGAATACCGCTGTGTGCATTATGTATTTTAAGATGCGAAATTGAAAAGAGATACGATTGCAGATTATAACCGAAAGAATGGGAGGGAGCCCTTTTGAAAGGTAAGAATGCGGCAAATGGTTATATTTTCCCGTCAATGCGATTTTGAGGCCCGTTATTTCCGATCCTCATTTGGCGCTTCGGAAATAACTTCCCGAGAATCAATCTCGAAAACGAACTTTTCAATCTCGGCGCGATGCAATTTCCGCTTTTCTTGATGATCCGCCTTCGGGATTACGGAATTCATCTCGCCATTTTTCGGAGATTTTCCAAAACTATTATTTTCGATTCCTTTCATGTCACATCCCCTTTTTTTGAAAAGGGAATTTTGAGCAAAGTGAAGCTCTTGAGGGGACTGTGATAGAGTCTCTTGCCTTGTGACTGACGGATCGTGCGCTCGTTTCCCGATTCTATTAAACATCGCCATGTGAGCTACTGCACGTTTAATTTAATTGAGGCACAAAGTAAGATTTAAAATACGATTACCGCCTACTTGACAAATTGTATTTTAGTTGCCATGGATTCGCTATAGTTGTTACGAAAAACGAAAGGAATACAAGGCGATCCGCCATTTAGCTTTCATAGCACGTTCCCGAGCGGATCTTTCATTTGATGATACCGTTCTAATACTCGAGGGACCATAGTTCAAAATTAAAAGGTTCTTCCCAATAGTCTTCAGTGAAGAGTACTCAACGGAAACAACATTGTTTGTGAACATGACCTCTTTTTTGGCCACTTGGTGAAGAGGAAGATTCATCATTTGCTCGTCAGGGGGATTATTGTGTATGCTGGAGAAATACATATGTGTAAATTTTAGAATAAGAAGAAAATGTAATTTTCCAAAATAAATAGAAAGATAAAATTATCGGTAAATTAATTGCAATGAAAACATAAAAAATGCTTTTAAATATATTATAATGTAAAATGGAGTAAGAATTAAAATAAAAACTTAAGTTTAAAACTCTATAGAAATCATAACAGAAATATTGATTAGATGAAAACTTTTTGGTGAAGTTCGCGTTGTAAGAAAAAACTGAGATATTAGACTTGTGACGTGATTTTTAAAATAATAAGTAAAAATTATTTTGGGATGTTACTCTAGTGAACGACGTAATTTTTTTCAATTTTTTTTTTTTTTTTTTTTTTTTTTTTTCAATTTAGGATTTTTTATTTCCACAGTTTAAAAGTATTGAATATTGTTTTCATTTTTATTTTACTAATTGCTTTTTTACTGAAGTATATGATAGCCTAATGTTTTAATTTCAAAATTCGTAGCCTATCGATTGAACCTTTATTTTACAAAAGCTGGCAATTTAATCGAAGAAATGATGGGGTTATCCTCCCTCACCCCATTTTCTTGACTTTTTCATATCCCAGGAATTCAGGGGAAAAGTTAACTCGGTAAAAGTATGGGATATATGTATTATTACTTCTGTTATTTATTTTTTTAATATATCAGGAATGAAAGGAAATGAGAATAAAGCCGGTTGTCACATATTCGATTGCCAAATTGAAAGTCAATTTCAAATCAAATGCTTGTCACTTCATTCCAATTAGTCAAGTCTGAATTTTTCACAATCACACCGTTTATTAGTATTTGAACGCTAACATGAGAACATGTAGAAATTGAAGCATGAAAAGAAATCAGTTCTGTATATTCGGCCATTCCAAGAGGATTGACAGATCACTTCTATATCATAACATCAATTGATACGGTGTCGTTATCTGTCTTTCTACCTGAAGTGCCTTTTGTCTCTCCACAGCAGAAATAACTAATGGTGTCTCATGTGATGGAAAACACACACACACACACTGTGTGTGTGATAAAAAAATTCCCAGATAAATGAATTCCTAGCTGCATATCTGCTCAGTCAGCCGAAAAGAAAAATTCAGATGCTGTTATTTGAAGGTATGCATTCGATAATCTAATGATTTAAAAGAACAGAGCTTTTGCAGTTATAGTTGCTTTTAAAAAAAATTCAAGATTTTCGAATAGCAGCACCTACATTTTCCCGACGCTAATTGACCAGCGCATTGGAAAAATCTTAAGTTGCATCGGAATGATACACGTATGATGAAAATTGCCATCATAAAACATTTGCAAAGAAGCGCAGTGTAAAGCATCAATGACAACACGAGAGGAAACATGAGAAAAGTCACTGATTCAACAACCTCACCAAACTAGACGTATAAGCAGGATAGTTCTACCAACGCAATCTCAAAAAATTTTAAATCTTTTAATAAAATAAAATAGCCTTATTTTAAACCTCAGCTAAAATATTAAACTATTCATGAAACTAAAGATATTTTTTCATGAATGCTAAATAGCAATTTTATTTGTTTCTCCAACTTAAAAAAGTTTTTTTTCACCAATGAACATTCAATTAAAAAGACTCATTCATTTAAAATGTATTAAAAGCTATCTTAATAAAAAAATTCTTAAACATAAATCTATTTTTCATAAGACATAATTTTTTGCTTTTAATTTTTAATAATTAATTATCTAACATTGCATGTAAACTCATTTTTCTTAACATTTAATCTATACTCAATATTTAATTTAACTCCTGGGCAAGTGTAATACCAAAGTTCTGGCTCATCTCTAAAATATAATTAAAACTGGTTATTAAAGCCCGAGAGGGTTATACACCCCAATATTAGAATTCCGCATTCACGAGAGGAGAGAGAAAAAAAACTTATTGGAATTACGAATTTGCAATGTATCCATCTTTACAGAAGATAACACATTGCATGCTGGAAATTGCTGACAACAACGAAGAATGTGACGTCTCAGAAAAGAATCTGTATAACCTCACGTCTTATGGCGTCTTTCATCCTCAGATTTCAGGATTTCTATTTCCAGGAAATAGAAATCCCTCGGAGTAGGGTTGGGAGTTTACGGTGGACGCGAAACTGCAAAATTATGAGAAATTACTATCGCCACAGTGTTGTCTCACATTTGTCGAACACGTGGATACACGTGGATACGTTGTCACATTTGTCGAACGCGTGGATACGTATAAAGGGCGCCATCTTGCATCCATATAATGTCATTGTCGCTGCTACACTACAATAATTTTGAAAAATTATTGTATACCCAGCATTTGTGATAGAATATATTTTCTTACTTGTGGAAGTGATATCTTTGAAGAAGTGCGGACGAAGAACGAATGTGCTTGCAATGCCACACTACACAGTTACTGCAGATTCATGTAAAGGTGCTGGTGAGAATTTTGGATAACCCAGTGAATCCAGTTCTTGGAATTTACGTCCCCAGTTAAGGAAAAATTTGTCTCATCCATCCATAATATCTGTAGCTGTCTCCTTTTATTTCTTTAAACCCTTTTTGTGATGAAAAAAATTCACAAAGTCGAAACTTTGTTGCTTGTCTCTTGGTTGCAGCATCTGGACGTGCTGGAATCAATAAGAAAACATTTGTAGAACAAAAAACAAATAAAAGAGGACTTTCATAAATGGATTTGTAAATGAAATGCATAGTATAAAACCATCATTTAGTTTTAATAATTTAGTTTACATCTTTTAGTTTTAATTTTATTCAAGGTTCTATTACGATTGTTTTTGTTACATTATTCTATTTAATAACTGAACTCTCAATAAATTATTCAATGAAATGTATACCATGTATCTCCTTCAAACGTTCACAACAATAATTTTTTTTTTCAAAATAAACTTCAAAAAATGTGTGAATAGGAAATGTTCCACCTATTTCGAAGTCGTTCTCAACGTATTTAATTACGGGCAGCATATTACATGTCATGGAAGTTATGTCCAACATCAATCTATCTTAACTTGGTGCCTTTATCATTGCCGTCTTTTGAAAGAAAAAAAATCATGTGATTGATGATCGGTTTCTTTTTCCTGGAGCGATGCGATCGACTTGTCCTTCCAGCAGTTAATCCCCCGGGATATTATGATGTGTGGGGGGGATCAACCTGACCGGAAGACGAATGGACCGGGATTCACCAGACCCCACTTTTCCACCCCCGGATCATCATCTTCGCTCTCCCACCCTTTCCTTCTGCTGTCCCGGAAAATTAGCTTCCTCATAGAATCTATGATGATGAACACCTTCGAAGTTGGGAAATGTCGTCGTTTGTCAAAGATCATTGTCGCCGGGCTCCGGTGGGGAGCGAAAGGGTGAAAAATCACTCGAGGTGGGATTTATTTCTTTTTTTAAAAAAAATATCTTGGTCCGCGAAAAATGAGATTTATCATTACAAAGTTATCCGGTTTTAATGTTGTCAATTTCTGAACGGAATAATTTTGTGAATTTTTTTGAATGTACCCATAAGCATGCACCCATTGTAAATATACCCAGTGTGAATGTACCCATTGTGAAAAATGTCATGAAATGCTTTAAAAATAAGTAAAAATAATTTCTTTTGTATGAGATTTTTAATAAATTATTAATTATAATACTTTGACACATGAATTTCCTGTGCAATGATGTAAATATAATGAGTGGTGTTTATTAAAGAAATTTCATATTTTGAATATTGGTAAGAAAAAAACTATTTCAATTCTGTCATTCATTGCCAAAATATTTTATTTTGGAGACCATAAAAGCTCTAGAAAAAATTCACAAATCATATGATTGATAAAAAAGAAAGAAAAGTAAAAATATCATACAAATTTAAATATTACTTAGGATTTAGGATGCTGCTAAATGAAGGCAATATTATCTTAAGACTTCTCATATGTACTTCTCGTTTTAATTTTATTCCATCATTCCAGAAGAATCCGTTGAATTTCGTTGAATACGATATTCTAGATGAGATATAAAATTAAGTGGCCTTCTCTATTTCGGTACTTTTTCGTAAAAGAAATTCTGATGCTGTAGTACATTATTTAGCGAAAAAATAATGATTATTTTCTCGAAATATGTAATCTAAAAATAATCTATAAGTAAGAGTATGAAAACTGGTATACATTATACAACGAAAAAAAAATATTGTGATAAATACTTCAGTTTGTTTGTATAATTTGGTTGAGAGAACCATCACTGTTGTATAATTTAAGTAATTGCGATTAATTAAATAAAACAGATACTTATTTTAATGAAAATATTGCAGACGCGACGAATACTTTTTATACTATATTTAAGAAGCTTTCCTACTGAATTTTGTATAAATTGCTTTCCTGGCGAAAAGGTATACTTGCGGTGGAACATATTTTACAGAAATCTTGCTTTCCCCCCCCACTCTCTTCTTTTCTTGCTCTTCCCCCTTTGTGTAAATTATTGCTATTTCATATGTATTTTCCCATTAATTAGTTAATATATCAATCAAATCAATTCTTAATGAAAATTTTAAAAAAATCTGGACATTTGAGAAGTTTAAAAATGATTTATGAACGATTTTCTTACTGAAGCACATGAGAACAACTTTTGTTCGTTGATAAGTTATGTTTTTAATTATTTCACTGCGTAATAGATATACTATTCTTTATTATTTGGAAATACTTTGTCTAATAAGAGTATTGACAGTACTCTTAGTAGAAGTACAGCTCTTGTACTAGTAATAGAAAAATACGTATAGCTCTTGATCCTACAAATTATTAATTATTATTCTTTTTTTCTTTTAGGTAAGAATTTCATTCCCATAAATTGATTTATCTATTCTTTTATGAAAATTTACTTTGGAAGTAAGTGTTTCACAACTGTTTACATTTTTATCTAACCCACTTGTAAGTAAAATTTTTTATTGATTTTAAATTTTTAAGTTATAGAAAATTGTTAGTATGGAAATTTAACTTTTGATTCCGATACATGCATAACCTTTTGATTTAACCGCAATATTTGGAGTAAATTAAAGTTAAACCTTACTAGGAAGCGGGTAATTTTTCAATTAATAAAGTGTTTTTTCCTAAAAAAAAAGTACGTTTAACCATTTGCTGATGACTTGAATCGAAGGAATAATTCTTGAGTAAAATCTCCACACGGCTTTTCAACTATTATTATCGTTTTCAAATGCTTAAACATGAACATTTTAATATAACAGTTTTAAGCTAGTCTTTGGAAAACAGGTTTGAGAATATTTAAATGAATGCAATATTTAATAATAAGATACAAGTTCAGTATAATATATAAGAGCATATATTATGTGCGAGAATCACTTACTATTTTTTCGAAAGCATATGTTTAAAATTAATATTCCCTTTATGCCATTTATTCGTGTACATAAAATAAAAGTACTTTCATGGGAGATAGTTGTCCCATTGCTTCGTTCTTGCTTTTTTCTCTGAACCTTTGAATAATCAAAGTATTTGTCTCCCTCAAAATATCTTCAATTAGATATTTTTTTCTTCTTCTTTTTTTTTTTTTTTTTAAATTCCACTCTTTTACTCAGTTGAAATATAGACAAATTATTCGAGGAAATTATGCCAGATTTTGGTTGACAGACAAATTTTTACTCTATTGAGTTCCATATTGTTTCTAGATAGCGAATCATTCTATCTCTTTTTTTTACCCTTTCCCATAATCATCAGTTAGCATTGTAAACAGAAAAATGGCTGTTTGAAATCTAAAGATTGTTCCAATTTGTTACGATTCCCGATGGGACAGCTTCTCGCCCGAAGGCTCCAAAAGGCAGTAATTGCTCCTCGTTTTCATTGGAGCTGCATGCATAATTAAATTGCAAATGATGTATTTGAGACGCGTGAAGAGAAAAGGGTGTGCTCTTTTTATAATAATGCTCAAATATTGCGAATATCCAATCGCAACATAAAGATGAGTTTCATGTTTGCTTTTATTAGTTTTTTCTTTGTACGGAATCGTTATTAAATTACAAGGTTAACAGACTTCTGAAATCTCGAAACTTGCGTTTGTTTAATTTTATACTGAAGTAAAGGGGGCTCTAAAAATTCATAGTTGAAATTGACAATAAAAAATGCCAATCAGTTGATTTCGAAACTATTTACTTTAAGGACACAAAGCTATAATTGTATTGGATAACATTCGGTTTTATCTCTGCTAAAATGTAGAAAAGGTCTTGCAAATCTTAATAATTAATAATTCATTTTATTGAAAATACATAACTCTGTCCTAAATTATGCAATAATAGTTTATGAAATAATATTACATCTTAAGAATGAATCCAAACGAAGTGAGGAACAAAATCGCTGCAAAAAACTATTTTTAAAACAAATTAAATGTTTTGAAAGCCTTCTCAAAAACGTATTTACTAAACATAAATCTGATAATTTTCTGTTTTTAAAGATACATTTCTTTAAATTGTTTTATTTTTGGAAATTTGGAGGGAAAGCATGAGTTTTGGGTGTGAATTCTTACGATTCTTTTTCTTAGCAAATATCTCTTCACAAGACAACTATGTCCCAAAAAAGTATCGTCACTCGCCTTGGCAGTTAGTAACGGAAGCGAGAGTTACAACAAAAAAAAATCAGTTTTTCGTATCATTCTGAAAGTGAACTCTCGCTGTAAGCAAAACCTAAAGGGTTTACCTCGAAGAAACCCGGATGCACTTCTTTAAGCCCAATGGAGATCTAAATTAAAAAAAAAAAAGAAAGGAGGAGGAAAGAAACAAAACCGACTTTCCGAAAAAGATCGGAGTAAGCACTCTCTGTTACTAAAGGAAATTTCTCGGAGCTCCAAAAGAATAAAAGAAGAGAAGTAAGAAAAACTGCAAACCTTTCTCCATTGCTAGTGGATGGGATCAGCGGGAGTGATCTGTGATTGGCTAACTTGATCCACCCCCTCCTCGGAGAAAGGGAAATTACCGTACAAATGTTTGATCGGAAGTTGCAGAGAAGCGAAGACATGACGAGAATAAAGAACGCTAAGGAAAGAAAAAAAAATGCTTTTGTACAGAAAGGGGTGACGGGACACTTTACTTTTAAAGAGGAGCTTTTTTTTTAATGCAGCTCGCCAGGGAACTAAACTAAAACGATATGCGGTTACATTTTTTAAACAACCGGTGGCTTATTTGTTTAGGATATTCCAGTCTTGAAAGAACGGTGAAAATGTAAAAAACCTTTAAAAATGTTTGCGTTCTTAAACTGTTATTAACTTCGCTCTTTTTTAAATTCCAAGTTGATTTATGACAGTAGTGTATAGCATAGTATCCTCCAAAAAATACAACGATCCTACTAATAATTAAAAAAATAATGCATAGGCATTTCAAGAACATTTCGAAACAGTATTGTAAGGATGAAGGAAACGAGAAACACGAAGCAACCGCAGAAAATCATCAACACACATAAAACAGTAATTCCCCCGCTAAACATCCTTATCTGAGTGTATCACGGTAATCCAATAAGTAAAGTTTGTCAGTCCTTATGTAAGGCAAAATTCGTATAGAATCATGTAGGTTCAAATTTTAAATTCCCTCTAGAGCAGTGGCCGCTGTAGCTTAGTGGTTAAGGCATCGGACTCGCGGCAGGTGGTTTCGTTGTGTCGTGGGTTCGAGCCTTGATGCCACAAAAGATCCCCCCCCCCCCGTGTAGCCGGGACTGTTGCACGTTAAATCTGTCGGGGCTCAAAGTCCTCCCAATGGCGTGGTGTGGAAGTTAGGAGAGGGAAGTGCCAGATCAGGGTCGTCCTCCTCACTTGATTGAGGTTCAAAATTACGAGGTCCGTCGCCAATAGCCCTCGTGTTGCTTCTCGTGCGACGTTAATAAAACCAAATCCTCTAGAGCATCGTAGAGAATAAAATGATATAATGTGGAAGTTAGGAAAGGGAATTTTCTGTTTAAGGGGAATCCTAGTTATCTGTTAAAAGCCCCAAGTACTTCACCAATTTGCTTCCTTAATTCAAACCAATCAACTCATTACGATGTGTTTGGAGACTGCTTACATTTTGCATAAAGCAATTGTTCAACAATACGATATTTAGTTTAAACAAGACTTGAACCCGGTTACTTTGACTCTAGATCAATTCGATTTTTATCAACTGGAAAAGGGCTGTATTAATTGTGCTTAAATGGGGAAATAAGGACGAATATCTCAGTCGAATGAAAAAAACTGACACAATATATACTTTGTGAGTTATTATAGACATAAATCTAGGTTTCATCTATATAATTGCTTCAATAAACATTTAAAGTGTTAATGCACAGTATCATTCTGATTCAAACCTTCCGGAGGCAATGTGCATAATGGATTTGATAGAAATGGGTCGTGGATTCAGATATGACAGCATTGTCTCGGGGTGTTTCCTGCGGTATAGCTCGAATAATAGTTCAAGTGAGGCGCAGATTTGATCCATTCAACCAATAGGCGTTAGCATTCAGATTTAGAGACACTTGCAAATCAGGTGTTATATGAACCATAAATAAAGACATTATTCATCCTCTGTCATAAATAGTTATATTAACAAGTATTCAACTTTACAATAGCTCAGATTTGATTTTATCTGAATTCCGTTTAAGAGTTAATGGTGTCAAAAGATATTTGTTTCTAACAATTTGTAAATTCTGAATATAAATTTGGCCCAATCATGGATTTATTGTATGAACGATATGAAGAGGGAATTTACTTACTGGTTAAAAGCAATATTAATACCCAAAAGCTGATTAAAAGTTTCATTAAGAGAAATCAATGAAATTTGACTTGATAACTTTGTCGTAATTTCACACTGAATTTGAATCATTTTATAACTACGATGTGATGCAATATTCTTGGTAAATGCTATCAACTAATAACGGAATTCTCAGCAGGAAAGCGTATTGATGGTTTCTATTCGATAAAAGTAGTTATTAAATGAAGATCCATTTTAATAAGAGCTAACGGGACGCCTTATCTTCGAATGTTTCAAAGCAGTTATTCAAAGTTTCGAACTCGAAAATGCTGATAAAGATACTAAAACTGCTCCCTTTCAAATTGCAAAATCCACCGTAACTTCGCAAACCCATAAAATCCTTCCCATTTTCAAACTTTTGATCCTCCTCCCTCATAAAGGATTCGAAAAATAGAGCATCCCCCTCCCTCTAGTCATGGGACGAAAAGTCCTTTTCTGGCCCCAAAACGAGGTTCCTGTATCCATAAACCAAAAAGTAATTTCCTAAATTTGCGAAGATGGCTCGCTTTGAAATAAAGCGCGCGCCCGTGATTAGCTTTTATAGGAGGCAAAATATTTAATCCTGCCTTCCGATGAAAGATTACCCAACGGCTCATAATTTACTAGCAATAACTCACCTGGAGTAATCTAATAAAGTAGGATGCTCCAACCAGAAACTCCTCGGGAAGCGAGTTGATGTGCTTTGCGGACTTAATATCGCCTTAAACATCAACTGGGCAAATTTCTTTGCGCGATTTTCATTATCCCGGGACTTGGATTACCCCATTTAAACATCTATTTAGCGGAAAGGGAGAATATTAATTAAGGTGTCTGCTTTTGGATGTTTAGAATTCCTCGAGATAGACGAAACAAGAGCTTTTACAGCATTCCATTTTGTGAGCTCGCAGTTAGGTTAAGTGGTAGTCTTTTATGAGGCACGAGACCGAAAGGAGAGTTTAATGTCTTCCGCGTAAAAGAGGTTACTAAATTCGAGCTTTGCTTCTTGTTTTTCGTTCAGCCTGTATTAAGTTTCTGAATCAGTTGGAAAAATAAGCCTGTCTTAATCATTTCTAGTAAGGAATTTTGGTTGTTAGGTGAAACCGTTGCAGATGCGCCTGTTTCACTTAAAAATTTCCGGATGTAAAGTATCTTGCAAAGATTCTTTAATCCGGAAATAGAATCTTTTCTTAAGATTCTATTTTTACAGATTGAAAATTCTTTAATTTTTATTACTTTTTAGACAAAGTTTATAATTCTTTTCTAGTTGTAAATAGCATCAATATTGTCTTTTTTAATTCTGCATGTGCTCGATAATTTCAATTCGATTCTTTTACTTTTGCTTAGTTTTTAAAAAAAATCAGGGTTATTCAATTAAAAGACATTTTATAGGCATTTAGAAACTACTTTTTGCAGAAACTGTTCTTTTATTGGAAAATATTTTTACTTTATATTACATATATTTTTTGCTTTCGCATTTTTTTCAACTTAAAGTTTTTTTTCCGAAAGTTTTGAAAAAAAACCTGTCAATCGGCTTGCAATATTTATTTAAATGTTAGTCAAAGGACTCGTGTTTCATTAAAATTAAAATATAATGAAACATAACTCTCTCTATATCTTCAATAATTATGTGAGATTAACAGTCTAAATTGATTTTATTTAAATTCCCTTGGAAATAATTGCATAAACTAGTTTCTTGCGTGTGTACACAATTTGGCTTTCTTCCATATTCAATTAAAATGCTTTATATGTGAGAAATGCCCCGAAACATTACAATATGCATATGATTTTCACATCACATATTATAATTTTGAGGAACATACAAAAACAAAACACTATGTTCTATTTCTTAAATGAATATTATCAATCTGATTGAAAAAAGAGTGTTACATAAATTTGACTTTTCCATTTTTCTGGCATCATGTTTTGTATTATACTTTGCATTAATATTATTTTTTTTTAAATCCTTCATTTATTTCGCACTGAGAGGCAATACGAGAACTATTGGTGACAGACCTCATCATTTTGAAACTTGGTCAAGTGACGAGAACGTTTCCTGAGCTGACACCTCCCTCTCCAAACTTCTACACAACGCCTACAGGAAAACTTGAGACAGATTTAACGAGCATAAGCTCCGCTACGCGATGGGTCTTTAGTGGCATCAGAACTCGAACTCACGACTCGGAAAAACAACGCCAACCGCGAATACACGACCATGACAACTAGACAAACGTAGCTTTGATTTTTCAGTAAAGAAGTATAAAATAAAGGTTCTAATAACGTCGCAATAATAATTTGTCTTCATGACTAATTTTTTAAACATTGGAAACAACAATTTCTTCCCTAACTAAATAAAAAAAAACCTTATCCTTATTTCTCTTTCGAATAGTATCAATGGAAGATAATCGCATGCGGAATTCTTAAGTGGTTTTAAGAAATCCATATTTTCCCCACATTTAAGATAAATGTAACAAAAAATTCCCAAAATTTTTTTCTTTAAATATATCACTTTTTCACCAGTTATACTTTTCAGAAACATTCTACGCCATCTCATTTCCCCCTTCCCCTTTTTTTGTTCGGCTCATTGATCTTCGATAACTGAAACAAAAATTAAATAGTTCTACAATTTAACATATTTAAAAGAAAAGATTTTTTTAATCGCAACTAGGCATGAAAATAGAAAATTTCTAAGAATGTTTAAAAGAAATAAATAGTAAAAATCCTTATAGATATAAAAATTAGATACAAAATATTCTTTGAAATTATCTTTGATGTTTACTTCTTAAATATGAATATGAAAAGGAAAAGTTGGTTATTGTGGTTTTGTTCGAAAAAGACCATTTTTGGATTAGAATAATCGATATTAAATTTTTTTTAAAGTTTTCTCCGAACAAAAGACACGAATTCCAAAATACAAGAAGAAAGCTGATGAATTGGTATTTTCGGATTTCTTTTTCACTACATGATGATTGCATTTTTAGAAGAATTTTTATAGTGATGAATGAACAAAACATGTTTCTACAATTCTTAAATATATTTTTCATTTATCTCAAGTAAACATGCGTATTGTTGAAAGGTTTCCCGGAAAATGTATTTAAACTCCCAATTGACGGGGTATTTTGATTTTGATACTGTTTTCTTTCTTTTCTTCAATTTAAAAAGAGGGATACTTTTCTTAAATTCAGTACCTGAATTTTTTTATATATATATATTGTCATGACATCATAGAATTAATTGTGGCAAAGTCACTCTCCTCTGTAAAATTTAATTTTTTGACAGAGATTTACATAGTACTGTATGATTTAAAATATGTTGCACTCTCATTTCCTGACTAATATTTATTTTTCTGCATGACATATCTTCAAAAAACAGTTTTCGTTATAATTTTAAAAGATATTTTCCTAAAATAGTCTAAATCAAAGACTTCCTATTGAATAAAATATATCGATTTTTGAATGTTGAAAATATTAATAAAATTAATTACTAAATAATACAAAATATAATATAAAATGTCGTTGAAATAGCGTTTATGCACTTCATGTATTCCTGGAATCATTAAAATAAGTTGCGGTATTATTAAGTTTGGATCAAAAATAGAAATGTCTGCTGTAACCGTACCCATTTCAGTTAGTTCTGATTCCACTAATCCTTATATATAGTTAGGATGATGCACGTTAATTTTGCTGCTGCTCAATGTCCTAATGTTAAATGGTGTAGAAGTTTGGAGAAGAGGATACCAGCTCTGGTGTCATCTTCGTCACTAAACAGAAGTTTAAAATGACGAGGTCCGTCGACAATAACCCTTTCGCTCCTTCAAAGTGTGGTATTACTAAACAATAAAAGTGACTAAAAAATAATATTGAATATTAATCATAACAGTTACAATGCTGTGACAGTTTATAGTTTTCTTTTATTCCCAAAGGACACGTATTTCTGGTAATTATAAAAAATAAATATGCGATAGAAAAAGATAAGGGCATAGTTTTTGCATTTATCATACTTGATTGATCCAAAATCTCCAATAATCCTGCAGAATTCAGATTTACGTGGGGTTTTGAAACAATTTCAGCGTATCTATGATCAAATGTGAATATTTTTTAAAAAATTAGAATCGGTACGTGTAATTAGAAAATGTAACGGCTTTCTATTAATGTATTCTGAAATAAATAACGATTAACAGAACTTTAGATTATGCATGATTTTTTGTCCACAAATATTTGACTTTGCAGTTAATTAGCTACACAAAAGGCTATTGTTTTAGTTGAATCACTTTTGGCGTACAAGATCGCTTTACACTTCTTTATCGTTTGCTTCAATTTTAATTACATTAATAATAATAAATATAATAAAATCGCTTAATATGTTCAATTTAATAATTTAGCGTTTGCTCTTATTTTAATTATATGTTGCTGATATAATATTCAATTTAATAATGTATCGCTTGCTTTTATTTTAACTACATTTTGCTTAAGTAATTCAACTTAAGAATTTGTCGTTTCCTTTAATTTTACTATTGTTCATTTATCAATATTTCATCGTTTACTATAATTCTTATATTTGAGTAATTTAATAATAACAATATAAAAAGAAAGCGTACTTCGGGTGGCTAAATTTGTTCTTCGCAAAACTTTGCATAGAACTTTTTCTTTTTATTACAATTATTTTTGTAAATAGTCTGTGCATGTATTTTTCAAAATGAGTTAGACCGAATGTTACGAAATTGGCAATGAATAATATAGGATTTTCTTCTAGTTTGATGTAAATAAGCTGTCAGTCATTTAAACAAAAATGTAAATTTATTTAGATTTTTTTTTAAAGAAAGATATGTTAAAGAAAATCTTCGGCGATGCAAAAGAACAGTTTGAATTATGATTGTTGCAATAAGCACTATAGATTCCCATTCTACACCGAAACAACCAGATTGCGTTTTGTGCTCATGAAACTATTCTACATCTATTTTTTTTATTGGAAGTAAAACTTTTCCCCGATGTTTCGCGTTTCGAATTTTAAAGGAATAGATAGTCACGATTTTCATCTCGTTCGAATGCATTCCATTCCGCTGACTGTCGCTTTCGAGAATTCCTTTTTCGAAAATGCATGTAAAATAAAATCTCGCTGTTGGACATCTCCAAACACTCGGGGCGATCTGACACAATGGATTTTCCAGAAAGACAAAGTACTACACCTCGGACAATCTGTCGCTCCGTCCAAAGGTTACGAAAAGAAATGAAAAGCATTCTTCAGTTTTTAGATTCTCCGACTGACTTTGCGTTATATTCTGTCGACGTTCTCTCAAAGTGCATAACTTCTTTTTTCTACTCTTGAATCATGTTGACACGATTCGGAACAAATGTTGCGAAATAAGAAGAGCTATACATTGTTTTTTTCATCAGCAGAGATTCGATACGCTCTACGAGATGCAGGGTTAGAACGTCTTGTAGTGGCACTTCTTGTGGGAAAAAGAAAAAAGAGAAAGAAAAAATATATTTTTTTCCGGTTGTTGTATATTTCGTAATAAGAGAATTCATAAGGGAACATCAGCTTTATTTTGTGGGAAAATCGAAAGAATTTTTTGTTCTGTGGATACCAGAAAATCATCTTGTGTTAACGTTGGCTAACTTTAGAGGAATATTAATAAAAATCTTTATTCGATTATATTTGGTATTCTCCAGTGGATGAATTATATTTACTTTCAAATGCGATTTCGTTTCCTAGATCAAGGATGTCATTTCCAGCCGTGGTAGTATTTCGAACAAATGAAGGTCACGCATTATTTGTAGTTAAGTTCGTTCTTTTCTAAATTTACTTTGTAGCAGGATTCCTCGTTGGTTTGCTTTTGCGTTGTATGTACTTAGTGATGTTTCATGTTACATAAATTTGATGCTCACTAATAACTTTAAAGCAAGCTGATTATTTTATTAGTCATCAAAGGGATTTTTATTTTGATACAACCACAAAATATCGTCCCTGACTGCTTTTCAAAATAAAGAGTTAAATGCGCGTGACTTGTTTAATCAAATTTGATTTCCTTCAATCTATTCACATAATTTTAAGTCTGAATTGAAAAATCTCACTGAAATATTGATGTTAAGAAAATATTACATAATATGTAAAGACACTTTATTTTCCTTCAAAGATAATTACGTTTAGTTCGAAGTATGTTCAATTTAATATTTGATTGTTTGTTTAAATTTTTTAATATCAGAAAAGAATATTACTGTCCACTTCAGTACTTTTTCGTTTGCTTTATTCCTACTTTTACGAATTACCGTATTTATTCGAATCTAAACTGCACTCCCCCCCTCCCCAATGTTAATGTTACTGAAAATCGGGTGCGGCTTAGAATTGAAGGCGGAAAAATTTGTTAGTTGGGGAAATTGAGTTTCCACCCCTTTCAAATTTAAAAATGTAACCATCCATTCCGGCATTCTGCATCCATGTCTCATAACATTCCGCAGTTTATCTTCAGTATTCAGTCTATCCTGGACTTCTTTATCTGCACATATTAAGGAAATTTTGCATACGGTTCTTTTTAATCACCTAAACATCAATGATATTGGAAATGGCATCAAGACACGTTCACTATGACGAAATATGAAAAAAAGGCAAATTTATATACAGAAGCCGTTTGAAGTAAGCATCAATAATTCATTTAAGCACTACGTAAAAAGAAAGTATGAAAACTAGTTGCATTTGGAAAACTATCCTTTAACTGCTTCATGGAAAATCAAGAAAATAGTTGCTTCGAAAATTGCAGAATGGATATCTGTTGCCTGGAAAAAAAGTTTCCAATGAGACTATAATACATACTTTTAAAAATTGTTGCGTAACAAATGCATTGGATGGCTCGGAAGATAACACAGTGTTGGAATATGGTGACACCGGCACCAGTTCCGAAGTCAACTGTAACAATGGGAGTGACGAATCATTTTCGGAGCATGATACTGACAGTTAGAGAGATTACATGTTGATGTATGTATTTAAAAGTTTTTAATATTGGTAAAATAAATTAATTATTCAGTTCTTATTAGTTCTTGTTTAAATTTTCTTAAAATTTCGTAAATATTGGATATCGATAAAACTTTTTCCACTATTTTTAAATTTTTTTAAAAAAATAAAAAATGAGTTGAGAATTTGGGATGCGGTTTAGAATCGATGGTGGCATTTTTTCATGAAAACTTATTGAGAATTAGAGATCCGGCTTAGAATCGATGGCGGCTTAGATTCGATTAAATATGATATTTGATTTTTGTCGCTTAATCGTTTGTTTTAATCTTTTCTTTTCTTTTAATTAAATGCTGACATTGCTTCATTCGATAGAAATTCTTATGCTTGAAATGCAAGGAAAAGTTGGGAATGGAATAAAGAAGGCTGTAAAGTACGTGGAAACAGTCGCTTTATTTGAGATTTTTTTTAGATAATCATTCCAAGACAGAATTATTTTTTTATTGGTAATGATATTACTAGATTATATAAAACTTTTTAGAATCCAACAAATAGTAATGTTATGTTATTGTGAGAAGATAAATATCAAAAACAATCTTGTTTCCATAATTTAACTCCCGTCTGCCTCGCTGTATATTTTTTTTATTTCTACGTAGGGACGTTAGATTTTCTACAAATGTCTTATAGAATATTAATTTAAATAGTTTGGAGTGTATGATTGTGTATATTTAGTTTTCGCACCCCTTTTTAGGGAAGATATGAATAAAAATCATTTAAAAATTAGCACTTATGAAGGCTGAATCTATTCTTTGCAAAATTTTACATAGATCAACTTTTTCCTCATGTCACAGCAAAAATACTCTAATTTCTACTTTTCTTGTATACCTCGATGTTCCTCAGTAGTCAATAAATCGTTGAATAAAAATGTATTTTTGATTTAAAAAATAGGAATTGAAAGCAAAGGGCTTAAAATAGATAAGAAACCTCTAACAGAGAGAGAGGAAATAGTTATAAAAATATTAATTTAAATTGTTTTGTTTTTATCAAACTCAGAAATAATTAATAATCGTGACGTCAAAAACTTCTTTTTCTTTTTTTTTTTTTTGAAAATGATTGAAAGAAATTGGAAGCACATCAAACCAGTAGAAGAGTAATATCTTGTCAGGTATTATTTTATTAAATTAACTGTCATCGCTTCGCTGCTAAATGTTGCTTTGATTCTTTATGAGTAAATAATTCACTTATGAAAGTTGCTCCCCATTATCAACAATTACAAACAGATGAAACTTTAAAAATGTAGCTACGATATTTTTAGTAAAATTTTTGTGAGCTGCATTTATTTGGCCGTCAGGATTTTCATTTCCAACTACGATGCTGAATCCCACGTCTTGTGCCATATTCAATGGGAGTACAGAGGTATTTATCTTCATTAGTAAATTGTTAATTATCAAATAATAACTGCTGTAAAAACTAGTACAACCGACCACGCCCTAAGAAATTGATGCAGTTTATTTATTTTTTAATCTGATTCGGTTATCGAAGAATATGGTGTTGTATGTGTCTTATTTTTTTTATCCACCTTATTTTGTACTTATTACAATGAGATTTTTTTATTTGTAATATACTCTTAGGATAAATAAAATCCTATACCATTACAGCCCTTTTCAAAAAAAATCTACTTCTCTTTTTAAGAATCATTTTAATTCTTTTCGCGCAAACAAATATACCTTCTTTGTTTGCTATGAATACAGATTATCTCAACTTTTTAATTATTCATTGCAATTTCAAGTTTAAGTTTGGTTTCAATATCATTTTCAAGTTGCCTCTTAAATGGATTTTTTTAAGCTTTTGTGAGGGAAGGAGTCTATTTTCACGATTCAATTATCTCAATGTCCAAGACACCAAATTTGTCTTTAATCTATAATGTACAAGCTGCATCATAATCACGTGAGTTTTTATCAATTTTAAAGCATTTTTTATTTTGTTAAGAACTTCAAATGTCTGTTTTGTTTTTATAAAGCTGCGCTTTAATTGAACTTTCCTTAATATCTTCCCTTTGTGCTTCTTTTTCTTACGAATTATTTACTTTCAAACGCTTGGATGTTTCGTTCTAATTCTTCATTCCTAGTGTAGATCTGTTCCCTTGAAATGCTCATCTCTCCCGCGTATATACCAATTTCTGTATTCATTTCACGAGCGTCTTCGTCATTAGGATGCGTGTTAACATTTTTAGTTTCAATGAAAAGTGAAGAAATAAATGATAATGATATATAAAAAAAAAAAAAAAAACATACTGTCTCTCCATATGTCTTAAGATTTTTGTATGTTTTTGCCTCGGATTTCTTCAATATCCCGAAATAAGTTTTCGTTTGAAAATATCTATAAAATTAGCAGTTCAGGTCTTTGTTTGCCTTATACAATCCCCGTAACTTCACATTGTTTCATTTAACATGTCAAGTCAAAAATCATATCTAATCTTATAACGTGATAAACAAACTATGGGAAACACCTGGATTCATAAATGGGTTTATTCAAATTCAAATGAGTAGGAAAGTAATATAATCTGTGCGAGTATGGTAATAGAAATCAGATTATAAAATTAATATTAGGTCATTTTATTAACTGAAATTTTTTTTGCGAATGTTGGCTTGTTTGCATAAGGCAAAGATGACTTAAAATTTGTGAGACATTTGTAATTGCTGTTAATATTTGTTATTTGCTAATTGCTTATACAAAAAGTGTTGCAAGCTGAATAAGATGTGTCTTGGTTAGACTGTTTTTTCATGCATTCTAATATCGCATACCTCAAAAAAGTAATTGAAAAACAACAAACAAACTTCAACTGTATGCTTTTCGTGAAATTTTAAGACGAATGTAAAGGGATGGAAAAAATTTACTGTGTGTGTGTTTTCACTTCTGAATTATTATTTATCGAACATCTCACTTATAATTATTATTTACTTAATCATAAATTTGCTTTAGTTTATTTTAGCAGTTTAGTTTATATCATAACGCCACACTACGGTAACTTGGTTGGCATTCTCTCTTTTGTAGAAAGTTGTCACTTTCACTAAAACTCACAATATGAGGAATAATTGGCTGTTAGACAAACAGTATCTCTGGGTTCTACAGAGGCGTGCCGCAGAATGAGCTCAAATGCCGTCACCGTGATCCAAAAGGCTAAGGTCCATCGCTAATATCTCATTGTGTAGTTATGGTAACGACATTTCTTAAGCAAAATCAACGAATATATTTCAGTTCATTAGTTTATAGCAGAGATGAATATATTTTTCACCCATCCATACTGTGCCTCCCCGAATAAGAAATCCATCCGAAATGAGGCGTCTTCTCTTTGCTAAGTACTGGTTATCCCCTGGAGCTAGCTGGAGGCCCCTCCTCTATTGGCTCAATTACTTAAATCATCCTCGTGATTTACGCAGAGCGATCTTCCTGTCTCTAGCGTGATTTATATACAACGAATTACATTTCCTCTCCAAAGGGATTGATTGATACTGGAGCGGGCCCTCGCACCTCTTTTATATATCTGTAAAAGTTTTCTTTCATAACAACCCTAGTAGTGGAATTTACTTTTAACATTTTACTCCTGATTAATATATGGAACACAATTTAGTTATTTTATTCAAAATAAACTCGTATCGAATAGGACATTCGCGGATTTATTAGTTTTACTTTTATGCACATGCATTCACTTAATGCATAAATTTTTTGTACTGTACTTTTTTTGTTGTTCTCGAAATTATTTGTTCTGTGATGAAACAATGCGATTGATGATAGGCTCAACCATTTTACATTTTTTTTATTTGAACGATAAGCAATATCGTTTAATAAATATAAAAATATCTTCCTTTGTAACAGTTAATTAAAAGTGTCCCTGTGTTTAACCATTTTAAATAGAAAAATAAGTGTAGGATTGATAGTTTATTAACTTCGTCACGTGGAAAACTGGTATCAGTAACTCATACCTCTGTGAAATGACACCTGAGCTAGTATCCCTCTCCCTTATTTTTATCGCAATAACAACGTGAAGACTCCTCATGCTACGCAAAAGATCATCAGGATTCGAACCCAAAACTCGATGAAACAAAGCCGACAGTGATTGTTCGGTTACCTCGCCCCCGCCTGAATCTCAGTAAAGGAAACACATAGTTTTCCTCCCAATTGTAGAATTATCCAATCATCTACAAATCGGATTAACCCTGTTAATGGTGATGGGCTTGCGTCAATCTAACAGGATTAAGGCCGGAATAAGGGTAATGATTTGGAGCTCAAAGAAAAAAAAATTGATACTGTTATATTAAGAAAGTGATACACATAGTTAAATAATTCGATATAAAAACCAACGTTTTTAAAAATAACGTTTTTATATGGTAGCAAAGTTTATTAAAGAAAATTATTGAAATATTAGTTAAAACTGTTAGTTATTTTTAACTTTAAAATTTACTTAAAAAGATACATTTGTGAGCATATTAAGAAATTCATAATACTCATAAAATCAAAACATGCATTTGAAAGTTTGTAAGTCATTCTATTAAAAAAAATGGGAACCAGAATTCAGGAAAGGTTTATCCTTGGCGACAAGAATTATTTGGCAGTATTTTGCCAAATGTGGCTACCCTGTTCCGTTTCACGGATTTAACGCTCAGCAAAAAAAAAAAAAAAAAAAAAGCCAAGTTTGGTGCCAATTTTTGAAATCGCGCCAAGTGTTTGGGCTAAACTGCATTATTAAAGAAAATATTAGTTAAAACTTGTCGCAAATGTCTAAATATTGCATTGTTAGGCGAGTACGAACGATTCCCAAAATTTCAAAGCTCTAGCTTGATGGGAAGTTGGTTAAATTAACGATCGAAAATTTGATGACACACACACACACACCAAGTGAAATTCAGAAAAACGTTTTAAAAAATAGTTTGTTTTATTTTTAAAAAATCAAAAGTTAATGAATATCCATTTGACCTAAATAATTCAGATCAAATGGATATCCATTAACTTGCAAAATGTTTCTCTTTTTTGTTAAGCAGCAGAATTCCAATTGCATTGAGAAATAGACTCTTGTGTCTGTAATTGCGATATCCTCCTGTGTCACCATAGTTGCAATCTAACATGGGTCTTTTTCACAGTCGTTGTGGGATTTGTTAGATGGAAACGGAAGTAATTTAAAATCGATCACATTTAAAGGTTCTCATAAAATTCTATATACTTTTGCCATTAATGAACGAATTTCTGGGGAGCCAATGCCTTTTTTTAAACATTTTTAAGCAATACCTTTTTTAAAAACATTTTTAAATGGTAAGGGCGTGGTAGCCGAGGGAACATGGATTCTGCGCGTTAAATCTGTCATCACGTTGAAACGGTGTGGAATTTAGGAGAATTGGGTGGAATAATTTTGTGTTATTTGACATAGGTTCAAAATAACTAGATCTGTCGCCAATAGCCCTCGTGTTGCTTCTAAATGCAACGTTAATAAGCAATCACTTTTATAATATTAAAGGGAGGTGTATTGGCAGTAGGTTTCAGTGTCGATCCCAGCAAGAATAGGACTTGGAATAATAGGACTTCTTTATATTTATTCTAATGCACCTTTACATATTTCTCGCATTATCTTGATAAAGATATAATTATAAGCTGTCATCTTTGCACTTGGCCCTTTTTTTACTAATGTACTATCAGGTGTGAGCCATTTGAGTTAATTAAGTAAAAGGATATAAAAACTATTAATAATGTAATTTTAATTTGGCGTAAATTAAAAAAAAAGGGGGGGGGGGAAACAAGAGTATCTGGAATACATTTCAAGTCTCACGTTTAATGTTTCTTGCGTAACCTTGTTTTCAAACAAAAAATAATATTGTTGACTGCATATGTTATAAATATATTCTCTGTGATATATATCTGGCTAATTACAATTTCCACAGTTTTCCTCTTCACAAGAAGGCAAATCAATTATGTTTGGAATAATATTACACGCATCTCTTTTCTTCAGACCGCCAGCCCGTGATGATATTATAGTGCAACATTAATAAAACTTTTCTCTAATCCCCTTGTTGAACCTTAAATTGCATATGTACCTGACAATGTATTAATTCTCCAAAATTCACGATATGCAAGCCCGGAGGAACGCACACAAAGAGCGAAGAGGAGAGAAAAAATCCAAAACTTTTGCAATCGAAGAACACGGGAGATCCGATTCATTGTTGCCAGTTCATTTGTTTCTATATTTGGATTAAAAGTGCGCGCTGCTTGATTAATTGATTGCCTCCCTTCTCGCTCATTTGTTTTGTTTTAAGATCATCGATACTTCTGTTTGCAGAGCCCTCGAGGCGGCATCTCGAACGATAAAAGGTGGCTTAATGATGAAAAATCCCGCGCCGAGAACAGGAATTAATTATTCTGCCCGCGCAAATAAATGGGTCGCCCTTAAAAATGTTCGGGAGGGCGCCGTTAAAAGCGCAAAAAGTCGAGCGAGTCGGTGTCAACAAAGCTATTAACTGTGCTCTTCCAATTTCACCTGCGTCAACATCAAGAAGACGCCTGCGTTTTAGGGGGAAAGGAGGCTCCGTTAGGGATCTCGCGAAGTCTTTTCTGAGTTTTATTTTTTATTTTTTTTAATGTTGGTTTGGGTAAATGGGTAGAAGTCACGTAGACAACGGTTCAATGAATTCTTTTCTTTTTACTCAAGGGTAAATAAATAATACTATCGATTGTTTGAATAGGCACTGTATACTTTTTCAGTATTTATCCGTCGTTATTAACCAAGTTGTTCGGGACATTTTTAATCAGAAATAAAACTCATAGCAATTGAGTCAAAGATAACTTCTTTGCTGGAGAACTGAATAAGCATTTCATCTATAAATTTATCTTATCATAGGTGAAAATATGTATTTTGAAAGTGTTCATTGGTGAGTTTCAATTTAGCATTAAAAATACACATGGTTCTTTCGACTGCTTGCGGATATATGGTGAATATTTTTTAGTCTTCTGTTCTTGGTATAAGATATATAAATATACTGTATCATTTAGATTTGTAATTTTATCAGCATTAAAATTAAGCAAACGTTCAACTGTATACATCAAAATATTCGAATAAATAAATTGCTACAGATAAATATAATTTATTCAGATAATCGGATTCTTACTTTGTAGTAGAATTTTATAGTCTACTCGTATAATCTTTAGCTTTTTTTTAAATTTTTTTATTTTCTGTTAAAGATATTCGACTCTTGCTTGCGTTCTGTCACGCTACCTTCGTGACGCTGGTTACATGCAAATCGATTTTATTCCGAGAATAAATCACTCGAAAGTGGCCTCTTCTATCATCCGAGCCATGACATCTGCTGAGCAAACTCCTCCGACAGGAATTTGTTCGGGATAAATGGCAACAGAGGTGGCTCCTGCAGTGGCGAGATAGGGCGCCAAATGGTCCTGGAGATGGATCGAATCGATCCCAGGAGGTCCCGAGATAGCATCGATTCCCTAATCTTCCGAGTGGCAGCGGTCCTTCTTGAGGTGCCACTGACTTCTGGCTCGATAAACCTCTTCCGTCGCTGAATTTGATGAATATATGCATGAAGGGATTTGCTCCACGGTTTGCTTTAAGAAGAGTAAATGGTTTCGATTTTTAATACTTCCCAAGATGAATTGCTCCGATGAGATTAGAGTGGCGAACTGTTAAGTGTGCTTCGTAATCCTACTAAAATTATTTATTCTTATTTTAAAAGATAACTGTTCATTTTAGCCGGCATCTCATACAAGGGAACTGTTTCGAGATTCTAGTTTCCCCTCAGAGGGGCTTACCTTCTTTAGGTTAAACCTGGAATCACGAAACCAACGTATCCTAGTGATCTTTTCTTTCCCATGGGACTTACTGTTTCGGGATACCCTAGCGATCCTTCTCTATTTTCGATTTGTCTCATTATCAACCAATTTTTACTTTCTTCCATTTCTTTTCCAACGCTTAGGAAACCCAACCCAAATACACAACTTTGAAACAGCATAGTCATATTTGAGTATTGTGCCCTAAACCTCAAATTTCACTCGCTTGCTTTCAAGTAAGCTATTCGATTTTCAATATTATAAAAAGTAAATTACATCCATAAAATTAGTAGAGAGATTTTATCAGCTCTCGAACAAGTTTAGTTTCACACTCCTGTTCTCTCAATATAGTCTAATACTTTCGATGATTGACATTAAGAGTAGTATTAATTACACAAATATAATATATTTTGAAGGCCTTGCTACAATAAGCTCACAAATTGAATTGAAGAGACAATAAGCTTATGTATTCGAGACTCCTTCAGTGATATCTTGCGAATTATTATGCACTACCTTATTGCATCTCTAAGCTCTTTATGCGATGTTGCGTGGGTTCTTTGTCGTCGGATATTGATATGAACCGGCGTACGATGGTGATTAAACTCGTCGTCAAATCATGAAGGGTCTTAAGACAATACCTAAAAAATACCATCACTAGAGTCCTAATTTTCCTTATTATTTCCTCTCTAAGCAAAATTGGTTTCACACGTGGCTGGAAGGTGAAGTGAATTCTTTTGAAATTACTGGAAGAATTTAGATTTTTTTTGTGCGATATTTAAATTATTCTTCAGAATTATAAAAGTATTTTTTTTATTCTATAAGTTATATTTCCACCTATTTTTCCTAATAATTTGTGACATATTTGCATTTAGATATAAACTTAAAAAAAACTACTACACCATATGGTTCCGAATTTTTATGCGTCTGTAAAGGATACCTATGAATGTAGAGAAACAAAAAAAAAATTTCATCAAATTTATAACTAAATTTTAAGAAATAAGTTTTTATATGAAAAGTAGAAAATAAATAACTTTCTAAATTATACGAAGTTATATAATTTTTCAAAAAAAAAAAAAAAAATATGCAGTGATATTAAAAAAAGTTGTTTCCCTATTTTTCGCGTATTATTTTATATATGAGGAATAAAGTATTTTATATATATTTAGGGAATACATTTTTAAAAGGTATCTAAATGCAAATATGTCGCAAAAATCACGTTTATATTCAAATGACAAGAAGAAAACAACTTTTAGACTAAAAAGTTATTTTTATGATTCTATAGAATGATTAAAATATCATTATTAGACCCATAGAAAATCTAAGCTCCACTAATAATTTTAAAAGATGTCTGTCGCAAAAACAAGGAGTCTTAAATACGATATTGTACTATTCCTCGCATGTCTTGGTACCCTTAATTAGCACGATGAGTCAATTTATTCTTAAAAATACATTAATCATGAAAACATTTCCTTATTCAATGAGCATAATCATAAAATAAATCTTAAATGTCACAAAATGGTAAAATTCTGTATTTCGGAATTTTTGATTATAATGGTTAGATCCCCTATGTCTTGAAATTTCTAAATCTGAAAGTTTGAGACTATGATTTTTTTTTTTTTTTGCATGATTCTCATACATTTGTATTTTTTAAAGATGTAACACGATTTTTTTTTTATTTTCCCATTCTAAATTGTATACGATGCAAATGATAATGACGCATAGGTAGATGTATCAAGTTATATCCTTTTCTTTTCACGAAATTTTTTATCTTCGTTCTTTACACGATTCTTTTGTTCTTCGCTCAAATACCCATCCGGTACATCCTTTTGTTCTTCCATATTTATTGCTCGCTTTAATCTGCACTTTGCAGTCATTTTAGTATCCATTTTTCTTTCAATTTTGACGCACCACATTGACAAGGAAGTCAGATGCTTTCCCCGGTTTTTCAAATATTGCAGAAGAAACAATTTTTCTGTTCTCCAGGAAGGAAAAGGATTTTATTATATATCTCTTCAGGGATTGTTGCGTCTTTCTTCCGGAGGCAGGGATTACTCGGACCAGAGGAAAAGATGAATAATATTGGAAACATGTGAGTGTTCGCTGTTTGTTTCCTTCTTAAAACTACGGTCTTGTTGGGCGTGAATATTTGTTGCCGGCGAGGGAAAATATACAAAGCGAAGTTGAACGCCATGTTGAAAGTTACCCAAAACATTTAATACCTTAAAATTCGTTTTACAGATCTTTTTTAATGCTAAGAACACCTTAAGAAATATTATAAGATGGTTATCTACGTTTTAATTTTAAATAAATTGAGTAAAGGAATTGCAATCAGTATTCAAAAATATATTGCGCGAGTTTATTCTAATGTTGTATGGTTTAAGATCTACTTTAACCTTTAACTAGCGGCCCTGATCACGAGCTCACGACTGGCGTTTTTGAGGTCGAGTCGTGAATTCGAGACTTAGTACCATTCAAGATCCACCTTGTAGCCGAACTGATGCCAGTTAAAACAGTTGAGGCTCAAAACCTCTCCCTAAGATAACGCAAAAGTTGGGAGCTTTGCTCTGGTATCGTCTTCGTCATTTGACCGAGGTTCAAAAAATGAAGAGATCCGCCAAAGGTAGCCCTCGTGTTGCTTCCAAGAGCGACGTCAAAAAATAAACAATTAGCTTAGAATAAGTTAAGAAGTACGGTCTCGGTGATAGTTTATATTTTATATATATAGGGTTGTTCGGAAAGTAATTTCGTTTTTTTTTTTTTGTGGAAATGAAAGACAGTTTTCGTATAATAAACAAATACTTTATTAAATTATATATTGGTTGTTTGGGTCCAACACCTTTTACAATCTTTCTGGTGGTAGCATAATTTCACGCTCATAAAATTTTTGGTCTTTGCTGGCAAAAAACTGATCAAGGTGGTTTTTGACCTCCTCATTTGAGGTGAAGGTTTCACCGTCTAAAAAAATTTGGAGTGATCGGAACAAATAATAATCCGATGGTTCCAGGTCTGGAGAATATGGTATGTGTGGCATTGTATCCCATTCAAGCTGTAAATTTTTTTGCGAGTGACCAAACTTGTGAGAGGTCTCGCGTTGTCTTGGTGAAACAGTACACCTTTCCTGTTGATTAGTTCTGACCTTTTCTGTTGAAGTGCATCATTCAGTTTGTCCAGTTGATGACATTAGACTTCCGAATCAATCGTTGTGTTATCCGGTAAAAGCTCAAAAAAAAAAAAAAAAAAACAATTCCTTTAAAATCCCACCAAACAGACAGCATCACCTTTTCTTGGTGAATATCGGCTTTGGAAATGGTTTGAGCCGGTTCATCTTTTTTGCTCCATGACTTCTTGCGTTTGACGTTGTTGTATACAACCCATGTTTCGTCCCCAATGATGATGCACTTCAAAAACGGATCATTTTCGTGACGTTTGAGAAGCGAATCGCAGACGTCAATGCGGCGACACAGATTTCTCTCTGTGAGAACATGGGGAACCTATACATCGAGCTTCGAGGATAATCTAAGGCCTTTCAAGTGGTCATAAACTGTTGAATTTGATAAATTTAACCTCAATCCGATCTCACGTGTTGTTATTCGCCGGTTCGCATCAACTAATGCCTTTATCGCGTCTTTATCAGCTTCAACCGGCCTTCCCGAACGTGGTGCATCTTCGACATCAAAATTGCCAGATCGAAATTTAGCGAACCAGTTCTGGCACTAGCGTACTGTCAACACACTTTCTCCATACACATCGGTCAATTTCTTTCAGACTTGAACAGCATTTTTACCCTTTCTGTAGTAAAACAGTAAGATATGTCGAAAATGCTGCTTATCGCTCTCCATATTTAAAAGGGCACTAACCAAAAACTACGGCGTAGAATTAATTGGAATTTTTTCACACACAAGCCTTGCTATATGAGCTCTCAAAGCATATAAAAAAATTATACGGCTTAAATGTGAAGTTGGGTGCAAAAAAATACAATTAAATCCTCTGTCGGGAAAAAACGAAATTACTTTCCGAACAACCCAATATATATATAAACGTTCTTCTAAATGTATCATTTTCTACTGCATTTTTAATTAAAATGTTCACATTTCTTTTCCACCAAAAGTACTTTTTGGCATCTTCGGATCCTTTTGATTCGAAGTCTTTTCTTTCGTTTTTTTTCTTTTATTAATATTCAGAATATTTTTGAAATCGGAACTTTTCGTTTAGTTAACTGTGAAACTATTTTATTTCAATAAGTATCGTTATATTTACATTTAACAATTTTTCCACATTGTATTTATATGAATAATGACCCTCTAATGGAAGAAGAAAATGTTTTGAAGGGAACTATTTATATAAATTTAAATATTGTATAAAACTTGTTAAAAATTTGTACTTTACGATATAATTTTCTATAATACATTGAAATGATGTATTAAAGCAATTTCACTATATTACCCAAACTTTCCAGTCCGCGCAACTCCATCTGTCTCGATTCTTTTCAGTATATCAACGACGTAGAATCCTCTATGTACTCCTCCGCCGATCTGTTTCACTCATTATAGATTTTGAAACCTGCTCCCAAAAAGGAGTACGTAGAATTTGATTTAAAAGCTCTATTTTTTTTCATTAAATAATTTTTTTAAAAAATTTGTAGCAAGTAAACAAATGAACGCAAATTTTGAAAAAAAGAAAATTGAATAGGGTATTTGGAACAGTATTGGAGAACAAAATTTTGAAACATTAAGCTCAAAATAAATAAATAAATAAATAAATACAATCTCAAACCAGAAAATCCACTTAGTTTTCTTCAATATGAATTTTTTATGTAAGTTATACGTGTGTAACACACGTTACTAATAAAAAAAATTGTTCTTTTGGGGCAGTCCGAGTGAGAGGAGGACAAGCATATTCTTTCAGCTGACGCAACTCCTCTTTCATCCACGGTTTTATTCATAAGGTGGTCAATATTACATTTGACACTACAAGTAAAAACCTCTGCCCACTTTTTGAAATAATTTTCTTGTTTTAGGTAGGCGGCCTCAATACTGTTTTCTTTTCGCGTAACCACTAACACTGTCTAGAGTACCTCCAATTGGAGACTTCTGCGTGACACAACGCACCCTCCCAAATTCTTATTGCATTTTCAGTCGTATAAATACGGCTCATGTGGGATTTTCAAACTGTCGTTCTATTCAGTCAATTCGGCAGATCTCGAGAAAACATTAAATGCTTTAGGAATCTTATATGCACTCGATTCTCATTCCCAGAGAAGGAAAGATTTTCAGTTTGAAAGCCCTCTAGGCAAATAGAACACGTTTCTCAAAAATTAAATCTGGTATGAATCCCGACTGTGTCAGAGAATATTTATCTCTGTCCAGAATCGACTGGATTCTCTGGCGCGTAAGATGGCGCTTTTTCAGATTTGGGGTCATGTTAGATTTCCGGTTTCTAAGATTTAATTTTTAAAGACTTCGTATTAAATTATGATGGAGTTCGGTCTATAATTAGTGTTTCGTGGAATATGTTGTTGCGAATATAAATTCACCGAAATATTAAGCCGTTTGTTTTAACGTGTAAAAAAAACCTTCGTTTTCAAAAATTATTACATCTGATATACTTATGAGAAAAAAAATACATAAAATGAAGCTATTAAAAGCCATACGTGATGAATGTTATATTGAAAAATTTAATTTTTGTGTTATTAGTTAGTATTTTTCAAATTGTGAGTGCATAAATCGGACGAATAGTATTTCAAAAATGGTCTTAAATATAAGGCGGAATTAAAAAGATTCGCGCCTAGTTTTCCCACTTTGTTCTGAAAACATAGTTAATAGTTTAAATTACGATGCAAAGTAATGACAATTTACTGTATACAGACATTTCTTCTCATATCTTTCATTGCATAAGATTCATTCATAAAAGAAGTCTTCTCCTAGTGATAACGGAAACAGGGCACACACTTGGAACACGTTTTCAAACGAAGATAATGTGTCAGTAAACTGATTGTAATTATAATGTCTTGTAATCCGAGTTTTCTTTTTTCTTATTTCGTCTTTAATATTTAGGAACTTAGAATAAATATGAAATCTACCCCTTTAAATTCCAAATTTAAGAATTAATAAATATAAAAAATATTTTAATTAAATTTAAAAAAGGACCTGATGTAACTGCAGTGGTGACTTGATTAGGGAATCCATGGCCTAGTGGATGGTGGGCCGCAAGTTCACTTTCGTCGTATTTCCAAGTCCTGACGTGTGGAAGTAGAAGAATAAAGTATGGACGACACCTACACAGGTTTTGTCCAGAAATATTAACATACTTTTAAAAATTGTCTTATTTTAACAATGGTTAGACCCAGTTTTACCTGTTTTGGCACTTGCGACATAAACTCTTACTGTCATTTACTCGTTGGTATCGCCTTCAACACTCAATAAGGTCTCAAGATGACGAGGTCCGTCGTTTCTTTGTTAATTAAATAAAAACAAAAATCTTATCTTTACAATTACGACTGCATACACATATCAAGATAAACTTTAAGCCAAAAGCTTTAAAAAAATATATAAAAAAAGTAGCAAATCAATTTGAAAATTAAAGGTACGTTTACAAAACAAAATATACCTTTATTTCATACACATTCTTTATTTGTAACAATTAAAAAATCATAGTTTACTGTAAACAATACTTTGTAAATGATAAAACATGAAATAACATCATGCAAAACGTTTAGATAAATACGAAATTAAAAATATATATATATAATAGTTTAATAAGGAGAGTAACCCTGTCGCTTTGTCTGTCTTATGACCGCAAAAATGCTCTTCTCCAGTAAAAGAATTAACTTTTGATGACGTTTTGGTCAAGATTATACCATGATTTCTCTATGGCAGACTTCCTTTTCGTGACATTAGAGAACTTTGTAAAATTTGCATATACTTGGCGGACAAATATTGCCCACATGTTCTTAATAATATTGGATTGCAGGCTGGCGAATCCAACATAGAAATATTGTTGGAGATACATAACTGTTTTTTACAATGGATGCAACATGGATGGAAATATTGTCCTGCTAAAATTGACACTGTGTCTAAAATTGTCATTAATCATTTCAGCATATTGTAAAAAGTCATTCTGTTATCTTCGTGAATAGTTATTTGACATTCAGCGACCGCTGAAGAAATATAAGCATATCTGTCATTTGAAAGCGAATAATCCCCGAACTGTGACCCCACCACTGCTTTTCTGCAGGCTGAAAAAATGACGTTGTTCCTTTCGCAGATCGTGTCAATAATTACTCCACCTATCGGACCATCATGGTACTATCGCTTTTCTTCATAAAATATGACCGAATACCATTTATCGCCATATGAATAGGAACCACTTCAATCTTTGAGATATGTGACGCCGTTTCAAAGCCACACTCCTTTGCAGTTTCCAATTAATTCATTCTTCTGAAAATTGTATGCTTCGAGACATAAGGGGCCCTGTCACATTATTAACTTGTTGTACCGACATTTTTTTGTGAAGCCACCAATCTTTGAATTCTTCTGTCGTTTCTTTTATCAGTTACTTGCTGTCTTCCAGAACAAAATTTCTCTTCATATTTTCTCCATTTGATATTATATGATAAATACTACATTTAAACCTTTTCAGAATTGATACAATTTCGAAAATAGACTTGCCTTCCAATTTTAATTTCCATAATTCACTAACCTGGTTAAGAACAATCTATCTGGCTTTTAGCATTTCGGATTTAAACGCTAAGACGTTGCAATGACGCTTATGCTTCCTATTTATGACATCACTTTCAAAATTTGCATATTACCGAATTGTTATACAAAACATGCGTCAGTTTCTAAGTTTTGGGAATGCGGCAGTGGTAGCCCAGTGGTTATGGCAGCGGACTCGTGATCGGCGGTTTTCTTTGAGTCGTGGGTTTCTACCTTGACGTCACAAAAGACCTGCCGGGGTTGATGCACGTTAAATCTGTTGTGGCTCAAAGTCCTCCATTCAAATCATCCAGCTCAATATCGTCCTTGTCACTTGACCGACGTTCAAATTTACGAAGTTCGTCTCCAATAGCCCTCGTGTTGCTTCTAGTGCGATGTGAATAATAACAAACTAAATTTAAATTTTGGGACATGTAATTTTTAATCATTTGATTTTATATTAAGTTGTTAAGTTTTATTCAAACAATTTTATCCGAAAGAATTATGTTTTTAGCTATTCTAAACCACATTTAGCTCTTCCATTGCTGTAAATGCTTTGTCTGAAATTTAATTTGCAGAAAACTATATTATCTAAACTTTTAGTTCATTGTGAATATATTATAAGAATCGCAGAAGAAAACATATCAAAATCACAATCTGTGAAGTTTAGGATTGTTCTATACGCGATTCACTGTTCTGGTTATTCGTTTTCTTTCTTCCATAGCTTAGTCCTTAAGAGCATCATCAAATTGCAAAAGGGGTGCAGTAGATTATGTAGATGAGTTCTTTCTTACCTAAACGTTCGTTCCGCATCTCTTGCAGTGGATCCGGGTGACTCCCCTTGCGTGTAATGAGCTTCACCCCTGTCTCATCCTTCTCGTAAGAAAGAATCGGCCCTTCATCTTTTTTCGTCTCCCCCTTCCCTCCATTTCCGAACTGTCTTCACAAATATCGTTCCCTCGGTTAAACACGAGAGGAATGGACCAAAAGTGGCGGAAGAATAATCTTGATTAAAAACCTCTCCCAATCCTTATTTCACTTGATACTTTCTTATTGAAGATTATATATTTTGGAGGATATTTTTTTCCTGATGTTGAAATAATGTAAGATGAATTTGAAAACATATGGGAAAATTCGAATATTGTAATTACTTTGTATTATTTATAAGGCGAGAAAATAGCTTGCGATTTTAAAAGCGAAATACTTGTATATCTTAAAATTGTCATAAGAATTGTAAAATAACTTTGCTTGTATAGCTTAAAGTTATATTTAACAAAAAATCGTAAGACTCCTTGTTATTTTTATTGTGATTGAGTTTTCCCGCACTGCTCCAAAATAGTCCGTTTTACAATCTGTTTATAAATGTAATCGGTGTGTATTTTTCATAAAGCAGAACGGAAAACAGTGGGATGTGAAAATAATAATAGTATGATTAAAAATCAACATCTCTTTTATCACTTTGAATGATATTCTAAAACTCGATTGCTTTTGAGAGGTTATTCCTTTGATTTTGTTTCCTGTTTAAATTTTATTTAATTTACTAGATCAGTGGTTTTTAGCCAATGGTACGCGTGCTACAAGAGGTACGTGAGAAGCTGTTAGGAACTACGCGAAAAAGAAAATGGGTATGACGATCTCTCAATTTTAAAGAGAACAAAATGATTTTAATGTATCAAAAATAATTTTAAAAAGTATGCAGAGGTTTTATTAAGATTGCCTGTTGTGACTTTGTCGATTCGTGAAAAGGAGGAATTTCTAAAGCTCTCAACAGATACCACTCTTAGCAACCTGCTCAATGGGCGGTATGATGAACTTAGAAAGTTTTGGGCTCGTCATGGTGACGAATACAGTGAAAATTATATAAACGCTGAAACGAAATAGTTATTGTCTGTTAGCTCGAAGTTTGTTGAACAGTCGCTTTTTTCCTCGTATGCTGACTTAATAAACACAGAAGTAAATTCCAGATTTAAGATTGTACTTATCGTCTTTTGAGTGCAATTCAAAATTTTGTGATTCAATGTAATCTCAAATAACCCATTAATTTTTTTTCACTCTTTGTTTTAAATTTGTTACTTCAAAATTCAATTGCTTACTTCGAAAAAAAATTAAAATAAAAACTGTACAGTAAAAAAAATAGAACATTCAGTTTAACTCAACGTACCCCTTTTTGGGAGAAGTTTTCAAATCTGTGATGGGTGAAACAGATTGTGTGTGGTAAGGGTAAAGAGTATCGGAAAGATTTGTGGTTGGGGATGGGTAGAAAGGAACCGATACAACTGGAGGATGGGTATGTGGACTGAAAAAGGTTGGGAATCGCTAGATAATATGGGGATTTCTTTTGATCTGAACGTTTGAAATTACAATCCAGAAAGCTAAAAGTTATTCGTAGAATATGGATGAAAATTGGTTGTTTTAATTTTAAACGATAGATTTGAGGGTCTTTAGAATTCCATTCGTGAATTTCGGCAAGCGAATAGCCCTTTATTAATGAATTAGGCTTATTCTCCTTGAGCCAATCAAACTTTATCCCTTGGTTTCTTAACTGTAATTATTTTCAAATGTGTAAATAAAACTTCTCTTACTTGAATTTCTAAGAGCTTATCCCTAAAATAGATGAAACAAACGATTTCCTAACTGCAAGACCTTTCTCTGAAGCCTCAAAAAGCTACGCTCTGCAGCTTAAAACAGATAATAGCCCAACACTTTTCTTCCAAATGGTTCCTCTGGGGCTTCTTCTCAGCAAAAGATAAGCGAACTCTTGACGGGCTGTTTTCCTGTTTCTCTCGTTCCTATTTGCATTCTTTTCTTTTGAAATGGCTTCTCTGTGAAGTTGGAATCTTTGATGTTATCCACTCAAAAAGAAAGTCATTCTTTTTTTTCCCCTCCCGACTTAATCTCGTTCCTGCAAAGAAACAGCGGTTCTCTGAGCAAAGAGTTTTTCTTTTGAATTTCTTACGTTTCAAAATATCGCTTCTCTTTTCTTTCTTCCTTCTTCAAAAATAAAATGAAATCTACCAAAATGAAAAACAAACAGCATGGAACTCTCTGGCTTATTAGAATGTTTGTTTTCTTGAACAACCAGTTATGTGTTTTTTGAAATTGTACCGTTTTTCTGGATTCTTTATACATTTGAAAAATATTTAATGTTATACGCGCAAATTACTAATTGTAACTGTATCATTTAAGGTATCCGTACACCTTTGTAGACATTTTTTTGAAATACATTGATATTGGCTATCAAAATATTTTTTAATGCTAAAATATAACCTAAAACTATGAAAAACACATTTAATAATCTGTTTTTAATACAAAAAGTAATAATTTTAGAATGGAAAACTTGGTGAAAATTGTACATAAATTGTTTATCAGAGTAACGCTTATAACTCAAAAGTAAACAAAACTATCATTATTCTGTAATTTTGATCTTATTAGTCATAACATTGTTTGGGGCTTGTACTACTTTCATGATAAAAACCATATTACTACAATTTGTATTACATTTTGAGTCAAATAACAATGAAAAATCGGAAAAAAGTTATAACAATACGTGATTTACACCTTTGTCACTAAAAACATATACATTTTACAACAAGGAGAGTAGTAGGGGTTCTTAAAAACTATGTAAGGAAGATACTTGCAAAATTTAAATTAGTTTAGTTCATAACTGTTTCCTACGTTGCCATATGTAAATATGTCGGGAAAACTCATTTTGAGAAAAATCAAAAACAAACTTTCAAATGCAATTAAAAACTAGCTACCGAGTAAAATTCAAATTCCTATAACTTAAGTTCTAAACAAAGTATAAGCAAAATTTAAACACTATTAAAAAGAAAAAAATTTAAACTTTAAACTGACATTAAAATTAGAAAATCGAACATTTTGATAAAAATGACGTTTTAAAGGTGTACGGATACATTAAAGGCACAGATTCGGCTAACTTATATTTATAAGTTTGGAAAGTGTATGATTTATTCAGTGTAAAGTAGTGTAAAAGTTTGAAAGAACATCTCTTGCTTCATGCATTATTGAAATGAAATCAACTGCTTAAAAAGTATCCGGAATCTCAGGTATTGTATTTAAGTGCCTTGGTGGTTAAATTATTCGATTGCAAGCAAAGCTACTTATCCCTTCACGATTTTATAAAATAAAATGTTGAATAAAAAAAATTACATCTTATAATATCACTATTAATTCGTCTCGAATTATTTGCTGTCATTCCTGCAGAATCTGAACGTAAAAATGTTTGAGTGGTTGGTTCCATTGGCTCAAGAGTTAAGCGGTACCAAATACTCGTCAACAGACTACTTATTCAGTGTAAGTATTTATTACGAATTCTTATCAGTGTCTGACGCAAGATGAAATGAGAGAGTGAAAGAAAAAGGAGGGTGATCAGAAATAGGAAAGACTGTTAAAGTATCCCGGGTATGCGTCACTTGTTTTTATCCAAAGCAGTAGCCATAAAGATTGTAATATTGGAATTTTTCCTTCAACCAAAACCTTGACTACCTTTAGTTGAATTTGTTTGAAATCAAAGTTTCTTCCAAGGAATGAAGCGTAACTTATGTAGATCGTCTTAGATTTAGGGAAGTGAAATGAATAGATTTGATTAGAGATGCATATATGAACAGTAAATAATTCAATACTGAGATTGGTAGTTCGGTGCGTGATAAAGATTGTGGGCTGAAGTTAACATCTATAGCAGACCCGCGTTGAATAAAGAATCTTTAGATTTAATCCAGATAGGAGTGTCAAAGGGATCGTAACTCAGACTATCAGTTTTATTTCATCTAATACCTCGAACCAGAGCGAATCGGTAAGAGCAAGATTAATTAATCATTCTAACGTGAGATCAGACACGTATAGAAATTACGACTCCAGATAAAGTAAATAGGGGATAAATAGTGAATATTCATAACTGGAATTAAAAAACTTCATTATTATCTAACTTTTCCCCCTCCTTTATTTGATTGTAAATAAGACTTAGAATTGAAAGTGAAGGAAATATTAGAGGGGCGTTACAAAGTGAATACATGATAATTACTTGATTAGTATCTATCGATTAATATAGATAACTTAATTTATATATAAGATACATACTTATATTATTAGAACTTTAGCGAGAAACACTGAATGCTTATGAAATGAATATCCATGCAATAATCATGAATGCGCCGACCAGGCTCTCTAGAGAGAGATTAATTCTTCGATACTTTTGAGTAAATATTACAGATCAAGCAAACGCTTTGAGTGAAACGAACTATTGGAACAGTTGGGGAATCGCAAGAAAGTGAGACAGAAATAGGAAGATCTATTGTTGAACGATATCGCAATTATACCAGGAATCGAAATCGCGCCCAGTCACTCGTCATCCTATCCATATCGCTTATGGGATGCATTTACTTGACAAATATGTGCGCTTACAGGCTTTCGCTAGTTCAGAAATGATTCAACAGAGCAACAGTTACATGCGCTCAGAAATTGACTGCTGAGCCTTGTTCAATGGGTGTACAATATCACTGAGTTGCCACCGAGGGCAGACCTGATGGGTGTTTATGGCGTGTTAAGCTGCTTTGATGGAGCCGAGGTGTTCACTCACGTACTATCCATCTTTTGTACTCCATTCCGAGAGCCTTAATACTCCTCCAGGAAATGGAGTTGGTGGGATATTTCTTGCATTATAGTGATAACTATGAACTACTACACTACATCTGTATATCTGCATTACCTTGCACGTGTTTATTGCGTTAAACAATTGAACTTAATGCTACACGACTATTGCCATCACTGACATTTATTTACGGATTTATTTAGTTAATGTTCAAAATGTGAAGATAGATGGTCATAAAAGAAAGTACTCTGCTAAAATATTTAAGAATTGAGAACTGTTCAGTTTGCATTATTAGAATTTGAAACACGACGCTAAAATTATACCTACGAATACATTTCTTGAAACGAAATTGTAATGTAAATCTGTTAAAACACAATGCTATTTGAAGAATCTTCCGTAACATAGGCTGAGGTTTTCTTGCGCATGTGCTTTAACTTAAAATAACTCTTTGCGAATGTGTTATCACCGACAGAAAACTGCCGATTGGCAAGTGTCATGATTTTTGCCAAGGAATCTTTCTGAAGTTACTTAGTGTAACTCTTATTTTTTCGTAATGTACCGAAACCTCTTTCGTGTGTATTTAGTAACAGTGCAGGGAATTGATTATTAATTATTTTGGACTCTCACTGTCCCTAATGCTAGTGCGTTTATCACTTATTACTTGGAATAACTGCTTTATATTAAAACATTAGAATATGATGTACTACGTAGCCTGGATGAACTCAGCCATCTTTTGCTCGTAATCTTAAATTCGGGGTTCATTTTTTCTTCTATTTGGGAGGGAGAATTCTTTCACATGCTGGTTAAAGGAAATTATTTATTAATATCACGATTTATTTATGCTCTAATGTTTTTTACTATTAATTGCTATTGTTTCAAACATATCAAAAAGGGACAAAATTTCTAGAGATTCTAGTTAAAAGACACATGAAATTTTTTCCTCTTCAGACTAAATACTCTCAGAGGCTTACCTTCTTTAAGTAAGTACGGACATCCTGACCCCTAGGTTCCCTAGGGGCCGTTTCTCAAGGGGTTTACTATATTTGATAAGCATGGAAGACACACTCCCAGGGTATCCTAGTGATCCTTCTCTATTTTCGACTCTTCTTTTTATCCGTATATCTCATTTTTCTAAATTCTAAAATGCATTCATACCTTGGCTGCTGCAGCATAGCCACTAACTCAACTGTCAGCTGTTTTCGGATAAAAAATATATTTCAGTATTTATTATTTCTGAAGAGATATTGCATTCTGAAATCAACATTTCTTTGGTTTTATATTTCTTTAGTATACATTATATCTCTTATGTTGTCATCACGATGATATTGGACTTAACAAGAAAATTCAAAAATACATTTAGAGTCTTGATGATAATGTAGCGGTTTTAGTAACCTTGACATAAACAATATTCTAAACTCGTCTATAATTGCAACAGTAAAAACAATTATAATGACTTGCCAATAATACGTAAAAAGAGCTAGAAAAAAAACAAACGTTTGGTAAATTAAATAAGTTACTTGTCTTTCCTGAAAAAATTTGAATTTCCTAAATCAACAAATTAAGATAATTATGCTTAAATACATTCTTAACACTTTTCCCATTTTTCTTAATGCTTTTGTAATTTTAAAATATTGAAACAATTATTTTAATTCAAATAGATCACGATCTCTTTGTAGTATTCGTTACGGTGTATGGAATTCAACATTTTCAACTTCTGAAAGTGTGACTGTGTTAACACTCGATAGTCGGGGTTCATGGTTACTAAACTGCAATATAACAGAACAGCGAATTTAAAGCATCAACGTGAATTGTGTGAAAAATCAAGCATACATTTGTTAAGACTAGTGTTTTCTGCTATCTTAGCCCTTTTTCTTGCCATTCTTTATAATCAATGTTATCAACAAGCGAAGAAATTTATCTTCATTAACTAACCATTCACGTAGTATAGACTCAGATAGATTAAATTTCTCAGGGAATTTCTTATTGTATTGCCCTTTTCGAATTCGTTCGATAATTTTGAGGATTTTCTTGACCTCAGAAGCCTTTTGTGTGTTTACGTTTACATTCTTCTGACATGCTTTTTAATTCTTATGGGAATCACTTATGCAAGAAACAATCTTTACAATTCTGAAATTTCACTAAAAAAAGGGTTGAAAGTAAATCTAATCCCACTGACCGAGAGATCTTGGAAATAATCTCTCACAAAAAAAAAAAAAGTCCAAACTCTTCACTTTCAGAGAAATGGTGATTTATATATATATATATATATATATATATATATATATATATAATAGAAATAAAGAAAAAATATTTAAGTCCACTTTTAACAGGATGTTATTTTCAATTGTAGTACTTCAAACACTCTATATTTTGTCAAACAAGGCTACGATGTATTTCGCGTTAGTTTTGATATCATTCTAAGTTTGTTAAAAAAAATTTCTATTGATAAAATCTTTAAATTTCGAAATTTTACTCATTTTAAACAATTTTTTAACCTTTTCAACAATATTTCTTTCTCCAGAGGGTGACATGATTGACAGCATTGCAAACATTTCTTTCTTTTTGCATCATTCACCTCACGCCTAAATTTTCTATTTCAAAACATCAAAATATGGCACTGAGGAGGACCCTAAAATTTCTTTTAATTAAAATAACTTCATTTTCATTTTTTGAATCTCTCTCAAATCCACAGACAACAGAAAGCAGCTTCAGAAACTTTGTAATTGGCTGTTATTTGAAGTCTCTCCCCCTTCTTCTCTTCGAGGAAAGCTCTGGCCATTGGGGTTACCGCTCCCTTAGCCTGTTTCCCGAGTTTCCAATTGCAATTCAGCCTTTCATCTCTCTTGTAAAAATTATTTTCTAAGCTTCAACAGTCCTCGCCTGCTGAATTCTCAAGCGAGTTTTGCCTTGACCCTTTAGTTATTGCTAAATAAATTATGAAAAACCTAAACTATATTTTAATTTTTATAACTGTTATGATGAGAGGGTAAATTTAATTTTTATAAGTAGGAACTTCGTAAAATACGACCCACCAGGAAGTTATGACGTCACCCAAAAATGTTTTTAATGAGAATTTCATTTAAAAAATAGAAAAAGATTATATGACGTCACAGTGTCTAGGAGGGGTATCATAAAACATTGCTTATTGAGGGAGCCGTATTAAAACGGTGTATGTAACATACTCTTTTGTCGACGAAGTCCTACTGCATTTACTCTTCCGTACCAGATAGAGCAACATTTTTTAAAGAAGATGTGATTAAATCATGAATAACGCTTTTAATTTCTCAGAGTTCTCAGGGACATACCTTCTTCAGGTAAGTGCAGGAATCATGATTCCCCAGATACCCTAAAGATCTTTTAATTTTCTCTTGGAGTTAACTGTATTAAATGAAACGCGGGGCGCTCCCACTGAATACCTTTGTGATCCTTCCCTATTTCGACTTTAAAGAAGTTGTTAAAAAGCAATAAGTGTTTAAAAAGCAATGATAGAAATAATGTTTTTGTTTCGCTTATTACCACTGTCTCTAGCAAATAAATACGTAATTTGAACACGTAACGTACAATCCATTTATTTTCCCCAAGGCTGCCCACTTCAGTGGCGCAGTATACCAAGTTGGAAGTACACCAAATATCTAAATCTCGTTCTCCCCATCTGAACCACCGTTGTAAGTTAAGTGACCTTTGTTCTGACGCTCCAGTTTTATGTTACAATAATATGAAAATTAGAAATTCCTGATTTTTTTTTCAAATTGCCTTCGGAAATTTGACCTATAATGAATATGTACTTTCCCTCGATTGTTTTTACAAAGATTTGGCTCTATGCCCTTTTTTTCACACGTGTCATTTTTTAGAATAATTCCAATGAGCGTAAACTAAATCAGTATGAAAAATGAAATAATTTTAAATATTTTAATATATCGCCCGGGGTGCTACGATCTTTCTTATTCGATAAGGGAGGCCAAATATGTTCACTTTTCAAAATTTTTTCATTCCAGAACTAGTCATGTGTACGTTTGAACTTTCCAGGGAGCTTTTATTCACGTCAAATAACCTTTCATTTATACTTCACTCAAACATATTTTCCTCCCCAGACATTTTGCAAAAGACATTTCCATCCTCTCACCTCATTGGCTGCGGGCGGAAGGAATCAAATCTATTCGAAACGACCCAATGAAATGCTAATTCCACGCCATTTTGAATTCTTCTTTTATTTACATCTCTTTCGAAATGGCGTTGAAAACACCAGCATTCCTAATGGTACCTCGAAATTGAATTTTTAGAACTTATAAATCTTGTTTCTCTTTTTTTCTCCCACCGTCAGCCATAACGCCTAACTGAAAAAGCAAAATAATAATAAAAAAAAGCGGAAAAAGTACGCTCCATAAAAAAAAATGGAACTCAGCGTCAGAATCGATTTTTAAAATGTTAATAAAAATGGAAGGTGCTCTCTTCTTTTTTTTTATTACAGAATTGTATTCCCATGAGAGACTCTTAATATTCTAAAAAAGATATTTTTATTTATGTGTCTATGTTATCTATAACAGTATGATATTAATTCTATTTCATAAAAAGCCCTTTGAGCGACTGAAGGTTTTTTTCTCTCAATGAAAAGTGTTAGTGCAGATTTTATAGTAAATATTACATCTTGCTCAATTTTCACGTTTTATATATTTAAAAAAAAAAAAAAAAAAAAAAAAAATCTTTTTTTAATTATAAGAAAAATAACATTGTTTAGATATTGCTTAAAATTATGGGTTATTTTCAAAAAGAATTTATGCATAATAAGCACTCATAATTAAAGGGAAGACTCTTTAATATTAATTTTATGAATATAATTTCTAGCTTAAAAATGAATTAGGAGTTTTCCGGAACAGAGAAATAAAATTTCGATTTTTAAAAATACATATACGAGGGAAATGTTTTAACACGAAACCGAAAGAAGCGAAAAAGTTTTTCGTGTTAAATATGCAAAAACTGCGTGCATAAAGATTTTCGTAATGTAAATGTGAAAAAAAAAATCACTATTTTCGGGGTCGTCAAATTTTAATTCGATTTCCTGTTAAAATTTATACTTTTAGGTACCTACAATGAAAGTCTCTTGTGCGTGTGTGTTGAAAACAAAAATAGAAATGAAATATATGTATTCTTCAACTCATCATATTATATACATATTTAATGAAAGTGAATTTCAAGTTTTGTTGTAATCACGCAGTTATGAAACACTTGAAAAATGCGGAGGTAAAAATATAAGAGAGTTTTATAGCTTCTAATTTAATATTGGGGAGATCTGGACAGTTATCAAGAATAATTGTGTCATTTTTCTCCTTAAAATTACTTATCCAAACTGAGAACCCAAACGGTGAATGTAGTTACCACTATCCGTGATCTTTTATTAACCGTATATTCGACATATAAATTTCTTTTCATTTTTAAAACACCTCGGTTTAAACTTTTCCTAATGCTTAATGTATGTAGTCTAAGCCAAGTGGTGATCTAAAAACAATAACAGCCTTTGTTTATTTTAATTCCTTTTTAAAAAAATGATATTTTGTCCGGAATGCAGTATTATTCCATGTTAAAACATTTTTCATTGTACTTTTTTGAGACGTGTTTAATATTAGTTTTACTGATGCATCAATAACTATTGAAGTTTGCTATTTTGTTTGGTTTCTTGAATTTAGATTGAAGCTTATAGTCATGTTGGTTATAGTGTTGGCGATGGGTGGGCGCATTTCCCCCCTTGTCTAAGAAAGGTTGCCGCGTGAAATGATAGATGAGGTTCTTAAATGTAAATACAGTAGTGCCACCAAAAATAAGGGACATCCACCGGACCAGATATTTTCTCTCTTAAAAAGAAGTGTCCCTTTTTCAGAGGGTACATATTAAAAATGTAATTGAAATTAAAATCCAGTTGTATCAAGCTTTAAATAAATATGAGAAGCATAGTCAGGTATATTTTTTTTTTTTTTTTTTTTTTGGGGGGGGGGGGGGTGAAGTTACTCAAAAAGAAAAGCACTTTGTTAAAAAAGTTTTATACTTACAGAAATTTGTTGAAAATAATTCGTTACATAGGTTTGTTTGAAAGTCTGTGAATTGCAAATATTTTTTTCAACATGAATATTAAAGGCATTGATGACCTTAAGTTCTTCATTGTCACCTACAGTTATCGTGAATATTTTAAATGGGATGCGCATTTTAAGGTAGTTTTGAATGTAACACTTTCGATCCTCTTCTTCGTCTTCCTCACTGCTTTCCAAGCTATTTTTGTCAAAGCTCACATCATCAAGTACATTGAAATAAAAGATTTTAAGTCTTCATTAGTGTCTTCAATACACAAGTTTTCATTGATTTCTAGCTAATTTTGCATTTGAGCATTGCTACTAGATATTGGCAAGTTCAATATCTAGTAGCAATGATCGATAACATTTTCAATGAGGGCATTCGAAACTAGAATTTTAAGGCCTGCTTTCTTAAAAAAAAGCCTGGTTCCCGTGCCCCTGTCTTTGATTGGTTTACAACTTGCTAACACTGTTTTCTTTCTCCTACTGAAAACTATTGCAAGAATAACTGGATTTAGATCTCTATGAATGAGATGTAATTTTAATTGCACCACAACTTCCTCCATCTCTGTTGTTTTGTTCCTCGTTTTCCTACTGGAAAGCAGTTTTCAAGAGAGGTGTTAACTTCTCATTTTATTGTTCCCTTGTCACAAAACTACCTTTGGCTGAGCACAAATTTGCCTTTAAAACTTCAAAAATATTACTTAACAAAGAGTATATCTATTTTTCTTTATCTTATTTTGAAACTTTTTTTCAGTGTCCCTTAATAAGGGATAATTACATTAAGATTCCCCTATTCAAAGGGACCGGAGCCAACAGAATTGTCCCTTAAATAGAAGTGTATACTATTCGAAGGTGCTTCTTACAGGAGATTCTACTGTATATATATTCATGAACCAGAAATAGAAAAGAATGCTTAAGAATGTGAAGAAAGAAGTTTTAACAGCCCTTTTTCACCGAATTAGGCGAAATCGTTCATGCTAGTATAAAGATGAAGGAACTAAAGTAGAAATTGTTGAGTTGCACAGAATATCTGGAAATTGAAAAATTTATCAGAGATATTTTCAAAACTATTATAGAAAACCGTGAAATTGGTGAAGAAACTTGAGGAAAAAAAACCCGTATAGGAACTTCGTTTAGAACGAGAACATGAACTCGTGTTTGTGAGAATTCAAGCAGGCTGGAGGAGATGAAAACAGATGCCTATCACGAAGCGAATGATAGTTAATACATTAAGTGACATAAATCCAACGGATATGTGTACTTGACAAAGTTACGTTGAATATATATATATATATATATATGTAAAGGTAGTTCGGGGGGGATTTTTTTTTTTTGACGGAAATACTGAGCCGGAATGCTCAAAATTCTCAGGGAAAAAAAGAGTCAGAAGGAGGGAGTTTATGTATTTTTCCTGTTTAAAAACCCACATGCTAAATATTTGTTTTCTGGACTAAGAAAAATTATTTTTTGTCTTTTTTTTACATTTCAGTTGTATTTTCTTGCATATCATTAAAAATTTTTTTTGGAAATATTATTCTTGCTTGAAAGTGATAGTGTCATCTTAAAAATAGATGTTATTTATATATTTTAAGAGCATTGTTTAATTATACCCAATGATTTGGGTTTATTCTCTAGTTAATATATTGTTCAATATATGTGTAATTTTTATACGTAGAAATGTTAATTTCTGAGAAAATTCTCGCTATAGAAGTCAGCTATTGATTTTAGATACGTGTTTAATTTTGAATTAATTTTAATTTGTGCGATGGCGTTAATATCTAGTTACTGTTGGGGATGGGTTTGTGCAATGTTTACTCTTGCGCAGGAATGGTTATGACAGTTGACTGCTGGCCTTTCTCAGAGAAGGTGTACTGTAAACAGCTGTGACTTTCACACAATGTACCGCGCTTATTTGAAGGTTTTGTTTTATATAAATACAAATTTTAGAGGAATAGGGGAGTCTTTATCGTGAAGGTAGGGAAATTCTATACATACGGCATTTTGTAACAGTTATTATCAATAAATCAAAAAATATTGCTGCCAGAGATTTAAGTTAATAGAGTTGTTTTTGATGGTAGTGATACTTGTCATTTATGTTTGGAACAAATTTTCAATAAAGCCGCAATTGAAGAAAGAAATACTTCCTTCCGAAGAAACTTTTTCCTCGTATTTGATAACAAATACGATTCAACAAATAAATACAAGTCAGATCTTACTAAATAACATTGCATTTAAAATTAATTAACTAACCTATACAATACAACGCCGAAACAAACTTTTTTCAATAAATCAATCATATCTTCCCTCATGACTGGTGTAAAAGAATTACGACTAAATCGTCAGTGACTGCCATTACTGAATTGAAGTTTCATTTAAATCTTTCTATATTTCTTTCCGCACACGTTAGCAAGTTATTGTTTTAACAGAGTTATTTTACAGAGTTTATTGATAAGTGGTCTCTTTCCTAAAATTAGATTTTGAGAATTCACGCCCATACTTATAATTATCAAATTTTCCAGCATGAAACTTTCATTTCCTTCTAAGTTCGTAAATACGCATAATGTATTTCGCTATAAATGTGTAGCGTAAAATTGAAGATTGAATAGGACATGTGATATAGCAAGATTATAGGCATTGAAAAGAAAATACCAAAATTGTCGTCTCTTTTTAGGAAAAAATATTTCAGACCGATTATTTCTCTGAATGAGTAAAGCTTCTCAGCATATCCTTTGAGATTGAAAGGAACCAAAAGAAGAAGAAGAGAAAAGAGTAAAAATGATGATGCGGTTGTAACGGTCGTGAAATTGTTTGAGTAAAATATTAGAACTAGTATAAAATTGCTTCACTAACTTTGATCGTATATTTTCCTTTCTCGCTGATTCTCCGAAGACTGTTTATTCAAAAATACTTTAGATTAAACTCGCGGCTTCGACTTCTTTCCAGTCAATAAAACGGCGCGGGACCAATTCTTTCTTTAAACATTTCGAAACTCAATCCATTGCTTCCATGTTTATTCAAACTTCGGTCATAAAAAGAAAGATAAAAACTTTATCTCATAGAGAAGATAAAGTATACATTTCTCCATTGAAAGAAGACGAGACGGAAAGTTTCATCCTTCCTCCCCTAGAGGGCGCTCTGAAATAAAATTTATAGACTCGTTCCATTGGTTGCTGTGTGTGCTTGTTGTTAGATAACTTTTTTCTCTTTCAATCTTTCTGCCGTACGCTGTAAAGCAGGTGGTGTATATAAGGAGTCTAAAAAATGGGGAGAAAATAACTATATATATTTTCAAAACTGTAGTTTCCTCTTCGAAAAAAACAAGCCCAATTTTTTTTTCTTCCCATCTGAATTTTCTGACGTAGTTTCATAAGTTTAGTTTCGAAGTAAATTTCTTTTCTAAGAAAATATCGAAGATTTGTATCTGCAGATAATATATTTCTTTTCTTTTTAGATAGGAGAGACTTCGCTTCTTTATGCTTTTTGTGTGTTATCTTCGTTATTTATTTATGTTTATGAAAGGGGAAAAAGAGTGGAAAATATTGAAAATGATTTGGAAATAGGTTTAAAGTTTTAGTTTTTAACTTACGAATATTCAAGGGATTTGCTTTTTGCGCGGAATAAGTGGATTTATTTGCTTCCGTTTGACTTCTTTTGAGAAAAAAATGAATAAAATTTCTTTGACAGGAAAAAAAAAAGAAACATATTTAATATTTATCAACCCCCCCCCTTTTTTTTTCCGTGGTTTTTAAAACATTTTATCTAGTAATTTTGTTCTTTCAGAAAATAAATATTTATACTATTATTAAATTTCTATTATATAAATTTAAAGTGGTATAGAACCCAAAGTCGTATTTCTTTACATTTATGTTGCAGTGACATTTATTTATTAGTTTTTGTTGTCGTGTAAGCCTTTAAGTAATTATCAGTGTTTTGATGATTCCGTGTAGAGATCTTGAAATAATGTTTGGATAAATTGTTAGAATACGCTGAACTAGCCATAACTTTAAGGAACTTGCATCGTTTCACAATTCGTACAAACCAGACACTAGCAGAATGCGAAATAAGAATAAAATAATTCTTTTTATTTACTTTTTTATGGTAAAAGTTTGTTTTAGATTAACAGAATTTCAATAACCGATTCAAAAAATATGGGAAGAGGACATGTAAATGCGTAACAAGAATTCGCAAAGTTATGTTATGCAGTTTAAATTCATCTTGTGCGTTTTCCTAAGAACTGAACTTTGCATACTCTTAAAAATATGCATATTCTTAAAAATTAAAGTATCACGTGCTAGAAATTTACGATGTTGACTTTTTCTACTTTTTTGACCAGACTGAACACCTCGATCCACTTGGAGATAGTTAGAGATTTGTATTTTACAACCTTCATGAAAGCATATAGACTTCAGCACTGACGAGGTCAACACATGAGCTTGCACCTCCCTTTCCAATCTTCCCCATCACGCCAATAGAGGATTTTAATTTTCAATAGATTTAACGTGCATCAGCCCCGATTCGTAACGGGTATTTGCGCAACCCACAACTCATCGAAAACACCGCTGGCCGCAAGCTCTCGATCTTGACCACTCGATTACCGCGACCACTCGCTACACCACGAAAAATATCGCAACAATATTTTTTTTATAATTCGCATCATTGCCATCTAAAGCTCAGATTGTACAATTTCAAAATAGATCGAAATAACAGCTCAATTTACACAAAACAGAGAAATTTATTTTAGAGTAGTTATTTGAACTACCTCCAATGCAATCTTAAATAAATTAAAGCGGCATTTATTCCATTTTGCAAAATTTCGAGCCTAAAAAAGGTTTCCCATTCTTCTACAACATATTGCTTCTGCGTATATGCTAGTGGGCATTGTTGACAGAACTCTAAAGAACATTCCATTTCCTTATCCGGAAGAAGTAGGCAATATTTCTCTTCAAGGTGGAGATTTATTGTCGTCTTTGAAGAGGGAGAAAGTCCTGTCTATAAACAAACATAGTTGTCTCCCACTGAGAGAAGTGATGTGATGAGCCAATTCTCTTCTGTCCGTCCGGGCGGAAGATTAGGGAACCCTTGTCCATGTGACATCTGACCTCACAAGTCTTCTCGCCGAGAGGTTTGACATGTTGGCGAGCATAGCTTTCCCGTTTGGCTTCCATAGGCGAAACTGCGTTCTGAACAAGACCTTCCATTGGCATAGTTTAAACCAATGAATTTTTTCTACTCAGGTACCCTTTCAGAGCTAAGATTTTTCCACGGCGTTACGGTGAAGTTCAGGAATATATTTTAATATCGAGTCAAAATCAGCTTGTAACAAAAGAAAAAAAAATGTTTAAATAAATAAACCATAATATAATCTCAAAAAATTTAAAATGGTCAGCTTTAAAAACTGTATAGCGAATTCACGGGATGAAATTGAATATGTCGGGTCTCTCACAGTCTTCCTATTCGCTTGAAGGGAAAGCTAGGAGAGGGAAATGCCAACTCAAGTGTTGTCCTCGTCACTTGACCGAAGCTCAAAATTACGAGGTTCGTCATCAGTTACCCAAGTGTTGCTTTTAGTGCGACGTTAATAAAGCCAAGCCAAACCAAACATATAACAGAATCAAATGCTCACTGGATACTGTGTGTCAATATCATTGGTGGGTGCTTAATATTGTTTCTTTTCTTGGCATTTAATAGCCTGAACTTTTTGATATTATTCAGTTTAAATATTTTGAATGCCATTGAGAGTTTTTTAGATTTTGAAAAAAAATTTGACTGAAAAAATTCTCCAATGAGCGTAATTTCTTCTTCGTAATTTCGGCCGTTGTCGGATGTAGTTTCCGGAATCAGATTTGATACATTTTACATTAAAAACTCTTATGATCTAATTAGTTTTTTATTTGATCTGCCTCGTTGTGGAAAATAATTTGAATCCTATGCCTATTCATTGTTCTATCGTCTTTGAAAATCCTATTAAAGCCGCGGCAGTCAAGTGGTCGGAGTCTCGGGCAGACGTTATTTCCGTCGCGTGAGGATTTTAGTCCTGATTCCATTAAATACCTGTCGCATGGAATAATGCTATGAAATCTATTGGGTTTCAAATCTTCAGGTTGTTTGTTTTGAAATGAGGCTCTTTAGATTAAAATGTCTCGAATGATATGGATCGAGAGGTCATGGTAGGGAACTCATAGTGGGCGTTGTTTTGGTCGAGTCGTGGGCTCAAGTTCTAATTACACGAAAGACCCATCATGTAATGAAGCTGATGAAAATTAAATCTGTCGGGACTTAATATCATCATGTTGAGGGGGGAAAGGTATGGAAGTTTGGAGAGCGAAGTATCAACTCCCTGGTTGTCTCGCTATTTGGTTACTTGACTGCAGTTCAAAATGGCAGTATTCGTCATCAAAAATCCTCTAAGAGCAAAGGTATAAAACAGTCACAAAAAATCCCATAGTATGGCGAGCTGAAATTTAATTATTCCTGTAATAGCTTATTAAATGTCATAAAATGCTATAAAATTATTATTATTTTCATCAAATGAAGTTAGCTTACATAGATAAATTTCACAAATTGAAGAAAATAGTTTTTCCGAGTTATCTTGCATTAACGTAGCAACAAGAAAATTGAAAGAAAAAAACTGGCTACCATTTCATAAGTATCTTTCATTATTTCAATTTATTGATTGAGTATAATTCTAGTCCTTATGCTAGCCAAACTGGTATTTCATGCGCGAGTATTTATTCCACTTGGTCGTGTCGATGTAAATGAAAGATTTCATAAAAGTAGCAATCATTTTTAAGATTTTTCAGCAATGTATTCAAAAAATTCTAGGACTTATCGCACATAGAAGATATAATCCAGAAGATATACTTGCATTTCAATACAATCCTTGGAGCAAGTGCACTAGTCCGTAAACGTCTTCTGGAATACCTCCACTCAACCCTTATTGAGTTTCGATACTATCGCTGCTTCCGTCTCTTCTATCGACACGTACCGTTGTCCCTTCATCTTCAACTTCTTCTTGGAAAATAAAAAAAAAATAAAAAATATTTCCGGAAGGAAAGGGGGCAGATCTTGGTGAGATGCAAGGGGTGGTTGAATGAACACAACCTTCTTTTTCGCCAAAATATGTTACACTGGTATGGATTTGTGAGACGGTGCATTGTAGCGCAAGAGACATCCATATCCACTGTCCTACAAATCGAACCTTACACGCTACATTTGTTTCAAAAGCCAGTTCGAAACATCTTTGTAGAATGCCCCAGTGGAACCTTGACAGTAAAATTCTGTTGCCCAAGCTCAACGTTTTAATCATTTCGCCTCGAACATGGACGACCTGATCTCTCGACGTCTTCGGTCGAATATTTTCTAATTTTAAGCCTCGAATACCACTCAAATGCTTGGGAACAACTCATAGCATCGTCAACATACACATATTTAATGATTTCGTACTTTCTTGCGTCCGATCTTTCCAATTTAAAATAAAATGTGATGTTAGTTCGTAATTCCATTTTATTAAAATCGATGACAATGACTTACATACAGGCTTTATGCATAGGAATGCTGCTTAGTCGGAACGAGTCAGAAATGAATGTAACTGCTTGATATGTGTAGCTGGAAGTTGTTGGTACATCATCGCTTCAGTTATGTAGAGATTACGCTATTTGTACGTTTTTACGAACTGGTCTCCTAAAACTTTGATTTCACAACGTATAATTTCCCCCACCTATTGTCTATCTAACTGTATTTCTTATCTATATATATCTTGTAGTTTTCTTAAAATTGATGACACATGTCCACCATTCTCTTTAATCATATATATATTTTATATGAGGAAGAAAGAGCGAAAAGACTTTTTAGAGTTTCGGTTAGTCGTCGCTGTTTAGATAAATTAATAAACTCAAAAAGTTGAAAATAAATCAATCCCGCATTTTATACATGTTGCAGAGAAACAATTATACACATCCCTAGTGCCTCGCATTCTAAAGAAATGAAATGGAAATATTTTTTCACTTTACGTCGCCAAGGGTGCCTTTCTCTTGGCGCCCATCCACAGCAACCTGGCATTGGCAAAGGTAAGAAGAAAGAGAGAGAGAGACAGGGAAAAACGAGTCATCTGTCTTTTCTCATTATCTGTCTGATAATCTCCTTTCTGGATGTGTCCCGCTCAGATTAGGAGGAAGCTCCTTCTTTGTTGGATGTCATCTCCTACTCCGATCCCGCTCGTTTCCTCTCCCCCACCCAGGGATGGAAAGGAAATTAATCTCGCGATCGAAGCAGCGAAAACTGTCGTTTTAAAAGTACTCGGGAAGCTTTTTTCCCCCTTCCTCGGTCGGTCTATCAAAACTATTTATCTTGATTTACTAGAGGAGAGAAGTTTTATGCTTGTCAAGACTTTATTCCTGGCATTCTACTCGTCTTGTGATGGGTTTGGCAGATTTTGTGAGGGAACGGAAATGAATTGGCAAAGCGCAAATACCTAAGTTTAAAAAGAAAGATTCAAATCACAGTCGTCGGCTTTTGCAAATCGGAATGCTTAATAATACTGTTTTACAGTCATTTATTTTTCCTTTACAAGCAAAACACGGTTAAAGTTCTCATACGTTATTAAAAAATATTTTTTTGAAACCATATACCAATTAAGCTTCCAACTTTACCTTTTGTGTGTAAGATTTTGTTACATAAGAAATTTCCATTATATGCTTAATATAATTTTCGCTTCCAGAATTCGATCTCGTATTATCTTATAATAAATATTATGACATATTAAGAAGTAATAGTTCGTTTCTTATGAATTTATTTTTATCGATTATTTTCAAAATTGAGTTGATTGTGGACTTTGTGCAAAACTCTACAAAGCTTGTTAAATATGATTCTATTTTTTAAAAACTAATTGTAAATTGTCGTAAAAATATGTCTGCTTCTTTCCGTCTAAAACAATCAACGTAAGCACTTTAATCAATTCATATAAATTTGAAAATAAGTTTTTATATACATTTTAAATCTTTTTACGCGTTATTTTACCGTATCCTCTATTTTTTATTTTTAATAACGACGTCGCTGAAAAGATATAAACTATGTATGAGAAATATATAAGAAAATGATATAAATCATGCACTTTTAATCATTTGATATTAAAAAAAAGAATTTAAAACTTTAAATCTGATTAAGTATTTTATGAATAATTATTTTCTACATATTTCGCTTTTAGTAATGAATCAAATGGTACAAAGACATTTTTTAAACATGGAATCTATCAATTAAAACTTTCAATCTATATCTTATTAACCTTTAAGACATTGTATGAGTTACAAAATGTATATGAATATACAGAATATTCGTGTACAAATTATATTGTATTGATATTTTTATTTAATTTATGAAAGGTGCGTAAATTTTCAAAATAAAGTATTCGATTGTCTCTGATTTCCATCCCAAATACCTTTCCATCCTCGAAAAAACCAATAAAATAAAACTCTGTTCTAAATTGCACAATGCGAAGAAAAATCTTTGTTCACTTTTAGAATTAAGCCTTCGACAATCGCATTCGACTGCCGCGAACAAAAGGCCGGTACACACTTTGCGAAGCGAGTTGTAACAATTAACTCTCCGCCCTGGCATCCCAATTAAGGAACGATTCATTTTCGAGAATGAGAGTCCCCATTCTTGTCAACTGGCTTTGTTACTCAAATTAAACGCGCCAGCAATTTACGTCTCTAATCCGACGCCCCAGTGAAAATGAACGCTGGGGCGCATTCGTTTACTAATCTTTTCTACTTGTCGAGGAAAATGTTTTATTAATGAACCCTGCCCGTTCACTGCAACCGCGACTTTAATGATGTAATCCCCACTCTTGTGTGACTGAGACTCCATCTTATGAAGATTTTTTTTTTTTATCTTAAGAGTCGAGGAAACGTCTCAAGAGTCAAGTTTTTCTTTTGAATTTCTTAAGCCTTAAAAATGTCGAATGCAAAAACACGCGATTAAAAAAAATGAAGTCTCATGAATACTTCATACGGAGGATCAAGAACTTTAATATTTATGAAATGCTTCACGTGATCTTGTTTGAGCTCTTTTATTAAGAAAAATAATGAGTTTCGGCGTGAAAGCCGACCGATTTGGCTGTCGCTATTTGGCCAGATTAAACATTTGTTCAGATGAAGTGGGGTACCTAATCTACAGCATTGCTTAACCCTAAACCTAAATCGTTTTCAAAGTTGTATATCTTCGAGTTTTATATCGGACACTAACAAGTTATCATAACAATTGGTTTATAATAGGTTTTACTAAATGAGACATTTATTTAATATTTTTACAGAGAAATAAATTCACTTTTTTCAATAACATTTAGTTAGATTAACGCCACGATAAAAATTTGAAATCGCATCTATTTGAATCAAATATAAGTTAAACTGCGTGTTTCATTTTCCCATAAGTTTTTATTATCTGGTGGAGATTTAAAAAAAAAAAAACTTTGGTGTGTCTTCGCATTTTTAACCAAACTTTTAAAAACGGGGGAAAAATTGGAAGAGAGCGTAATACGATAGTCGGAAAAAGTTTTCCTTAAAATATAAAACAGAAATCGAAAACATTTATTCACGGAATTGTATTCATAGTTAATTTTTCTTATATTTCTTTTAGTATGCCGTTATGTCAGATTACTCATTATTATAAAAGTTAGCGAATGGCAAAAATCGAGCAATGTAATTTTAATATATCTTAACACATATATTGGAATTTGATTCCTTTTTTTCATTGTACTACATTGTTGTTTGCGATTCCACTCGTACAAAACTATTTATCTCCAATTTGATGGTCTTGTAAGTCTTCATCGCAGCCATAGCCATAACAGAGTTTTGAGGACCCAATAACATATATAAACCATTTCGGAGAGGGTTGCGCATAAAAATGTATTGCTTTTAAAATAAAATTGATTTGAATGATTTTGATAAATATTCAAATAAAACTCGAATCTCAATTAAGTGGGGGTTTTTTTAAAATTTTTTATTTATTTTTTTTATTTTATTTTTTGAATTTTTATTCGAAGTATTATCTTAATTGACCTATAAACTTGGATTTTCAAAAGAAAGAAAAACCGAGAATGGTTCTTAAATTTTAAAACAGTTGTAAAAATGACATTTTTTTGTTACTTAATCTTATTTGCATCCTTAGAGAAAGACGCCGTGTAGCCGAGACTGATGCACGTTAAATCTGTCAGGGCCCAAAGTCCTCCCGTTAGCTTGGCGTGCAAGTTAGGAGAGGGAAGTGCCAGATCAGGTGTCTTCCTCGTCACTTGACCGTGGTTCAAAATTACAAGGTCCGTCTCTAATAGCCCTCGTGTTGCTGCGACGTTAATAAAAACTAAATTAAATTAAACTAAGGCTTTAAAAAAAGAAATGCTTCGAACACCTTAGAAATTACATTACATTAGATTTTAAAATTTTTGTTCGGCACTTTTGGAAAACTTTGTGCGTTCTAAGAGTTGGGAACTGTTTTTTCTATTTTAATGTTTCGCTTAGAACGCTGAATTAGTAGCGAGGCTCGTGAATTTGATTTCATTAATTATCTTTCGTGATTTCTAAGATCTTTTTGTTAAATTTTATTAAGACAATGTTCTCGATGCTCTGCTATTTTCTGAATATTCTGTTACAATGGCGCCATTTCATTGGATACTGGTTGGAGAAGCCACTCAATTTCAAATGAGTTTCTTTCCAGCATCTGGAAGAAGCCTTCCACTCGAAAACTCCTCCAGGAGCCACGTAATGAAGTCGAAGCGCGTTTTCCTCTTCGATCCGGTAACTTCTCGAATTATCGGACCTCCTCCGGAAATCCATTCTTTCGCTTTTATCTCTGTCTCACCCGCCGGAAAACGGGATCCGGCCTCATCGGATTAATTCCGCTCCGATTGCGGCGCGCGCTTATCTTTTCCAGGATTAATCCGAACATTTCCTCCCGGATGAAAAATTTCCATGAAATTTTGGACTGAATTCGTTTTCCCGCTCGATTGGGGATTCGCGGTGAGTCGAATTTCCAGAGAACGAAGGGTGCCACTTGTTTAGTGGCCACTTTATTTTCCTTCTTATTGTTGTCGAAGTAAAAGTTCTATACTGAAAAAAAAAAAGACTAATAAATACGTTAAGATGAAGGAGAAAAAAAAGAACAGCAGAGAAAGGCTCGTTTTGCGGAATCTGATCTAATTGTTAGAGACAAACAAGATTAATGTGTAAGCAGGAATCAAAGAAATATATAAAGCTCTAAAGGTAATTCCTCGAGTTTAAATATGACGCGGAAAAAAATTTCCAGGATTGGATTGCAAGGTCTAACATGTAAAATGTTCGGTTCCCTCATGTGAATTGAATAACATGCAATATTTTTTTCAGTTGAATGGGAAAAATATTTAAAGATAATGACAATTCAGAGTAATACTGAAACATTTTTTTACATTATTCCTCCTTTAAACATGCAAAGTTCTAAGTTCAGAAGAAGTTGCTTAAAGATTTCTGATTCTTAATTTTTTTTTTTAAGTTTGATTTTATCCAAACATTGTTCTTGCTAAATCACTGTTCATACATAAATTAAGGTAATAAATCTACCAATACTTTTTTTTTAAAAAAAAAAAGTATCTAATGTTTTGTATGGATTCGAATTCAATCTATCGAAAGTTTTAATATAATTTTTACTTTAAAAGCAAGAAATTTTTTTGCAGCAGAAAACAAAATTAAATCAATTTATTACACATTTTGTATAATGGGTCTGTACAAAAATGTGCATTGAAGAAGAAAGAAAATAACTAATGTATATTTCACATCAAAAAATAAAACTAAAAAAAAGTTTCATGATAGCTATACGGTTTAATAAGGAAGCGTCCATCATATATGAAAACAGTATGATTGAAAATATTAAATTACTTGAAAATTCATTTCAACGTGTGCAACATCTGTACGATATATCGATGAGTACTTTTAATTATTTTATGGTTTGCTTAGATTCGTTAGGTAAATAAACTTTCAAATTTGCTAGTAGTTCCTGTTTTACAAGGGAGAGATAAAGAAATTATAAGAGATGTTCGGGTTACCAATTTTGTAATTTGATAGAAAGGACCAGAAGTTTAGTAAAACTTCGAAGTGAAATGGTACAACTTTTTAGGTGCTCTTTCGAACAAATCATAATTAAAGTTTTTGAATTCTTTATAGATTTTTAATTTTCCCTGTTCACCACACTCTCCCGTTACCTAAACAATTAAGGCATCGGGCTGAAAATGTATGAAAGGATGTAAAGTTTTAATTATTACTAAAAATAATCTCTAGAGAGAAACTTAATTTCTATTTATTATTCTTATGACCTTTCTATGAGTAATGTTGATGATTGTTCGTTACGTCACACTTTAAAGCAACATGAGGGCTATTGGCAACGGATTTCGTAATTTTGAACCTCGTTCAAGTAATGAAAATGGCACCTGATGGAGAATCTCTCTTTGCTAATTTTCAGTCAATTCCAAGTGGAGGACTTGGAGCCTCGACGACTATGAATTTGCGACCATGACCACTAGGCTACTGCAATTGCTCTATACATAATCACCACCCAGATTTATGTATTTCTCCCAGCGTTTCTTGACCTTTCGAAGACTGTCACTGTAGAACTCAGCAGATTGAGTCGAATACCATTGTTCCACCTTGAATAACATGATATGTGTTATCAAATATCCCGAGAATATTTTTCTTCTTCTTTTCTTTTTTAATTGGGGAAGTAGAAAAAGTCGCTTGATGTGATATCGGAAGAACAGAACGCTTTTAACAAATTTCAAAAGAATATTGATTAGATTTCTCTACCACTCTTCGAGATGAGTGAAGCAAGTGCACTGTCGGCAAAAAGATGATTCCTTCGGAGATCATACTGCCCCGTTTCTTAAGCATAACAATGTGCAATTTGTTCAGAAAAGTAATTCACCAGTGAAGGATTGACAATTCTCCCAGAAGTTCGTCAAGATGACTCCACAACAGTTCTAAAAAATAAATGGCATCCCTCCCCTGCAGACTTCTGTACCTTAGACTTCTTGGGGGATTAGGAAATCAATGTGCTTACACTTCTTGCTCATCTCTTTGATCTTTGGATCATACTGATAGATCAAAGAATCATCTATAGTTGCAGACGACCAAATAATTTCGTCTTGCTCTGAAAGATTCAACATCTCCCATGACCATATGTTTCTGAATAGGTGTCAGTAATCATGGAATCTAGAGTGCTGACCCCTTTGACATGTGAAATTCTTCGTGAATACTTTTCCACGCTTAGTCGTAACGAAAATAATTCTCGTTCATGATCATTTGGATGGCTGCACTTCGGTCCAATATGATAAAGTCTTCCACTCTCTTCACCGTGGCACCATCGTCCGTGAGTGATGGATTGTCTGTGAGGGACATATGGCCAGTTTGAAAATTCCTTTCTCTCCCCCCCCCCGTAATAGTGCTATATGACAGGTTATCATTTCCATAAAAATCCATTATTTCGTCGTGTATTTGCCTAGCACTTTAAACGTTCAATGGAAATAATTTAATTAAACTGCGAGTCTCTATTTTCATACTGCGGGTCACTTCAATCTACATGCCAAGTAAATGAAAGTGAACTAGATACCTGAAAATCAATTAGCAGGTAGAATGATATTTATCAGATATCTCGGTTATTTTTTAGTAAAAATTAAACTTCACGATTACCCCTTGTAAGTGATTCCTTATTTTATTTTGTTCTAAATCTCTCCTTTTAAATATTTAGAGAGCTGCATTAAGAAAAAAGGCACCATCCTTTCAAATTAAATAGATGCTGAAGACTGTTTTTTGTGACTCTATCGCTACATTTCTACCATCTACTTAAAATTTCTGAACTTTTTCCCTCTGTCTGATCGAAGAATATTCGTCTTTACGAACGCTTTTCCTGTTGCGATATTTCATTTTATTTCTCTAATTTTAAATGGCCTTCTTCTGTCTTCCCTTTAATGAATTCCAACGTTTTGGGGTCATTATCGCGTTTTGCTAAACGACTGTCGTTTCTTAATGGCTTCTTCGTGTAACAAAGTCGGGGGAAAAAAAGAAGGCGCTCGAATCCTTTTATTTGAACTCGAAAACGAATAGATTTTCTTCCGCAACGTCTCTTCTCAGTTAGAATATGAAATGTTATTACCTTCTTAAAATTTTTCCAATTCAATTTTTTCTTTCCAAAATTTGGAATAGTTAATGGTTTTTAAGTGCACATCTGAAGATCGGGAGCCATTTTACGTGAAAAGGAAGTTTTCGCCCTCCGATGTTCCGCATTTTAAGGAGATGCATCTAATTAATGCACTTTCTTTTAACAAATGTAATGCTCGAGAGGGTCTAAATTCGGAGGACGCTTTGGAAGCGCGTTCCTTTTGGATGAAAAAATCTGATAGAATTCGAGAATGTTCCAATTAGTGAAATAAAATATAATTTTTTATGTACATATATTTTTAAGAAAAAAATATTTTCTTTAATATGGTTGTTTTCTATACTCTTTGAAATGTGGTGAAGGTATTTTTTGAGAGAAAATAAATTATTGTAATCTGTATGATAAGGTTTAGAAATCCGTAAGGATGGATTTATTTTCATTTAAAATTTATTTATTTCTTAGCTGTAGCAAATGGTTTCGATTGTATGCATGTTTTGTTTGTAAGAGATAATGAAAACTCTAATCCTTTTCAAAATAGAAGTAACTGAGACACTCATTTGCTTCAAGCAATGTATCTTTTTTGAAATTTTATTTTGCTATTAAAGTACTGAGGGTACCTCGATGGTTTTGTAGATGTATTATTTATTAGAACTTGACAAATACAGCATTTGAAAATCAAGTTTTAAAATTACGTATTCCACGCCATAAAGAAAAATATCTATATTTGCAATTTACTCAAAATGTGATTTTTCATGATTCTGGTCCGTTTTCCACCAAATGTACTCCATCCATAGTGTCAATATTTTTGATACTTATACACTTATAATTTTATTAAAATCTGTTTCTATTTTATATTTTACCCTGAGGTTGATTTTTAACTTGTGATATCCAATAAAATGGCAGACATCTTTATTTTGTGTTTGACACAATATATCCCAAGAGGATTCAGATCCACAAATTTCATACAACCTACCGACAGTGATTTTGCTGTTAAGAAAGATAAACAATCTCATCGACTAGGAGAATGGCGGCGAAGACTTTTTAGGATGCGAAGAGCGTTATATTTATGAACTTCTTAGGAAATAACTCCCCTCCCTCCAATTCCTAACACGAGTACTTTTTGAGCCGCCCTCATATTCTTTTCTTCGATAATTTTGGATACATTCGCGACATCTTTTGAATAATGATTAGCACCATTTTTTTTTTCGTTGGTTATCACAATGTAATGATTTCGTATTTGTTTCACTTTTGAAAGAAATTTTATTCAAATTCATTAAAGAGAAAGGTTTAAAATAGTTTTTAAAATTCCTTCTAAATGTTAATGTTCCCAAAATTAGAAAAAGATAAACTATAAACACCCACATTTTGTGTTCAAAGAAAGTATTTCACGAATAAAAAATTTTTTTATAGATATAAATTTACTTTGGATAAAATCGGGGGGGGGGGGAAATTGTTTGAAATATTTAGAAAAATAATTTTTTCACACTTTGAGAGAAAAAAATTTTGGTCCAAGTTATTTGCTTCAAAAGTTACATTTTACTTTAGATATACGAAAAGCAACGCGTCTCAAACTCATCTCAAAACTCATCAAGGCTTTGAAACAAGTGAAATGTCATTAACATGATTGCAAACGAAACATTTCGAAACATTTCATTTCCAGTAAACTAATATATTAAAAGCTTCCCACGGTCGAAAATAAGCGAAGGATTTTCCAAACATTCTAATCAAAATACAAATGTTACTGCAAATGATTATGTATTTATTTTCTTCGTGGAAGATGATTCCTCTAAAGGTCGCCAACCAAGATATTCCGGAGGAGCTTAACCTGCCATTAGAAGGTCTTATTAAATGCAACAGGGGAGAATCAGCCTCGGGCGATGTTCGAATATTCAATTGGTGACACATGGGAAGACATATTTATTAAAAGAATAGAAAGAGATTGCTTCCAACTTGTCTCGGGAAAGATTTTGAAACTGTTTTCAAAGCCTGGTTTCGTCGATTGTAGTCCTCCTCAATTCAAATGATTCGATTCGTGAAATGCAATGTAGCAAATGAATTCTGGCAGAGACTTCAAATGTTTGTTGGTTTTTCAATTTTTGGAAATTATAATCTGAACAACTTTTTTAATTAAGTGGCATAGGCAGGAAAAAATAGATTGCAATAAAGTATTGTTGCATAAAATTAATGGCTTGTGAACCTATTATCCTTGAATAAAAAAAAAATTCATAAAAACTTTGAAGTTTTGTGCAAGTTTTTCGAAGATTATGGAGAAAAAAAATGAAAATTGTATATGTTATATTTTACAGTTTATATGAATTACACACTTTTGTAACTACGCAAATACAGTTAGTGACTTGTTTTCTTACGAATTTAAAATTTTAAAATACCAAAAATTTAAAATTTGGGTGGGGGTAAGAAGATTAAACAAAATTATGTATTTCAAACATAAAACGATACAGGCGTAAATACAGTTTTACGGCAATTATTAACTAAAAATGGTACAAAATAAAATGAATTGCAGTTGACGAATCTGCTTCGTGAGAAAGACATTTAAATAAAATTTGATCTATATAGTTTCTCGAAAAAAATACGATGTTTATCTCATTTTTTTACTGCGTTTCTTATGGCAAAATGCAAACAAAAGCAGTTATGTGAGTGATTTTTTTTAAAGTGTTTATCTTAGGTGAATCATTTTTCCTTGTTAAATGTCCTCCCTGAGTTAATCTTCTCCAGCCATAATATAAAATATTTGCTCTGATCATTAATACAATAGAAAGTCTTCTATGCCTTATCCTTCGAGATTAGCCCTCGTCATGTGATATAGGCGACCACTCATTGACCAGGTTCCCTTCTCCCCCCACCAACCATCCACTTAGGTTGGTCTGTTTTTCTTACCTTTCGATCTATAACGCCACAAAATAATATAGATGATATCTTCCTGGATGTTTGCCTCGAGGCAATATTTACTCTGTCCGTTCGCTATTGCTTTTACGGTGTTATTGTCCCTGCCTCGGTGACGTCAGACCATAGAACTATTCTTTTTGGTGCCATTTCTCTTTCTTTAATCAAATCGCGCGTGAAAAAAAATACCTTCCATCTATTGGCTCTTCGCCTAAAAATTGTTCTCAAATGTTTCCAGTCCATCTCTGATTCGTTATTTAGTCGTCAGAAATGGGCCGTGATATTCACAGACTGTAATTTGTTGACAGTAGGTTGTTCTTTAACTTTTCTGTTTTTAAATGCATGAGGGAACTTAAAAATTGAAGATGCAAGCAGACATTTGATTATGAAACGAAACCTTTTCCTCTTATTAATATATTTGTATAATAATTTTGAGATGTACATATTATTAACTAATTAACTAGGCCACACGAAGGGGAGGGTAGAGGAGAGGCTGTAATCATAGAAGAGAATACAGAATTAGAATTAAGAACAATGACTAAAATGAAAGAACTACTTTTTGGCGCTATTGTTAGTTTATTGAATGAACAAGTTTAAGTTAACAATTACACTTCATACCTTGAGGAGCTTGAGGAGTATGAATGTGGTTTTCCAATCGTTGAAGCAATTCTTGTATTCGGATTATGTGTACATAAAACTTGGATGAAACTAATGTTGAATATTTGTGTGACCCGCGAGTGTAACATGTTTGTGGGAATGTGAGTGAATGTGCCAAATTATTGGTTAGCTTTTTATTTAAGTGTGCTACCTGGGGGACGGAGGTCAACCACGAAGAGAGAGAAAGTGTCCTTTCCTCCTGAAATAGCGATTCTCATTTCTCGACATTGAATGTCAAATGACCCACAACTGGTCTTTTATGCGCAGAATCAGAATGTCCAAGAGTTTCTATCCCAAATGAAAAACCTTTTATTTCATGATGCGTGGAAACCACAGATAAATTACTATAAAAACCACAGATAAATTACTGATGCGTGGAAACCAGAGTTATTAGAATTGCTGTTAATATCTTATTTATTTTCATTAAAATGTAAGAAAAAAAATTGCTGCTTATTTTTCGATGAGCACTTCTTCAAATTCCGAAAGAAACAGTAGAAAGTTTGTGATTATTATCAATTCTTTACCAAATACGAAAAAATTTCAATTCTTATTACACATTGAACCTCAAAATGTTTTAAAATGATTGTAAAATGGGTATTATAGTATATGGAAAGAATAGAAACTTTTATTGCACTTTAATTTTCTTAACGGCATTATAGTATTTATATCAAAACAATGTTATGGAATTTAGATTCTGTGTCATAGATATTGTAACTATTCAGTTAACGAAATATGTATTAATTGTTATTTTACGTCACAACCATAACTAATTTGATTCCTTATAATTTTAATGAATTTTGTAAATATCAATTCTCGCGTGTGTCGTTAACGAGCTTGGAGTGGTTCATTAATTTAGTTAATCTAAGCTCTGCGCACATGAGACTGTTAATCCACGTGATTTAATTACCCTATTTGTATATTTTGGGTTAAATATTAGTCTGGACTATCTTTGGAAATTATAATAGTATGTCGCAGCTTAATACTCATATATTATTCAAAAGAATAATCTTAATTCAGAGAGCGACGAATTATTCAGTTGGGTCGGTTATGCATTACCATTCGTCCATCGGTAAGGAATATCAATAGTTTTCCAAAGATGTTTAAGCTTGACGACGTTTGTCTGTCAATAATTAACTTAGATCATCTATATTCGGCAGATTACTTTAATTTTGGAAGTACGTACTCAATGAATAGTATGCATTTCCATTACTAGTTCATTTTATCCATAACTAATTCATATTCGTTTGTACAAAATATCTTTATTGTCAAATCATGCAGTATGGTTATTCGAAAATTAAGAATGCTTTGCTGCTTGAATCGCTGGTTTGAAATTTTCCAACAGATTGCCTACGAGTACGATGTAAATAAATAAATCGTTATTCCACCTAGACTAAATAAATGATAAGAGTAATAATGTTCAGGTACTTAAAACTTTAACGAGATTAAATATTGTTGAAATACTGTTTTCGACACAATCGCATCTTGTTGTAAAATGAATCCAATGCGATGAAAAATTCATGAATCTTTCTGACAGAGCCACAGACGTCATTATTTTCTGCTTTCACAGCCATTGTTTCGAAGTCTCATTTATGAATGCATCGATTGGCTTCATCATCCAAGTTCTATTTTAAATATTTTCTGAGCACCTATTGTGAAGGAGCAGCTGACAACGGCGCAGATTTAATGCGAAATCCTCGTTCATTGTGATGGACATAGAAGCTATTTAGCTGTGTCGCCAGACTTCAACGGCTTATTTTATTGAAGATTTGATATGAACATTAACAACGGAATTGTTAATAATTGGTTGCATTTTTGATCCTGTCTCGTTTTTTAAAATAGGGAGTAAAAATACTTAAGTTCTTTAAAAACAATTAAGTGTAAAATTTGAGAAGTTCTTGTATTTCTTTTCGGTTCGATAATTACATTTGTTGCTTCAAGGAAATATTTTCTGCATAGAACTCTTTTGTTTAAAGTTATTTTAAACATTCTTTTTTTTAATTTTCTAATCATTTTTAATATTTACAGCAACTTGTTCATTGAATCCTTACTAATTTCCTTTTCCTTTCCATGCTTTCAAAAATGTTTGATCATTAACCGTAAAATAAAGGCAATTGACCACTTTTCTCAGTCAAAAATAGTAAGATACCGGAAGAATATTTTAAATGGTTATGAAACTCAAAGCAATAAATAATCAAAAGATATAAAGATTTTGAATTGATAGTAAATTTATATTTTGAGATGTATTTTTCAATACGCTTAAGTTACAATGTTTGTTAAATTTATGTTCGAAAATTAATCGTAATCTGTTAATTTTTTTTTTTTTTTTGTTAACAAAAGCATAAACTGATCCATGAAGAACAATTTTATGATTATTTTAATTCTGAAGAGCAAACGAAATGAAAATGGAGAACTATTATTTGAATAATGTAGCACATCTCATAAATATATGGATTTTTTCTTAATAAGTAGCGTTAATAAAAAGAAGACAATTAATCAACGTCGAAAAATACAACAGAAATTTATTACAGTACTGATACATCATATTAATTTCACAATTTTAGGTGGATAAATGAAATAACACCGGTATAAATCGAGTTTTTTGAACATGGGTGTTCTTTCAAGACTTTGCGTAACATAATTTATTTTTCATTAATTTTTTTAAAAAAATAATAATTAACAAAAGAGTTTAAGCAATGACTCCTTTACCTTAGCGACGGATTTGGCGACTAGGCGAGAAACTTAGCGTAAAATTCAATTCTTTAAGCAATTAGTTTTGATCAATTAATTTTGAATAATTATAATTTAATTATCGTTATTGTGATCCCAAACAATCATGTAAGAAATTTTCAGCTCAAGTGAGCGCTTTAAAATGTGAGGAAAAATTTTTTTTTTAAAGTTTTGACCCAGGCATACTATGTCAGTAGAAGAAAACCCATTAAAAATACACTGTCCTGAAAATACATGTACAAGAAGAGTTTTATCCTAGAAAGTTCAAATTTTGAATCCCTTGTTTAGTTTTAATTTGAATACCCAATCAAACATGATTTGAACTTATGTTTGCAGGAAATGAGGTTTTATAGAAAAATAATCTTATCTATTTTCTACTTTAACTCCGACAATCCATGAGCTTATACACCTCCTACTAATGCCCCTGAGAAATTGTCCGCCGAATTAAGATCCAAGCTAATAGCTATTTCCAAAAATTTTCGAAATGGAAGCATATGAGTCTGTAGATCATCCTGATAATCATCTGATTATTGACAGCCTTGTAGGAAACATTCCATTTGTGTCGTTGGAACATAGTGCACCTCACTCTTTTCCGATTGAGAATCGAAGCCTTTAAATTTCAACTCATTATTTCATTCCAAACCAAATCTTCTCTAATTTACTGGGTAGCCTCACCCAATAGTTAATGCAGTAAGTTTTCCCAGAATTTAGCGACATCAATGGGTTACGCTTAGGCAATCGTCTTTTTTGTAGCATTCCATTCCTTTTCCAAAACTAATCGCGAAAACCTCTTTCGGGGGAACTTCTTCCCAATGCAATCCATTTGGATAATGCATTCCAAGAATCCCGACTCAATTCCATTACGTTCCTCTAACACGTTAGTGGGTGTCTTCTGTCCTTTGTTTTCGCTGTAGTGTTGTTTTTGCTGCCTTGTCTCTGGGGAGAAAACAACTCTACCTCAGTCATCTGGAGTCGCTGTTATCTCTCTCTCCCCCCAAAACAAACCCGGATCTTTTTTCCCCTCCTTCCTGTTTTGTTTTTATCTGGTCCCATTCGGGACCGACTCATCTCCTGTGCAGCTGTTAGGCAGGAAAAACAAGAAGCCAGGGGTCTTTTCCTATTACGGGTATTAGGGCTGTCCGCCGCCTGTAAATGTTTAGTGCTCCTATTTTGTCTTACATAACACAATTACTGCGATGGCGCTCATCTGTTTGCTTTCGTTATGTGCCGTCGACTTCAACTGACATCGAAGACAAAATTAAATATCTCGGTTACGCTTGAACGAATCTCCTCAAAGTAGGTCGGTTACTCAAAAAAATTATTTTTGGAGAAATAAATGTGCTAGCTTTCTCCTGTAATTGAAAAAAAAAAAAAAAAACTAATCCCAGCCAAATTTCCAAGCTTAAATTGAAGCTCTATATGTGAATTTTCTCGACTTGCTTTCTACGAGGTAGAATCGCAAAGTTTTTATTATTATTAATAAATAACTGAGATATACCTCGATTAAATTTATTCTTCATATCAGTTTATACTTATGCACATAATATTGTAAATGACAGCCATTCGTGTTCCAAGAAGCCGTAGTCGGTAGTATCCCGAAGTATGGATAGTTCATTCTTCTGAGTTCTACAACGACTGCCTGCAAAAGATCAAAAAACCGCTGGGAGAAACTCTAAATGGCGAATACGTAGTGAAGTCTTAAGAATAATAAATAAAAAATTAAGCTTCTCCTTCTCGATTAGTAATAATTAAAACTGTACGATACTGCGGGTTATTTCAGCTTATGGCATCATGAAACCAAACAATTTAAATCGATAATCTACAATAGGCCTGTCCTACCCAAAATACTTTGCACTTTAAAATGTGTGTGCGTGGGTGATGAATTCGATTCATCATCTTTTTCTTTTCAATTTTGGCTCCTTCAACTCCAATTCAAATTTTTACTGTAAAAAAACTGCTTCTTCCACTTCTCGAGTCGCTGGGAGGAAATTATCCATCCAAGTATCATTAGAGAAATCCAGAACATTCCATAATAAATTAAGAGAAATTATTTTTTTATTGAATTTATATGTATTTGTACGAAATATAGTTTTGAAGAAAGTTCTGCAGTTATGCAACACAATACTGATGCTAAATTATTAGCGATCAAAAGACACTGAACCATCATTCAGTCTGGAACCATACATTTCTGGGTCAAAAATAATAGGCTTGCTGCAGAGAGACTAACTGTTGCTATTGCACATGATCCATGCGTTGCATTCCCTCCCCGCGTCCACCCGTACTCTTAAGTAGTTTGCTGGTTAGGGTGCATTGTGTATCGCCCGCTTCCGCGAGACGGCTTCAGTGCCGTAATTGTTTTTGAACAAGAAAATAGGAGAGAATTGGTGACGATGTTTAAGTCAATGTCCTGAGGTATTTCCATATTAATATGATATGAAACGAACTTCTCATGGTAGATTTTTTTTTTTTTTGGTACTTTTATGTACAATAAAAGAATAAATTTTTAATCAGATGACCCAGCGTCACGGTCCACATATTGACACAGGGCGGGCCAAGGGTTGGCCAGGCCTGATCTACAACATTATGAACAAATGCAGAATAAATTTTATGCAGATATCTCAGTTATTTCTCAGTAATAATTAAAAATCCTATTATACACCCTCGTGTTATATCATTTATATCAAAAGCGTAATAAACTGAATGCTCATTAGAAAAATTTTTAATCAATTTTTCTTAAAATTGTAGTTCTATTAGATTAGTGCGAACAAATGCTGTTGTCTTGATTACTATTACTAAAAAATTTAAAAGTTGGTCCTGTTATGGTTGGTACTAAATTCGTGGTAACTGTAAATTATTCTTAAACAAACAAAAAAAATGCTTTCAGAAAAATGAAGATATAACCTTCTGCATTCACTTGATTCTCAGAAAAAAGCTCAAAAAATTTGTTCGAAAGTTTCGATTTTCAATTCCGTGTAAAAAACTTGGAGCTTAATTGAATGTCGTTAATTCGAATGTCATTACAATCAGTTTTAAATCAGTTGAGTTGTACTAATTTCATAATTTTAAGTGAATTATCGTGTCGAAATATTTATTTCATATATTTCTATAATTTCCAAATTTTAAACACATTAGTCCTTTTCATATCATGATAAGTAAATAGTCATATCCTTAAGTATTCTTACAGATGAATCGCTAATGTAATAAAACTATTTTTAAATAATTGTACGGGTGTCTCGTCCACGTGATTTGACCGAAGTTCAAAATTACGAGGTCCGTCACCAATAGGCCTGATGTTGCTTCTAGTGCCACGTTCATAAAACCAAACCAATCCTTAAGTAATTGTACAATTGCATAATATGTGCGCTTTTAAAATATTTTTTTATATATCAGAGAAAACATTTTTATACCACCCTCACAAAAAAAAGTTACATTTAAAAGAAAATTACATTTTAACTCTTTTTCTTCATGTTTTCCTATTTCTTCCTCAATAACGAAGAAAATCAATCGAACTTAATTACTGTTCAGTACCTTTATGTAACGAGCTTAAAAATATATACATTTTTTAATTTGTAAAACATTAAACTACTTTAAATTTTCTTTATTAATTCGTAAAAGTTACATAAAATCAAAATGAATACCAGGTAGCGCTACTAATCACAAGCTAAATATATCAGATCTCATGGCGCCATCTATTTTGAGAAATTCCAACTATTATCAATTTGATAGAACAGTTGTTCAATTTAATTATTGCAATTATCAGTGCCGACATGCTTTACGAAAAAATATTTTTTTTTTTTTCATCCACGTTAAATATTAAAAAAAAAACAACCCGGAGAATCTTGAAAATCATTAGAAAGTAGGCGACATGAAAAAAAAAAAAAAAAAAAAATGAGGAATTATGAAAAATAGTTTTTAAATTCGTTGATGAGAAAACAATGTTCTAATTATTGCTAGAAATATTCTTATGTTTACAATTCGAATTATATCTGCTTGAAACTCATTATGTCGCTCAGCAAACATTCGTTGGTTATTAGAAGTATATCATTTCAGCACCCAGCCTTTAAAATATGTGTTTTGTTTTAAGAAATAAGCTATTCTTCACATTATAAATAAATTTGTAGCGTGCATTATTTGATACAAAAAAAAAAAATGTTTTGCTACTGTGGAGATTTTCTTTTTCACCTTAGAAAAAATAATGACCCCCGAGGAACCCAAGTGGTATTTTCCCATCCCATCGGGTTCCCTGTTTTTTGGTAAACATGGATTACGTGCCTCTGTTATACCCTAGCGATCCTTCTCTATTTTCGACCCTCCTCCTACTTGTCAACCTGATCTTACTTTTTTTTCTGTATAGATTTCAGATTAAACAAATGTTTGGCGCAGCTTTTTCAGGTGTGGCTCTACCACCATGAACAGTCACCAACATTCAAATTTTTTAAGGCCATTTTAATAATCATTAGGCCATGAAAGCTCAGTGGTTGTGGTCGCGGACTCGCTGCCGGCGATTTTCGTGGAGTCGTGGGCCTTTCATCTAGCCTTGATATCACTAAAAATCAGCCGTGTAGCCGGGACTGATGCACGTTTATCGCCCTCGCGTTGCTTCTAATGCTACGTTAATAAAACCAATCAATTTTAATAATCATTCTCTCCTTTAACGTTAGTGAATATTCATTAATAAAAGCTTTATTTTGTTTTTATGGTCTACAAAACATCATAATGGATTATAAGTGGGCAATTCTTTCTAAAAAATATTTATAAACATTTCTTCTTTGTTACATCTCTGCATTAAGTTCAGCTGCGAGGCAGTTCTTTTTTCTCTTCATTGTAATTCACTTAGAAAGACAATCGTTTAACTAACTTTATTAATTTTCCCTTGGTCGGGGAGAATACTCGTATTTCAGTTGGATAACTTTTATTTTATATGTTTATTTGAAAAGTTTTCTGTGAGTGCTGAAAAAGATTTCTACTTATGTGTGTGTTATAAATTTGAATCCAAGTACATATATTTCTTTAAAAAATTATTTTTTAAAGATATAGTAAAAATGTTAAAAACTACCTGTAACCTACCAGCTTACGTTTGGTAACAAAGCATATTTAGTGTTTCAAATGTATTTATTTCTAAATTTAAATAACAAAAGATATATAAATCAACGCGTTTTATGAAGAAGTCTCCCTTTGCAGAATTCGATTTATTCGTCACTTACAAATATCAGTCTTAATACCACTCCACTAGTCTGAGTAGTTAGAGCTAATAAGATAATGAATTAATCAATGTTACAATCAGACGTAATTGTTTATTATAATTATGAGTATTTGTATTTGTGATGCTTGAAAGATAGGTATGTTATGGGTGTTTTAGATTAATGTATTTCTATTACGTTATAAAAGCGTTGAATTCTAAACAATTTTTTTAAAAAGAAACCTCAAATCTCGTGAAAAATATTTCATAAGATATAATTATTAAAATTAATATGACTGAAATAATTCTTAAAAGAATTAATTTATATTGTAATTTTGCTATTAATATTATCGAAAATATATTTTATCTACTAGTACAGCGATTTTTTTTTTTTTTAAAGTTTGAGTAAAATGAATTTTGTAGATTATATAATTTCGGATATGTTTTCAATTGAATGTTCACCGATATGGAAAAAAAAAGAAAGAAAAAGAAGTAAAAGAAAGGAAAGAATTATTCTTTTGGAAATGAAACTTTATTTTTTATTATTCTTCTTATTTTTTGTTAAAGCATTCGTAAAATTTTAATTTCATCAACCAAGTAAATAAGTTAGATCACATTTCTAAAAGTGTAAGACGAACTTCTATGATTAATGTTTTGACGAAGCGTGGAGACAAAAAAAAAGAACAGCGCTGCGTCAATATTTGACAAACTCTTTTACTTTCGACTCAGGCACCTTCAAAAGAGATAAATAAATTACCTTTTTTTTTTCCCTTTCCTCTTTAAAAGTGTATAAATTAATTAGTGTTTTCGGTCTCATAATCCTTTCACGTCTCTCACACTTGCGCGACGTTGACGTCCTCAAGAAGAATTAGAACCTTTTTTTTTTCATCGTACATCTGTAAAGAGAGCCACTCTTTCTGCGCCATCACAAGCAATTTGTTCCCTTGTAGAAAAGAAGCGTGGGAGGGGGAAAGCAAATCTACTGTCGGTCTGCAAAAGGAATTATTTTATCCCGGGCGTGTCTTAAAAAGAAACTTTTTCTCGAGAGGAAAAAAAAAAAAAAAAATTTTGTCGCGCGCTTGTTAGAACTTGAAGAGTAGACAGGAAAGAAGTTTTTCTTCTTTTTTTCCTGTTTTGAGTCGATTAATAATCGTGTCAGTTTGGACGAAAGGTTTTCGCCAATTTTTCTTCGAGCGTGTGTGTTCGCAGTTTTGTTGTTGCCACCGGTGTTCGTTAGAGGAGATTTGTCAACTCGACTCGTCTTGTTTATTTTTTGTTTCTTCTTCTCTTGTTCAATTTTTTTTTTTTTTTTTTTTCTCGCTTCCTTTTCGAGCTACTGGTCGAATGCTTTTAAAGTCCAGTTTTTCTGAAGAAAATTCGTATATTTTTTTGTGACTAATGGCGTCATTTGAACATTTTACGAGTTTGTTTCTGCTTGAGTAGAAATACATTTGTTAGTTTAATCTTCAGAATAATATCGCAGTTTTTAGAAATGAGATCTAGATGGATATTTATATCTCACTCTATTTCTTTCGGCTATTATTTGCTAAAACTCTTTACTCTTTTGTGCAGAGTGTTACAAGAGATAAACGTCAATTTTTAAAAACATTTTACAAAATGATTTTCGATTCAAAATAACTTTGCTTAGCGACATTCATAAAGGTGTTCACTAGTTTTTTGATGAATTCTCTTATACATATAATATATTAGAAGGGGTATAGATAGTGGGACGAATAGAGGAAGCATTTCGTGTAATAAAGGATGCAGTGGTACTAACACCTCTTTCTTCGCATTTATATTTGTTTGTTGTTAGGCATTCGATAATGCCGCATTATTCGTATAATTCTGTAGATTCACAATTCTTTTTTGGAAGTGAGAATATCATCAAGATTGAACATCTTGCACATTTTAAAAGTCTTATAGTTTTGCATTTTGTACAATCGCTTAAAATTCAAAATTAAATATTTTTTAAAAAGTAAAACTAGGTAAAAATAAAATTAAAAAAAAAAAAAAAAAAAAGAGTGACGTTGAGGTAAATTCATATTCAAACGTGATACCTGCTTTTAAAATTCACCAACTACTTTTGCAATCAATGGATGCTCCGTCGCAAGCCTACTTTGTTACCCATCGAGTCGTAGGTTCGAGTCTCATGCTACTAAAAACCCGTCGTATTGCAGGGTTGATACACGTTAAATCTGTCGAGGTTCCAAGTCTTCCCATAAGCGTGATGTGGAAGTTTCGAAGGGGAGGGGGTACCAACTCAGATGTCATCATCTTCACTTGGTCCATTGGCAATAGCCCTCGTTTTGTTTCTTAGTGAGACGTTAATAAATAATCAAAGAACCCAGCATCTTTATCAACATGCGCTGAAGCCCTCTTAAAACTTTTGCAACCCGCAATGCTATAAGTGAATTCGAAGCATAAAAACTCTCTTACTGAGATTGTAATATTTATTAAGAATTGTTAAATGGATTAATTTTATAAGCACCTGATTATTATTAAAAACTCCAATATTTCACTCTAAGGGGACATTTGAGTATTCTTAAGATATTAGATTCGAATTCGTCGATAGAATTCTAATTCGTTGTTAATTCGCAACTTAGATTTTTCATTTTATTTAACAACAAGTAACTTTAAAAATATCTTTTATAATCTAAAAAGACGTCGACCAACTTCAGTGGAAATTTTATTTCAAGAAGTTAAATAAATTTTACCTTATATGTATGTGTTACAAAGTTTAACAAAGGTTATATGTATTTAATTTCTTTCTCTATCCACAAGATATAAAAGAAGTAAAGTTTACGGCTTTTTTTATACAGTTAAGTAATTTTTTCCAGTTATCTTCATCAATTTTGTCTTACAATTCAGTAAAAGGCGTTCATATATTCCATTCAGTGCTTATTATTGTTATTGATTCTTGATCTATAACCTTTTAACAGTTGAAAAATCTCAACTTCTACTCATCGAGCTCCGTTTTCAAAACGGAGTAAACATGTTTTATGATGCATTTTCTGGATGTGCTTTTTCATTCCAGGACGCAATTGTGAGATCAACCAGTGGGAGGATCGATGTGGGGTACACTCATCCCTGTGCAAGGGCGATTCTAGGTGCGCCGATCTGAACGACGGAGGTTTCGGGTGCGAGAACTGCTCCCAAGCATCCTGGAGTACCCGCCAGTGCGAACTGAGAGCCCGCTCCTTCACCAGGGGATCTTTCCTCACATTCCCTTCCCTCAGACAAAGGCACCGACTACACATCAAGCTAAGGTGAGGAACTCCTTCATTGGGCTTCAGAGTAACATAATTTTAAGTGCGTTTAGAAATTAGATACATCAATAAAAGAAATTATGTTTCAAAATATTTTTTACTATTTGCAATCGAGGTAAAACTTAATCCATTGAAACTTTATCCATTAATATTCTAATTTCTTCCTTTCTTTTCACTCCTGCATACCTCAGTGTACGTTTGATATACATGTAGATGCAGCCCGATTGGATTGGACAAATCACAATTCGGTGCACTTCCACGAAAAGCAATGGCCTGACTGGAGGAAGAATCGAACTATTTCTTGCATAATTCTGCACAGCATTCAATCTTCATTTTACAGTTAGGTGCTGCTAAACGAACTATGAAATGTATTTCTGTTCCATTGCCGTTTTTTCCCCAAATAGAAAACAAGTCAGACTCTTTTGTAATTAAGTTTGAAAATTGACTTATTTCGCCATTTCCTACAAAGGTCCCTTGAAGGATGGTGAAGTAATATATTAAGAAATTGAAAAAAGCCAAAAGAAGAATTCAAAAAGTGAAAGAAAAATAGTTGATTTACACAATTATGTTTATTTTTGTCTGTGATGGATCCATTTTTTTCCCTAACATATCAATTGAAAAAATCTTACAGGTCATTGAACAATTATGAATGATATGATTTTAATTAAATTGCTACTTTTTTTACCATTTATATGGATATTTTTCTTATCAGGTTTGTGACTCGCGAGAAGAACGCTCTGATCCTGTACAATGGCCGCTACAACGACCAGCACGACTTTATCGCCATGGAGATCATCGAGGGTCAACTGGTGGTCAGCTTCTCCCTCGGCGCCAACGTCTCCGAGGTGTCTGCGAAAGTGCCCGGTGGCCTCAACGATGGACAGTGGCACGAGGCCGAACTTTCCTATCTCAACAGGGTGAGTTCTTTTAGCTCTCACTTAACATTGCATAAATAGGAGATTGCTGCTATATTTGATTCCCTGAATATCGAAGATGTTGAAAAACAGTTGATACACTAAGCGAAAATTGTAAAATAAATCACTGCTTACTTTCTGCACATCTCTCAGTATTTGTTGCAAGTTGACCTTATCTAGCATTCTCACTCATAAAATGAGCGAAACTAGTTTTTGTCGCTGTACTGGGCTGACACACACTTATAAAAAGATCTTGAGTTTCTTGACCGACGGGTCTTGTGTTAACATCTTGATTCTATCAAGCTACTCATGAAGAGTCTCATCAATTCTTTACTTAAAAGTTCGTAGAGATTTGGTGAAACAATTTATTGCTTTGTCTATCATCCTAACAGTCTTAAAATACGAGATCCTTCGCTAGTACTGTTGGTCCAGTACAACTTTTTAAAACTCAAATCCCTTTTGCTTTTTGATTTTGCCTGTATCAGACAAGATATTTGAAAAAATTGGGCACATCAAAATAATTGAGACTAACATCTTGGAAAGTTTATAAAAACCGAGGAAATTATTTTAATTTTAAGCTGTAGTGGTAGCTGAGTGGTCGCTTGTTTCCGTCGGGTTACAGATTCGAGACAGATGTTACTGAAGACTCACTACGTAAAGGAGCTGGTGCACGTTAAATCTGTCGTGCCCTCAAGTCGTACTCCCGATGACGGGGTGTGAAAGTTTAGAGAAGGAGGTGCCAGTTTTCCTAAACTGGCACCTCCTTCTCTAAGTCGTCTCCGTCATTTGACTAAGTTCAAAATAAAGAGGTCTGTCTCCAAAAGCCCTCAAGTTGCTTCTAAGTGCGATGTTAACAAGCAATCAATCAATAATTTTAAAAAGTAATATAGTTGTATATTGCTTTCATGAAAGATCGCAAGAATCGCTGCTGCCAAAGTTGTATTTGGAGAAAAGAAAAGGGTTCTTAAATCCAACCAGAGAGATATTTTCATTGAATATATAAAATATATTGAAACTCTTGATTGAGAAATCGGGCGTTATTTTTGGACTTTTCTCCTCTTCAATCGACGCCAATGCTGTCTTCAAAAATATCTTTGTCACGTCGTGTGATTTGTATTTTCCTTTCTTTATTAGACTGCGACCCTCAGCATTGATGGGTGTGACATCGGCGTGGCAGTGAAGTACGGCGATGAACTGAACTACAAGTGCGCCAATGCAGTAACTCATGTGCTGGAACCCAGGTATGTCTACATTTATATATATATATATATATAATGAAAAAAAGTCCATAAAAATTTAGAATACAGAGTTTGTGAAATTTTTTTTCCCTTCTAAGCAATGAAATTTAATTGCTTCCTGAGTGCAGCATTCAGCTGGAGCTCATTGAGTGTAAATGTCATTTATATTACACAGTTTATGATCAGTCAATGTCAACACTTGACTGAGGTTCAAAATTACAAGGTCCGTCGCCAATAGCCCTCGTGTTGTTTCTAGTGCGACGTTAATAAAACCAAACCAATGTTCAGTCAGTGTATTGTTATGTTTAAATAAAATTACGCCAAACTAAAAATAAACTCTAAGAACAAGGCAAATTAACAATATTTAGACTGATCTGGGGGAGAAGAGTTCATTTCAGTAGAACGGAGTTTCTAGAGGAAAACGTCGTAATGTGGCCCTGCAAAGTGGAATACGTTATCCCATGTTGACGCAAAATAAAATGATACAAATGTCAGATACATTGGTAGAGCTAGAATTTTCCTTGTGTTTTATTCGAAAATTGTAAAATGCTTTAGCGATGTTCAACTTAGATTAAATATATAGATTTTAAGTTCAAGAACAAAGTTAAGATAATCGTACAATAAGTTGTAAACGCCCCATAAGATAAGTAGTAAAAAGATAATCTTAAGTCGCACTTCTATCCACTGATTGCTTCATCACTCGTGAAATGTTCAATCTCTAATTAAAAATTCAGTCGTAAAGGAAAAAGTCGTTAAATTACTTTTATTTTGATTTTCGAATGTTCAATATTTAAAATATTGTAAGCATGGAATAAGACGCATGGAACAATATTTTAAATTATCGCTTATTTGATGGTACTTAACATGATTCAATTACGTACCAAATTTCTACGCTGGATTTTACTACACACTTCGCAGGTGATTATTCTACACTTATGTCGAATCTCGTACAATTCTTCTATTCATAAGCATATTTCCAAGATATCACCACCAATCGCTCTTTTTTCCCCCTTAACTTTCTTATTAAACTCTTCACAGTTTATAAATGCTAACTCATTCATTTAATTCACTACACTTCTGTAATTTAATACAAATTTACATAAATCACGATTTGTTTGTTTGAAGAGGTTTTTAGATCGAATAACATCATATGAAAGTCTTCAAGGGTTAGTTGAAGGGAAATTCGGTACACGACCTCGTTATATTCACGCATATTTATGCTAATCGCTATCTCGTCTTTCTTAAGTAATCATGATGATTTAGAATATATGTTAAGGTTCTTGCTTTATCGAGATTGGTCCATCCACTTAAAGATGCATTCCAACCTATGTTTTCAGATGTGCGGATCTCATGCAAACGTGCTACCGTTTCTTGGATCTGACGGGTCCTCTGCAGATCGGGGGACTTCCCGCATTGCCTTCCGACTTCCAGATTAAGAATAAAGACTTCGTAGGGTGCATCATGGATCTCTACATCGATCACCAGATGGTGGACCTCAACACGTAAGTGCTTCTTATGATTCGATTTTTTTTTCCACATTGAAACAAGCATAACTTGTCAAGCAGAATAACGCAACCCATCTTATTGTCGTCTGATTTTTCTTAAATTGATTATTAAAAGATTTAGTTGAATTCCATTTCAACTTTAAATTTACGTCAAGATGTCTGTCACTCACATTTTATACGTGTTTAAACAGACATATATGCATATCCCATTCTCAATTCGAGTCTTATAATAGGCAACAAGAAATATTAGCTTTAAGTATGAATGTTAATTATTACCGGCTTATTTTCCGTCATAATATACAAATTACTTTCGATGGTTTTAGAGTGAAAGTAAGCAATAACTTTTAGAAACTATATATAAGATGTGTGAATATTTTAAAACTAAATGTATAATGAGAGAATTTGAATTTTAAAATTTATTCGTCTGAAAATTAATCGTTTTTATTCATATAAAATAAAAATAATTAAATTTTTGTAATCGCAGGAGCATTTTAAAGATATTTTATATGGCAAAAAAATAAAATATTTACAAATGACGGTCTTGACGAAAATTATTTTCATAAATGTTTCAACAAGTCTCGCAAATCCGTCTCAAGTCAAGTATGCCACAATTTTTAACTTTTGTCAAAAACTACAAATTTGATTTTGCTTGAAGTTTGATTATACGGCTTTTGAAATGCAACAAATTAGAAATAGATTCATATTTATATTAGAACAGTAGAAAGGATTGACCGATTCATTCGAATGATTTGTTTGTGATGTTTTTATTTTCTTCCTGGTGATATGTTTCTACCTTTAGGTTCGTTGCCGACAATGGAACCCTCGTGGGCTGCCCCCAGAAGAAAGGTTTTTGTCATTCCCAGCCTTGCTTGAATGGCGCCACCTGCGAAGAAGGCTGGGGATCCTTTCATTGCCATTGTCCTCCGGGGTTCGGAGACAAAGACTGCAGCGCCAGTGAGTAGAACACTTAATTCGTCCTCCCCGATTATATTAAATGTCGCCTCTTGCAAATCTTGACTCTAAGCGAATGCAGCTCGTTTAAACGTTTCAATTTGAACTGTTGCTTTCAATTTTATTAGGCTTTTGTAATAGTAGACAGGATCAACACTGTCTTTAAAACGCCAAAATGCTTTAAATTTTGCCTTATCGTATATCGATGTTAACAAATAGAGAGAGCTTCCCTGATTTCGTAGATTGGTTATTTATTATAATTTAATAAACATAACATTCAGAAATGGATTCTTAAAATTATAAACACATGAGCCACGCTGTAGAGAAATTTCTGCATTTATATTTTTTTCAATGTGTTTTGGGATTCTGGTACACATTTCTCAAAATATACATAATCAATAATACTCATATTTAGCTCATTATCAAATAAAGTTATTTCCTAAACAGTGAGAATAGTTTTTTTTTCAGTAAACAATTACAAATTTAAAGTATTGTACAATATTTGTATAAAACTTATGAAAAATTTAGATCATAAAATTTTAAAACTTTTAAATTTTAAATTACATTTTTGGAATTCAAATCATTCCCAGCTTGTAAAACGTTATGTTTATAACTACTACCGAATTTTTAAAGTTATTAATGCAATAGCTTTCGCGGAAGATGTTTTTAAAAATAAGTACAAGTCTTACGAATACAAATCAAGATAATGATTGTTAATGGCTCATAATTATTTATTTGTTTATAAATGTGATTTTCTTTGGATGAAACAGGTACTCAAATGTACTTGTATCTCATTGTTAAAATACGATATCCATTGCTTTTAATTTAAAAAAAATGAGGATTATTTAAACTTGGAATAAAATAATTCCTTACCTCATTTACCTTAAAGATCCACATATATTTATTTTTTTTTATTTGCTATTAATTTAACTTGATTGATTTTTAGGGCTGCATATACATTTTGCACTTGTTCTATGAACCTCCTGATTAACATTTCGTAAATATTCCATTTTTGCTAGATATTTAAATAAAACGATAAATATGGTGCTGAAAAAGAAAATAATTTTAAAAAAATTATGGATCTAGATAATATTTCTTCACGCTTACTTTAATCCAATCTCTAAAATAAGATAAAAAATTTTTAATTCGATTTAATGACGTTGTGAGCCCTTTTTTATAGAGGAAATAAATATCGAGTGCGATTTTAAATTTTAAAAACTTTATGTAAATTTTAATGATTTATTTTAATTTCTAACACTGAAATTAAATAAGAATTGGTATTTGTGAGTGCAAAAATTTTCACTCATTATACTGACAATATTTTTGACAGAATGCCTGTAGTTTCACGTTGCACGAGAACAATTCTATTCTTAAACGTAACACTAGAAAATGAAAAGATGTTTTGCCTAACACATAGATTACTAAACTGTATTTTAACATGCAAAAACAAAGTTTTGTGAACTTTGTACATAAATATTTTTATTTTTCCATTTCCGACGTAGATTTGTGGAAGCAACTCGATCAAGGTATGATATATTTTTTTTAAAATTTCCGTATGTTGAATGTTTGTTTTATACAAATGGGGTGTGTATGCTCAACGTTTGTTTCCTCCGCAGACATCGAACCTGTGCGGCATTTTCTGGGCGACGGATTTCTGATCTTCACACCTCACTTGAGGCCCATCCAAACAGAATGGCCCATCTCCATCTCGTTCCGGACTCGCCAAAAGAACGGACTCCTGCTCAAAGTCCAGCTCGGACAGTCGAGTCACGTGTCGCTCGAGGTAGGCTCATGTTTTGAAACGTTTGTAGTTTTTTTCTGAGTCCTTACATTTGAAATAAATTTTTGATTAGATTTGGATTGAAGAGTCATCATTTTACCCGCTCATTTATCTGATCTGGAGTCAGGAAAAAAATTATTCGTGCTTTTTTTGTAATCCTATAAATATATATGATGAAATGTATACGAAAGTTGTGATCTAGGAAATGATTCTGATACAGTTTCAGACACAGTATGTTTATTACTTGAATTATTGCAATTCAAACTATCCGATTTGTATCTGATAATTGTATCATAATAACTCCTTCGTTAACTACATAGCAAAAGAACTGTTTCAAAAACAGTTCAGTGACAGAGCATCATGACATTGATATAATAGGACACAAGCTGTCCATTATCGTTTCTGGTAATTAAAAACCTTGAAACTGCTCACGAATCAGTTTTTATTCGAAATAATTATAATCGCACCTTTCTTGAAGATGTTTGTTTTTTGTAATCAACGTAGACAAGAAATTAAAGTTTAAAAATAGAATCCAAACTTGGAACAATTTGTCAGCCAAAAAAAAAGTCTTAACATCGTATTTTAATTTCCTTAATGTATAGAACTAATATCCTATTTTAACATACAAATCATTTCTACTGGAAATATTTGATTTTTATGAACAATCTATTTCGTATTCTGCCTCGTGTGCTTTGATGTCAAATGAATTTCTAACTTTGTATATCAAAATGAAAACTCCATATTTATTGAATGTGCCTAAATTTTTAAAGATAGCATAAGAATAATATAATAAACGGATGTATCATATATCCACTCAATTCTTATTAATTATCTAGATATTATTCTGTATCAATGTATTCCCTAAGTTTGAATCTTTTTCTTGAACATTAACAGAAAACAAATGTAACAAAGCATGCGAGGTCTAAAAAATGCGAACTGTTAAATTATTACTGAGTTAAAGGTTTTTTTTTAAAAAAAAAGGATTAAATTTTTTTCCCTACTAAACCAATAAACAAAATCTTTTACAAATAAGTATGCATCCCAAAAGCTGGAATATAAGGTTTGCGAAATGTTCAATATAAATACCGCTGAAAAAAAGCACATAATTTCGATTGAATATCAAGCGTTTGCTAATAAATTTTATTTCAAAGTAAATTTTAAGCTTTCAACAGATTAAATCGCAAATCCATAATTTCTATTTTAACCTATAATGCCATATTCCAAGTAAAGCTGCGGTCATGGGACTGAGCTGACAGCCGGCGTTGTTTACGTGGAGTCATAAAGTTCTGTTGCTACTAAAAAACCGCCGAGTTGCATTAAATCTATTAAGACTCTAATTCATCGCGGGAATCTAGCACAGGTGTTGTCTCTAGACCCAAATTACAAGGTCCATCGCTAATAACCCTTGTGTTTATGAACAATCAAATGAAATCATATCCAACCAAGGCTTATTCAACCTTAACTATCTGAAACATGATATTGACTTAACTTGCGCTCCTCTTCCGGAAGGTGACCGATGGACTCCTCAAGTATTCGTTCAACGACCAGTCTTTCCTGCTGAAGGACAAACATGTGGATGACGGGATGTGGCACAACGTCGAAGCCAAGTGGATGACTGCGGGCGTGTGGCTGAATTTGGACTTCGGACAGTATGAGGTACGACATCCTCTGCACTTTGCAATTGTTTTTATGCATTCAGATTGCGACAGCATTCTCGCTATAATTTCCTTTCTTGTCATTCTAAAGTTGTTTCTATACTCTAGTTTTTTATATCGTGTTATCATTCACTTTTGCCTTTGACTACACTGATCTGTTTTACAAGATAACAGCAATTGCTTTTTGTTTTCAGTCCGTGGAGCGTCTGGAAGGTCACATCCGGGGCCTGTACGTCGGCAAGGTGTCCGTAGGGGGAATCCAGCCTTCAGAAGGTCCAGAAAACGTGGCATTCTTTAACGGTTGCATACAGGTGACTGCTTCTTGGAGAATTTTAAGGTTTTTACTCTGTGAATCTGAAATGTAGGTTTCTTACTCATTCCCTTTTTTGCTTCTCGAATAGGACGTGAGGATTGACATGAATCGGGAAGCTTGGCTGAGGCCTTCTCTCGAGAGCAACGTAAAGGAAGGGTGCAGGGTGCAGAACCCCTGCCATGGCAACCCTTGTCCGCAGAACAGCACATGCATCGACCTCTGGGGACACCACGATTGCCAATGTGACATGGGTGAGTACCGGTGAATTAAATAAATAAGTAAATAAACTTATTCTAGTAACTATACTCAAAAAATATAACTAACTCCAGAGAAAGCAAAATCTAAAATGAACATTTAGAATTATTTAAATTTCTACGTAAGGACCTATTTCGTATTTATACAAGATGAGCTCTTAATCACGCAATATACAAGTTTATATAAGAGCCATCTTTTCACTTCCTTATGCTTAGGTGTTTCAGATTTTGATTTCATTAGGAATAGCTCCTTTTTAATAGTCTTGTCTCCTTAAAATTATACGCCTCAAAGGCATATGGTTTATTTCTGTATCAAATCTCAAATCTTAAGTCTAATGGGAGTTTATGCATTGTTTTCTGATATATCCTGAATAATAGCATGAAGTACTTTTAATCATCAATCAAACAGAAATTTAAAATTTATCTTATTCGTGCTCGATATATGATATTCTGTATAAGAATAGAGGCTGTAAAGTTCATAAGTTAAGGACTGTAACGAATGCCTCAGTTATGCAATGTCGAAATTTCTTCGATTTCCTCATCTCACAAATAATCACATTGTGTACCAAATGAAGTATAATTAGTTATTTAAAACAAATTTTATCTATCAGCGAATTATTTACCTTTAGCAAAAGATTATTCGGATTATTTAGATTTGTATTATTTTTTCATTTTGCGATTCCTCTATATCATTATTTTCAGCAGTCGTTGTTTCAATGTCACTAATTTCACAGTCTAATAGAGACATAAAATGAATCTTAATTCAGTGCCTTCAATCAAAATATGAATATTTAGTAAAAATTCTTTTTCGTCTCAATTTTCTCATTTTTTTTTCTATTCAGTAAAAATTATTTTAACCCTCAACGCGCAATCTAATTTATAACTAAAATGAAAGTTTAGTCTTCACTCTGGTTCGAGTGAATTTAATCAAAAAAATGGAAGGCCCAAGCAAAAAATTCGACTTCCTTCTGTATCAGATCACTCCACAACGAATCGGTATGTCACAGATAATTATTTGTTAAACTGCAATTTCCACTATACATCAACTACTGATTACTCTAGCCTAATTTCACTACAAACTCCAAAAAAATTCAATTGTCCTTCGCTTTTATATTTATTTCCCTAATTTCATTCATTACACTTGTTACATTCAAACTAATCTCCGTATCAGTTTCATTTGACTGGAAAGCAGTTGGAAACTCAATATCAGAAAGTAAACCCAGATGTTAGCGAAAGGGAAGGTTTGCAAATAGCCCCGCTGCAATTTTTGTGGTAATTCTATTTATAAATAGGGATTATATTCATAAACATTTCACATCATTAGATAAAAAAAAACTGTTCTACAGTTATTCCAATCATTACTATGTACTGTTTATTTAGCGCGCTTTCTGTTGGAAGGATGTTGTAAAAACCAATGATTTTATTTTACACAATTGAAACATCAATAGATTGTTCAACGTTTTCCTCGTCCTACAGGTTTCGTGGGTGACCAGTGCCTTCCAGTGTGCGAGGTGAATCCTTGCGCCCTGGGCTCCAAGTGCAGACCTTCTTCGAAGTTCGCCTCTCCCCACGATCACCACAAGTACGGGTACACGTGTGAGTGCGACTCCCTGCACACTGGTGAGTACTGTGAAGTGCCTCTAGACCACCCCTGTCCTTCCAACTGGTGGGGGTATCCCATCTGTGGCCCTTGTCACTGCGATACTGCCAAAGGGTATGACGCCAACTGCAACAAGACTAATGGAGAATGCACATGCGAGGTAGGCTCGGTTTTCTTCTCCTCGATGCTCCACAAATATATTTGGAAAAAAAATTAAAACTAACTTTTCACTTCCCTCATAAATTCATATTCATTGACAAAAGTGCTTGTCAGAATCCAAAATTTCCATCTTATTCATAACGCTATGTCTTTCTCTAATACGATTCTTATGTTTATTTCTATGAGACTCCTCCTTTTCAGGATTTATCTTTCTTCTGACCAACATAAGGGATTTCTATAAAATATAATGATTATTTTTAGATATTAAAACTATCAAATGAAAATTATTTCAACAAGATGTAACGTATTATGTATATTAATAATTGTTTCTATTGCTATTTTCTGTAATTTTCTTACCATTTGTTGTGTGTTTCATATTTTGATATTATTTAATTTTATATCAAATATCACGATAAAAAGCCTGATAAGGTATTAAAAAAGAGCATAAAAGGTATTAAAATGTAAAATATATTAATGAAGACTCAGAATTATATCGAACTCATCTCTAAGATAATAAAATAAATAATACTGAATAAAATAAATAAGACCGCAATGTTCTGATTCCACATTATCGAGTTCTCAAAACATCTATATACGATTGTTCATCGAAAAGCTAATTCAAATTTTGGTAAAAATTAGAAAAAAATAATGTGCAGATCTTTTTTCTAAAATAATAAAATAATAGACGTTGTTAATTCAGTTGTTATAAAGAGCAAATGTATTTAACCTTATTTTCCCGAGGTTAAACCATTTCAGGACTATTGTACTTCAGAAATAAATGTCGTCTTAATAATTAATATTTTATCAGGTAGATTCAGCTTTTAAAACGAGCAAATTTTTATTCTTTAGCTTAGGTTATTTTTGCGTATTATTAAATCATAGACCCCAAACTTAGAACATTTTTGGAGATAAAAAAAAAACGCTCCAACGTAATATTAAATTTTAATTACACTATTCTGTGGGGATCCCATTCTTCGTTATTCTCGACGACCGATTCCACTAAAGAGCCGCCGTGCAGTGGGGCTGATGCTATTTAAATCTGGTTCAGATACCTCCTGTTTGCATTGTATTAAAGTTTGGAAAGCTCACATGTCGTCCTCGTTATTTGATCGGGCCTCAAACTGACGAGACCCATCACAAACAAGCACTCCTGTACTTGTTATGCTAATAAAAAAATCAACCAATTTACAAAGAGTAGCATACCTTATTACACGATTCATTTCCGTCTGAATCAATCCAAGGGGCCACGGTAGCCTAGTGGTCAAGGTCGTGGACTAGCGGCTGGCGGTTTTCGTTCAGTCGCGGGTTCGATCCTTGGCCACCAAAGACCCGCCGTGTAGCCGGGGCTGATGCACGCTAAATCTGTTCGGGGCCCAAAGTCCTCCCGTTGGCGTGGTGTGGATGTTAGGAGAGGGGGGTGCCTGCTCATGTGTCGTCCTCGTCACTTGACCGTGGTTCAAAATTACGAGGTCCGTCGCCAATAGCCCTCGTGTTGCTTCTAGTGCGACGTTAATAAAAACTAAACTAAACTGAATCAATCCAATGTCTCTCGTGTAAAATGAACTCCATTCCTCGTTTTCCATACTGATACGTTTTCGTGAGTGTTCCTTTTTATATTGTTTGCAGGACAAGCACTTCCAACCTCCTCACAGCGACATCTGCTTCGACTGCGACTGTTACGCAACTGGCTCCTTCGGCAACAGGTGCGATCTCATCACCGGTCAGTGCAAGTGTAGGGCGGGGGTCATCGGCAGACGTTGCGACTCCTGTTCTAATCCTTTTGCCGAAGTCACCTTGAGGGGATGCGAAGGTAAGAAATGGTTTTGTTCGTCCCGTCAAATTATATAAAGCAAGTCGGTTTCCGTAAATTATTTAAAAAATTGAGAAAAGTAGGGGAAGAGTTTTAAATTCCTTTGAACGTTAGGTTGTTCTGCCAAAAGTTTAGAAGACAGACGAATAGTATTTGTAAAGAGCAAGACATCTTTAAAAAATTTATAATTCTCCTCGCAGTTAGACAAATTGAAATCACTATAAATGGGCCCCGCGAATTACGTTGTTATATTGATGGTTTAATTAACTGAATGAATTAATTGAGAATACTTTTATTTATTTTTTTAATTTGCAAATTTCGTTCTTTTTAAAGAATGAAGTAGAAAAATTTTTCAATTTTTTTTTTTTTTTAATTATTTGAATCATATGATAAGTTTCAAAGATATTTGCAAGGGGTTGCATACTGAAACAGCTTTGTGTAGATGATTAATCTGCAAAACTTTTAACAGTTTTGTTTTTCAGTTATGATATTTTACAAAAAAATTTCTAGCTAGTTTGTACTTAAAATGAGTTTCATTTTGTTTTTTAAAAAATAATATTTTTTAAAAGTGATATTAGTTCAAAAAGATTAGCTAAAAGGCTCTCTCACGCGTACAACAAAATTAATGTTTTTACATGCTCAAACATATTGCGTGTGTTAAGTAGAGCTACATTTAAAAATTATAAACTAGTATATGACCCGTTAACGCTGTCGATTCCTGGACACCTTATCGTAGTAATTTTGGATAGTTCCTGACTATTAAAATTATTAAAGGAATACTAAGGCTCATCACTTCGAGTAAGACTTCATTCCGGTTTTAATCTAGGTAATTATATTCAAATACAGATGCGTGCTAATTTAGAATAGATACTTGAGTGATTTATATCGGAATAATAGAATTAATTTAGTTTTTAAGTTGTTTTTTCTTCTTCTGCAGAATGAATTTGAATATTCATGTTTAATGAATGTAGAAAAATGTATTGCTTAGTGGAGAAAATATTCTTTTAAAATTCTTCTCTGGACTCCAGCGTATTCGTCTCTGTAATAAAAAATAAACAAAACTTTAATATTTACTACAAGGGATGTTAACGATACTATTCTTTGGCTTTAATTCTAATTGAGTTTATCTGTTTCAAATAAATGTATAAAAAGAAACTCATTTATATGTATTGAAAAGTCTTATATTTTTATAGAGATAAATATTTATTTTGTTTGTATATTTCTCGACTCGCTCTTTCTCTCGACTTTAATATAAGGAATTAACTTTCACTGGGAGAAACTTATTTCCTTTTTCATGCAAAAAGTGTTCTTTTCCTTAGTTGTGTACGATGGATGTCCTCAGTCGTTCAGCATGGGCATTTGGTGGGACAGGACTTTGTTTGACCAAGAATCTTCTCACGCTTGTCCTAAAGGTGCAGTTGGTGAGTTTAAACTTCCAATTTTTGAAAAACCTTTAATGAAAAAAATGAATTAATAATCAATTTAAGTATCCTTTTGTTTCACGTAACTGAGAATATCTGAGCTAAAAATTACTAAATTATTTTAAATAAGATAACACGAATCTGACTTATTTATTTCAGGCAAAGCAACCAGGTATTGTGCCCCAGATACAGGTTGGGAAGAACCAGATCTTTTCAAGTGTACCTCGGAAACATTCCTTGAATTGGCTGACCAAGTAAGACCATTTAATGAAAAACTTCATTGAACGACTAATCAATATAGATACTCTTGTAACCTACGTAAATATTTATTTTTGTGGCATGGTATGTATACATTTGTTATTGAATTTGCCCATTTTCTTGTAGCTTGCTGTTATAGAAAGAGACAAGTTGCCCCTCAGCACTTACTTCGCAGTCAAGATCTCCTCCGATTTGCGAATGGCGACCAATCTCACCAAGAACCTTTATGGCAGTGACATCCTCATTGTAGACAGGATGCTTTATCACGTTCTTAAGTACGAGACCGAACAAGGAGGTCTCAATTTAACCCATCGTCAAGACAAAGATTTCATACAGGTACGTCCATCTAAACACCCAAGTCTGTTTTATCAACGAATAGATGGTATCTGGTGGAATCTCATGTAAAAGAAATTCTAACCACAAACAATAATGTTTTTATATTTTATTAAACGCATAAATATTTCAACGATTACTAAAAAGATATTCTATTGTTATTGCGACTTATTCCCTATGGTCCAGCTAAAGGCTAGGTCAAGATCAAAAGACCAAAAATCTTCAAGAAATCATAGATGAGAAGAGGTGAAGAAATTAAATCTCCGCTCTCAAACGCCATATGATTTAAAAGATGCTTGGTAGAGACCTGGAAAAATTATATTCAGGGCAGGTCAGATAGGCTTTCTGACCCTTATCAAAAGTAAGACTTCTAGTGCGTGCTACAAAAGATAATATGGACTCCTTTATCTCCCTTAATAATAAGGGCACCACTAAGGAATTTGCCTATTTATACTGTGGTTGAGTGGAAGGAGTTTTCTATTATTGCTGGTTTTAGATTTTTTTTAAATAAGTTTCTAGGAAGGGAAGAGAAGTATTTGGACCTGATAAAAGAAAGAAGTCCCTTCTTCAGCTAAATTTTCAGCAATTTCATTATTAAAGTGCCCTATATGAAATGGAACCCATCGGAAGTAGATTTCATGTTGCTGTGAAAGGACGTTCGCGGATTTCGGGAATAAAAACGATAACTCTGTTGCAGACCTCAATCCAGTTCCTCGGGTGTTGGAGGGCACTGCAAATTTCTCATCGAGTAATATCTACGGACATTATTCAAACCTGTTCCTCCAGTTGTGTGCCAAAGTTTCTGTGTTCTACCAAGATCACTTTGAATAAAACAATGATTATTTTTGTATAATTCAGCTTTAATTGCAATTTCTTTTTGACATTTATGTAACTCTACTAATAAACATTTCGTTACATTTTTGTGAGTTAGAAAATATAAATATCCTCTTATTGTCTTTTGAGTTTTTAACATTTTACAATGCACTTCTAATTTAATTTTTTATCATTGATTTTTCAGAACCTCGTCGAAGCAGCAAGTAAAATTTTGGAACCGAAATACACCGAAATGTGGAACCGAATCGCGACTTTCACCAACGCTGGACCCGAGCATCTCGTGCTAATGTTCGAACAATACGGCAAGACACTTATTCAGAACCAAGTGGACACATTTACGGAACCTTTTGAAGTTACTTCTAAAAATATGGGTATACATTACATTTTGATACTTGTGTATCATATCGATGGTGCAATATACTTCTAAGCGGTTGTGTAAAGCTTTTGGAAGGGAAAAAAATTTTAAATGATTTTTTTTCTAAATTAAAAGTTCTTCATTAAAGGTTTTGTAAGTTTTTTTCATTCCATATCTTAAGCTTTTAAAGTAAAAGTATATGCGTATATTATTAATTGATCGAAAAAACAAATTCTGTTCTTTTAACAGAAGTAACATTAATTTGAGGTTCACTTCATCTCTAAATTCGGAGCTCTGGTTAGTCTAGGAACATATTTTCTGTTGAACTAACTTCTGATGTCAAATTATTTGATTTCATATTATATGTTTTTTTTACCTTTGGAGTCATCTCTTCTCCCCCCTTCCCTAAATCTCTGTCTTGAGTAAAAGTGTAGAATCTCTAGATAAATAGAAAAGATGCAAGACATGATTCTTAAATTTTAAAATCAGGGAAAGAGCATTTTTACATGGCAAATATTTCGAATGTTCCCATTTCTAAATTAATAACAGAGTTAATTAATTAATAATTGACGTGTTTTTAAATAAAGAAATTAAGTATTTTTTCAGATCGCTCAGATTTTCCTCACCCACCTATATGGAATTAAATAAACGTATTAGAATGTTGTATCATTCGAAATGAAGCTAAAAGAGTTCTCCCCTTTTTTCAGTGCCATTCTTTCTTTCTTAATTCTAAACTTTCTCTTGCAGTGTTTGGCCTGGACACCGTATCCGCCTCCGAATTGTGGTCCTTTTCGCCCGGTGAGACTTCTGGACACAACATGACCTTAAACGCCGAGACTTCTCAATTCTTGGACCTAAGCGATTCGGAAGATGGACCCTCTGTCCTCATCCCTAAGTACAACAACTTCCCCAAGTGCAAAAAGTTTTCGGATGACACCACCCGAGCAATCTTGCCACTTAAAAACCTCAACATCAAGGCTGTGGAAGGTAAGGGGATTTTCGCCAAAGTGGAATGTTTTATTATTTCATTTCCCGCTGCTTTCTTCATCTGTCTATTGTGAAGTGTAGTTTTCTACTTATGCTAATTTTTCTTTTAAAAGATATCTAATATCTTGCGTTCTAGAATTACAAACTAAAATTTTACAAAAAGCCTTTTGTGAAAAGGAAATAAAATCGGTTAGTTTGAATTTACTTCACAGAAAATATTTAATTGCGTGGCCAATTGTCAATGCTAAATACTTTATTTCCATAGCATAAATCTGTCTTTCAGTACATAATAAAAATAATTGGTGACAAAATTGTAATAAATGTTTAAAATTATCAATTTAATGTAAAAGTAATTTTTGCATAGTACATCCGTGACTCTAATTTACATTAGTTATGAATTACTTTTCAACACATAATTATTATTCATACCTTTTACAATTAATCCAAATTGTTTTCATAGCAAATTATTAAAAAATTTCATTCAAAGACGAATAACTGCAGAATCAGGCAATGGCTACTACTACTGTGTACTCTAATCAATAATTTTATTAACATAAACTTAAAAAAATTTCTTGACTTGTTGTTAAAAACATAAGCACCAGCGTAAGCATGAAAAAAAAAATAGCGCTTTGAAAAAGGAATGAAAAACTGTGTTGGTTAATTACCGTACTTAAAGGTGATTCTGTTTCGATCCATGAAACATTCAACGCGGAGTTATTCAAGGACGAAAATAATAAACAGTCATCTCTCTTCCAGACACCAAGAATGTGAAACACAAAGGAATGCAAGTCTCTAGAGACGCTGCCGTGATCGCTTACGCTATTTATCCGACAGTGGGACAGATGCTTCCTCTCATCTATGACATGTCCGTCAGGTAATATTTTCCCTTTCATTAAGTTACGTGTCATCTGTATTTGTCTATTTTTAGTTATAAGAGCAAGATACAGTGTAACTAGTTACTTCTTCATAGATAGTTATTTTAAAAACTACTGAAAATTAATTAATATTCCCTCTCAATAAGTTTCAACCCATATACCGTACTGTCTGTATCTACTAGCTTTAAAAGAAAACCTGTTCTTCATTATTACATGAAATATTTGGTAGAATAATCACTAAACATAAGAATAAATGACAGAACAGTCTTACGTGGCTACAAATTATTAACCAAGTTTCTTCGAGACTGGAATTTTCGGAAAAAAACTAAAACTCTTAAAACCCCAGGTAAAATTAAATTTAAATCAGCGTTATTTTGAAACTAATTATTCGACTCATAAACTGTGAATTAAAACCAAGCATATTTTTTTTATTTCCATTATTTTTATTTTAAGAAAATTAGCGCAACTTAAGAGAAATATTAGAATATTTAAATTAAAAAACAAACAAACAAATTTGTAAAAATAAATGGTTATAATCTTGGCATGTTAAAAATGCCCTTTTCAAAAATAGAATTATCACAGTAGTTCCATATGTTCTTCGCCATTCTGTGTTTTTTAGTTGGGCAGAAAGTTCAAATTTTACTTTTATTTATCGTGCTTTGAGTTGTGCCTTCTATGGTCTTTTCAACTTTCTATGGTCTATGTTTAATTTTCTATGGGTCAACTATGGTCTTTCAAATATTTCCAATATTTGTTTTGACGGAACATCGCAAACTTATCTGCACTTTATTACTGAACATTCAACTGATAGACGATGATTACACCAAATCTCAAAAAGTTATAACTGTGCATCTGTGTTTATCACCTACAAATAACTCCTTTTACTAGTTACTACTGTTAGTGAAGTGGTGTAGGCGCAATTCGAAGGATCCGCTCGAATTTTATAACGCGATTTTTATGTAACTCAGAATGAAGATTACGACAGCTCTCCTACTACAAGGTCTCCTTATAGCACATTTTTCGTACAAGAACACTCCAGCAAATTTTACCTATGACAGCACTTATTCAATGAGTTAAATTATTGCAGTTGACATTCATGAGATATTCTGCTGTTTATCAGTTCCATGTATTAGGGAATTTCACTAAAAATGAGCTAACAATAAAGCATTACTCTCTTTTAATTTATTCTAAAATTGTCTTTAAATGTGTTAAAAAGCATGGGTAACAAAGATTTTTTTTTACTTGCGTATTATTTACCAGAAAAAATTAATTATTCATAGGTTTGCGAAATGGCTGCAGTATATATAAAAGCAGAAAATAGGTAAAATAATAATAATATATATGCCTTCCGTGGGCAAAATCCAAATTTTAAACTGTTGGAAGGATGGAGAAAAATATATCGTCTTTTGGAAATTATTTTTTTACTTTATAATTTTATTATATGAACTATGTACTATTATATTCTATAAAACTAAATTCAAATATGTAAAAATCTATATATTCATTGCCATTTCTATTACAAAGTTTTATTTACTAACTGAATTTATCACAATTAATACTTTGAGAATGCAGTTTTATATAGATCTGAATAGGTATGACTAACATGTACAATTTGTTTTTTTTTCCTGAAATTCTATAAGACGTGGTACAAATTCATTTAAATTGTAATAATTCTGAGTTGCTTATAAAGCGGTTTCCATATAACGTGGCAGTGGTTTCAATATAACGCGGTATACATTTTTCTAATATTTGTCTCATTTCTATGTTTCTCATAACGCAGTTTCCATAGAACGCATTTTTGGTTTGAACTAATTCTGAGTTTTTAAAAACACGGTTTCCATACAACACGGTACGAATTAAACGAAAACTTGACTGTAGTCTATCAGATGAATGTTTACTTATCTATGATTTGAAATCGAATTCCAGAACTCTTTTCAAATTTTTTTTCAGTACAATCTTTGTCTTTTGTATATTGATTTTCGGATAAGAATTTTCGAGTTTCCACATATCGTTAATTTTTAAAAATGTTTGTTCATCTTCTGTTTTTGTCCAGAAGTGGTCACAAATGTAAAGATTTCTGCTATTGATTATTTTCACGGAATTCATATTTATTTTATCAAAACAAGAAAAGTATTACATTTTTTTCTCTTTAATATCTATTTTACTTTAAATTCATTTTTAAGTTTGAATTTTATTTATTTATTTTTTAGTTTTATTTTTTAAGTTTTTACTTATTTGCATTAGCACCTGACTTGCATTAGCACCTGAATTCTTTTAATAAAATAATTCATCCTGAAATCATTCTTCAAAGAAATGTGACCTTAATTGTCCAACAAACTAAATAATTTTTTAGTGTAATGCATCATTGATATTAATTTCTGTAAATATACGTAGCTGTTCTTATGAGTAAAACTTTCACTAGAGCAATGATTTACAATGTCTACTGATACAATTCTCTAATTTTCACTTCCTTACACCCAACACAGATTAAATGTGCACATTCAAAGTCCGCGACATTCTGCGGTTGCTTTTGTGTAATTGGGATTATGTGTTAATAATCGAGACTGAATGATAGCAGATCGGTATCCTCTGAATCCTCGACGAGAAGCTATCAGAAACTGATCTCATTGTCAGTGATATCGAAAACTTAAAAATTTTGCATTTAAAGAACATATGCCGAGCACAACTGAAATTTGGTTTCGGTGCCTATTATTCAAATCAGTTTTGGAAGAAATCAGTAACCTAATGTTCTTGGTTGCCAACTTTTGACCAGCGTTGTTCAAGTGGAACTCTGAGTTCGTAACCTGTAGAATAGTAAGGATTAGTATATATGAAATAGAACTATTTCTCTAAGTTCTCTGATAGTATGGGGGGCAGTTAGGAGAGGAAAATTGCAGTTCAAGTATCATCCTTGTTATTTGATTGTGGTTCATAATTGCGAGGTCCATAGTGGAAAGCTATCAATTTGCTCTAGCGCAATGCTCATAAAAATATTTTCTTAAGTATTAAAAACACTTAAATACTCATTATTCATTAATGCTAGCTCTTTAAACAGAGACAAATACAGTACTCTCTCCCAGTCATCTTGTGAATATCCTTCTTCGTCTTCAAGAATAAAGCCTGATTACCCATAACGCAGGATTAGGAAAATCACTAATAATAACGTATTCATACAGGGAAAACTGCATTATTACATGAAATATAATACAGTACATGCAAATAAATTGTCAAATTTACACGAAATAACTAAAACTACTCAAACTGTTCTTCTTTTCATTGACAGCATATTCCATTGAAGGCAGAAAATAACGTCCGTAACGTTTGTCTGTCCGTGTAAATCGCCAGATTACTGGTAGGAAAGTCAAGTTCTGTACTTATAACTGTGGTTTAATGTATGCATAACATTTACCAGATATATTTCTTGTTATATCGGAGTGTAAACTGATCGTTAATTTGCGTGTCAAATGTGTGATGTGAAAAATTTCATGTGAATTTTGATGTGTTTCAGGCAAAGGTTTGGCATCGTGCTCTCCGCTAACACTCCTATGATAACTGTGGTGACGAAGCCTGCGAATTCGAGTTGGGCGCCGAAGGAGCCTCGAAACGTGCGTTTCAAGTTCAGGATTCACGACGTCGAGGACCATTCCAGTCCGCAGTGCGCCTTCTGGGACTACTCACAGGGGTAGGTTTTCTTTGATCTTTGTCTCTTGCATTTGCATTGTATGTTTCTGTCGAACAGTTCTTCGAGATTTTAATATTACTGGCCTGATTTGGGGTAACAAATAATTAACCTTTTATAAATATGTGTAGCAGGTTTATGGCTTTCTAAATAACATATAAACCAAATCTAAACTCCTATTGATCTTTGATTATTTGATTTTAAATATTATGCAATTATTTCGTAACACTTGATTATTATCTTCGTTTGCCTTTACTAATCTTAATTAGAAAGAGTAACAAATAGACCGATGAAAATAGAATCCAATATTGATACTGATGAATTTGCTACTATGCGCTTTCTAGAATATTAAAATTCAATAGTTATTTCTGATTTCTCTGTAGTTAGATTTTCTAAATGCTTATAATACTAAATTATTTCAATTCTTACCAATTCACTCGGATTCTAGTGAATGAATATATTAACTGTAATTACATTTCGACCTCTTCTAGAATTCCTTCTGGTCGTTTTTTAGAAGAATACAAACAACGGGATCCGATGTCTCACTTTGATTCACTATCATTCTCATTTTCTTATTTCCAATTCCCTAACCCTGAATTAAATTTTTCGCATCATATATATGCATTTAATTAACTCTATTCTTAATTTCAATCTGATCGTCATAAGTCACGTTTCCTTTGATTGGAATGAATTTCATTTTAAAGAATTTCATTTTAAAGAATTTCATTTTAAAGAATTAGAATGGAAAAGTTCCCAAAGAGGAGGGAAGATAAAATAGTGATATCGCCCACTGTCACAAAATTAAAATTCATAGCTATGTGTATTATTACATTTTTAGTAAGATATTATGTTATCTTTTCTGAAATGTTCTTTCACTGTGCATACCTAGGGGTTAAAAACTGGTGTATTCCGTAATGCGTTATTTTCAGATGCAAGTTTTGTTTTGAAATGGCCCAAAGCCGTGAGAATATACAAAAAAACTTAATCGAACTTTTAACCCTATGTACATCTAAATATTTTTATTTTCCAAATTTTTTTCCCTTTAATTATTGAGAGCAAGTGCTTATGGTAAAATCATTTTTAAATTATTTTTCTAAGTAGTAATGAGATAAAGTTCTTTTAGTTTTATTTTATGTTTCCTGTTTATGAAAACTTTATTCGAATTAATTGAGCTGAAGCTAGATTTCTTTAACAGACTGTTAAAAGGACGTCAAAATAATAATAAAACCAAACCAGTGCTAGGAATAAATATATCATTAGATGCTTTTTCTATTCAGATCTCGCGGCAAGTGGTCGACTGACGGGTGCGTCACTTTGGGAGCCAATTTCATGAGCGTTCATGGGATCCAACCCTACGTCAACTGTTCGTGCTCCCACTTCTCCACCTTTGGAGTCCTCATGGACATCACTGATAAAGAGGTGAGAATCATTTTATTAGTTCTCTCATTGGATATATTTTACTTATTAAGAAGTGAATCAAGCAAAGATTTAGGAAATAAAAATGAAAGTCATTCATTTAAATTTTTCACTCAGTATGTAATGTAACGTTTTTAAATGTATCATCTCTGTTCTGTTGAACAAACATCTGAATATTCGATGAAAAAATAGTGCAACACATCTTACATTGATGAACTAAGTATATCATTCAGTTAACGATCATAAATTTGTCTATTCACTGGCTGAGGTTTACTACATAAATGAATACATGGTACTCTGGTTGATAAATACATATTAGGGAACTATCTCGGAACTATTATCAAAGTTTGGACTAATGTATAATAATTTTGTATAATACATTTCTTCAGTTTCAATAAAAAGAACTAAACAATATCTATGCATTGTATCCTGAATTATACATATCTTTGAACAGTATTCAATGTTAATTTGTGCAAGCATTAAAGAGAAGAAGAAAAAAAATAACTTTACATTATTAATATTATATTGATGTTTTCAGAATCTTTTTATGAACGTATATTTTCATATATGAGAATTATATAACTCAACTGTAAACAAAAAAAAATTAAAAGTCGAAGAATACTTGTGTATGATTGTCGATAAAATTTTCTGTTAATTCATTTTTACATTTTGAAATTGTGTTCAAACTCTTTAACATTCATTATCCACAAGAAGTGTGAAATCTTGAATTTAATAATATTAACATTCAAATGTTGAATGAAAATTTCAATGCAGGCAGAATGTATAAAAATCTGAAGTCCAAGATAAAATTATGAATGAAGTCATGCACTCTCTTAATATAGGTATTGGTTTATCCAGTTTGAGAAATGACGAGCTCTAATACACTTTGCTTTTTCTGAATAGCAATATTTTTTCCCATAAAGAGGAATTCTAAAAGATTATTAAACTGAATAACTGTAGATAAACAGTCATGTCCTATAAATATATATGTTGTCGTGAGATTTCAATCCTAAGAAATTTCGCTCAATTTCCTATGCATTTTCCCTGTGATAATAATCTTCACCTAAAATACGTGTTATTAGATTGAAATGCTAGCTTGAAAATTATCAAATTAAATGCGCTCGTTTGAAAACGGGAATTGATATACTGGGAACAAAATACATAATGTATCTTTTTTCCCCGTGCAGTACTTCATGGAGGAGTCTACGGCGCAGGACGTGGTCTCATACCTGGGCATCGTAATCTCCCTTCTCATGCTGCTGGCTGCCTTTCTCATCTTCTGTCTGCTGCGAGGCCCCCAGACCAACAGCAACACCATTCACAAGAACCTGGTGGCCTGTATCTTCCTCGCACAACTCCTATTCCTCATAGCCCTCAAGCTCAGGAGACCCCTCGTGCAGAGGGAGGTAAGCCGCTTTTGTATGAATTATTGTTTAGATGGGGGAGGGGGTTAAGCACTTATATATATATATATATATATATATATATTCCTCGAATCAACGAATTACCTAGTAATTTAACTAAATGTTATTTACGTTGAAGAATCATATCGATGTAGTAACTTATATTCAAAATTTATATTAATTCTGTAACTCGTGGTTTAGTAACCCCGATTACAGCATGTTATCAGGATAAGACTGTTTCGGTGCTTCAGTTACCTTTGACAACTTTTCATTAAGTTTGATAAACTGCTCGTAATTTTTCAGTTCCCGTGCAAAGTGATGGCCATTATGCTGCATTACATGTTCTTGTGCGTGTTCTCCTGGATGTTTCTGGAAGCGGTGCACCTCTACAGGATGCTCACGGAGATGAGGGACATCAACCACGGACAGATGAGGTTTTATTACTCCATTGGATACGGTGAGCACACATTTCGCAGAGTTCTTCGCCCAAACAAAACTCAAACAACTATTGTGATAAATACGTGAACGACGATTGCGTACTCGTCATTCACCTGTTTAATACGTTATCAAGAATTTCAAAATGTAAATAAAGAAACTAGAGAAACATCTAATGCTTTTAGGAGGAAATTTATCAAATGAAATGAGGATAAAGTAAATAAAAGTAATAAAATATTAAATATTCTAAAAACAGTAAATTCTAAGTGAACAGAAAATATGAAAAACGCTTTAAAAACATCTAGAAAAAAACTTTAAATACAAATCAACCATCTCTCTGCTGTATGAAAATTTAGTAAAAAAATCGTCTCAGATTATTTCTATTATTCAATGTCAGAACTTTTTACGAAAGAATTGATAAATTGAAGCTCTCAATAGCTTACGCCGGACTACAGAAAATGTAATTTTCTTTAGCTTCCTGGACTATGGACGCAAAGGGACCTGTTTTATTTTATATTTGCTTTAAGGTATGATCATTAGATTTCATGTTTCGAAAAAAGAGTGTTTGGAGTTCTTGTAAATGAAATTTATCAATATGTCATCGTTTTTTTTTAATTATTATTTTGCAAATTTTTTTTCAATTTGAATGAAAAAAAAATTATTAATTACTACAATTTTAAATAACGATTTATTAAAAACCATTTTTTATACACAATCAGCTTCTTAATGCAGCTCATGTTTTAATTTCATGGGACAATTTTAAAAAATTACTACGCACGATTAGTTGCAAGACATCATATATATATATCTATTTTTTATTGATATATATATATATATATTAAATTTCAACGTTAATATTTCTAAATATTTTTTCTAATTTCTGTAAGAAATATTAATATGGCTTACTCTTTAGTTTATTATAATGACACAATCGTCATTTTTCGATCATTAGAATAAAAAATTAATTAATCTCTGTATCAGAAATGGCCTTGAAAAGTTTATATGATTGGGAAATAGGTTCGAAAAACATAAATAAATTCTAATGAGAATTTCGAATATGATGAGTTAATAAATATAATATAAACGTAACTAAATATTTACCTTTTTTTTTATTGAAATTGGTAACTTCCTGCCTTTCAAATTAACTTTTGTTTTCAGGTGCCCCTGCAATTGTCGTCGGATTGTCTGTCGGGGTCAGAGCTGACCAATATGGAAATTACTTCTTGTGAGTGCTTTTCTTGGTGTTATTTTTGATATTTTGTTCTAAATAAACCACCTCTTCATCGGAATTTATTATTATTTTTTTTTTTCAGTTGTTGGTTGTCTATTTACGAAAGCGTTGTGTGGAGTCTCGTTGGACCGATCTGTTTTGTTGTTTTGGTACGTCCTTTTTTCACAATTAATTGTTGGTGCTTAAATAAACAATCTTGAAAGAGAAAAATTAAATGTTAGTATCAAATATGTTGTTTTCATGCCCATGTTAGATAAAAGGAAATTTTCATATTTTTATTTAAAGAAATTAGAATCTAGAGGAGAATATTAAAAAGCATATATGTGAATTAAAAAGAAGCAAAATAATTCCTAGATTGATATACCAAACAGCTTTAATTGATGACATTGTCTAATAATTTTATACCGCTATGTACTTTGAAAATAAATGAATGTTCAAAATTAAGAAAAATTTCAAGTGATTCAAATAATAATATTTGGCCCTTCAGTATAAAACTTACAATTAAATCACAAATTTAAAAAATACTTTTAGATAATACTTTCAGCAATCTCAAACAGTATTTGGGACATCTCCACTATGTAATAAAAAGTAACCTTAAGATAAAATAAATACTTTTATTTTTTAGTGTAATGTCCTTTTTCTGCTATCAATGCTTGCAGCCTCTTATCGATTGAAAGGAACAATTTTTTCAGTTAAATTTGCTGGTATACTGTACAATATATTCTGAAGAGAACTTTTAAGTTATTTTTTATTCTTAATTTCCTTATCTTGTAAAACATTCTTCGTTTACAATTACAAATATTCTATAGGGTTTAAATCTGAACTATGGAGAGGATGGGTTTGTAAATTTTGTACCCCCTTTATGCAATAACCATTCCTTTACGATCCGAGAACCAATGTCTTAAATCAAAGAATACCTTCTATTTAAATTCAATTTTGAGTTTTGTTTTATTTATTGCTAAATTTTCTTAAAGAATGTTTAAATACACTATTTTTTGCATTGTACCTTCAATGAACATTGATTTTCCAACTCCACCAACCCCATTACACCCCATACCATACAGCATCCATTACTGTGTCTTGTGGTTGCCTTAATATTTGCTGATTTTAGTACTGTATCGTCCCTTCATCTTATACAAACGTAGCCATCAGATCTAAATAAACTAAATTTTGACTCATGTTTAAGAATAAAAGTATATTTTCTTATGAAGTGTGTTATGTTCTATAGTATTTGGTATGTAAAAAATGTTTTATAGTTTGTAGATGTATATTCACTATAGATTCCTTCTTCCACTCTATTGCTATTTTCATTGCAGAAATTTTAGGATTCACTTTAATAAATTCCACAATATGTCTTTTTATTTGAGATGAGTAAATCCTTAAAGGCTTACCCTTTCCATCGAGTCTAAAAAACCGTATTATTTGTACGTATTTATTGAGTAATGCATTGTTAAGATTTTTTCACAGTACCTGTAATATTTCTTCTTTCCATAGCTTCACAATTAAGATTTTCATATCAACATTAATTTACTTTTTTCTTCATCTTCGAACATTTAATCAATCAAAAATAAATGTTCTTATTTCAGATTCAGACGCAAATTTAAAAACATTTCAGTCCCACTGCTTTGGTGGGCCGCGGTAGCCTAGTGGTCAAGATCGTGGACTAGCGGCCGGCGGTTTTCGCTCAGTCGCGGGTTCGATCCTTGGTCGCCAAAGACCCGCAGTGTAGCCGGGGCTGATGCACGTTAAATCTGTTTGGGGCCCAAAGTCCTCCCGTTGGCGTGGCGTGGTGTGGATGTTAGGAGAGGGGGGTGCCAGCTCAGGTGTCGTCCTCGTCATTTGACCATGGTTCAAAATTACGAGGTCCGTCGCCAATAGCCCTCGTGTTGCTTCTAGTGCGACGTTAATAAAAACTAAAACTAACTAAACCCACTACTTTGGTTTGTGGCAGAAAATAACAACTTCTTCGAAATTTACATAATGACTGTGTAGTGAAATACATGTCCCAAGTTTTATTTTGGGCAGTGAAAAACGCATTATTTCCTTAAAATTATTTTAAAACTTAATGTAATATTTTATTGAAGTAAAATAAAACTATTTCGGTCTTTGAAGAAATTACCTTTCTTTTATATTTCGTTTGATTTCGATAGTAATATTTGTTTAAATAATATGGAGCGACAAAATCAAATCTTGTCGCCGTCTAACTTTCTTTAGTTCACTGTGTGCACATGCAGCACCAAAAGCGTTAAAAAGCACTTCTTTTCGATCCAGGTAAATAGTTAGAAGTTGTATTTATCAAATTTACGAAACAATAAACTATAAATCTGGTGAAAATCTGATGGATCTCCAAATATGCTACTCATATTTACTATCGAAAATCTTGTACCTCGTTTTTAGAGCATAGCTACCATTAAAATGAATCATTGTTCTTTTATCTATAGAGATGAATATTAAGGCCTTGTTTTCCTTAAATTATTTGGTTGAAACGATTGTTTTGGATCGTACATGAATTAAAAATACTGCGAAGCGCTTTTAATCGGGTTTCGATGGGTTGCCAAATGAATGAATGATAAAGATCATTGCAATTAGTCTTGGATTGTATAAAAAAAATAATTCATATGAAAAGTTAGACACGCTTTTCTTTAATTCTTAAAATGATGTGTGATTTGAATGTACTTTTGATTTTTCTCATGGAATTTCTTGTTTTGTTTTAAATTTTACAGCTGAACCTCGGTGTATTTGCCATGGCTATTAGAGCTAGCGTACAGATCAAAGACACTATTATGGACTTTGGAAATTTAAGGTACGTAATTAAGAACCTGAATGTCTTAAATTCTTATATATAGTTAACTCGCATTCCAAAGCTAAGTTACTTAATATCAACTCTGGTTATTTAAAACTATGTCAGATTTTAAAACTTAATATAACTTTTATGAGCGTACGTTTAAATAATATATAATTAACTACACATATTCAAATTGTTAATGTATTTGAATAAAGAAAAATCCTTTACACATAAAAAAATGAACAATTACATAAAGAGTGTTTTTCTAGGTACTTCAGCTTAAAATAGTAGTATTCAAAATGCAGCATAATGCAATCGATGTATTTAATGAATGCTCTATAATACAATCATCATTTATTTGATATTCACTACATTCGATTTTTATAGAAATATTTACAAGGAATATTTGAAAAAGCAAAATGTATTGCATTTTTTTATCACTATTATTCAATTCATAAATAATAATCAATTACACCTATCATACGTTATTACACCTACATCTTTAAGCCAAAAGTTATAAATTTTAAACTTTTCCAATATTATATTGACGTAATACGTATGAAAAAGTTAAGAAAATGTTTCATTATCATTTATTTAAAACATCAATAATCTCTGATAAAAGTTTTTATACTTTAAGGTTATATTAAACAAAATAAAGTTATAATACTTGTTGGAATGCATTTAAATCTCTGGTTGATAGCGAAATACAAAATACATTTTAATGCAATCTTTTCACTGATAGTGGCTGCTTAATAAATTAACATGTATAATGCAATTTAAAAAATTCGAATTAAAATAAGCAGTGAACGAGGAGGAAAGTTGTCTTTGTCTTTTCCATCTTTCTCGTATTTCACTGAATTCTTTTTTTTTTTTTTTTTTTTTGCTTTTTAGAACCGTCTTGTGGCTGGGCATTGTGCTACTTCCGCTGCTGGGAGCGACATGGGTTCTGGCCATTCTGTCTGTGAATGAATCTTTAGAAGTTTTGCACTTTATTTTCTCACTGTTTTCCTGCATCACTGGCATCTATATATTTGTCGGCTACTGCATCATCAACAAGAAGGTGCGTCTTTATTCTCAGTTCTTTTGATTAATCTGTTTTTATTTGATGAATGAATTTTAATGATTGACTGTATAAAGAAAGACTGAATTGCATTGTAGATTGATAAGGTTACGAATTATGGTATAGGACCTGTATGGTATTACTTGTTAGATAATTACATGTTTTCTCTCAGTTATTTTATAAGGAACATATGTCTAAGTCTGAATTAAATATTAACATTGCTTCTTATGCTTAAATAATTGCGTGTACAAACTTCATTTAAAGAGTAATCAGTACGCAATTCTCCCCCCCCCCCTTGTAATGCTTGAAAGATGCTTTTGTAAGAAATAGCTAAAAGTTTCGCAATTCATTTTTTTAGAAAACAGTGATGTAAGACTCGAATTATTTCTAGTATGCAAAATGGTTTCAATTTTAATTTAATTGTAAACACAGCTATCATATTTTCACAATTCTAAGGGTGTAAAAACTAAAACGCATTAAAATACTAATTCATTTTTTTTCCTTAGGTCCGGTAAATTTTCTTAATCATAATGATTAGCGAAAGCTCCCCTCTGCTGCTAGATTTTCCGTCATAATTGTGTCTTTCTGTTTTTGTATTTGAATAAAGTTTTTCAGTAATTTCTCCAAGGAATCTTTGGTATTTCTATTAGTCTCTGGTTCATTCAAACAGATATGAAATAAATATTATTTATTGGGAACATTTTGATATTTGTTTGAAACAAAGGCAGGCTTCAGCGAAGGAAAGCTGAAGAGAGAGTTTGTAAAAAGTAATGTAATTTATTTATTTTCCCACATCTTTTAGGTCCGTCAGCAATTGATACATACTTGGGCACGCCTTAGAGGGAAGAAGGTGCCTTACGACGAAAGTCTTAGTGGAACAAGGACCACTGTGGTATCGGTAAATATTTCTCCTACATCCCTCATACTTAATGCAATGTAAAAAATTATACTTTCTTCTTAAAACATAATATATATATATATATATATATATATATATATATATATATATATATATATATATATATATATATATATATATATATATATATATATATATATATATATAAACATTCCTTCAATCTATCATCATCCACAGTGCATCGAAAATTTTTTAAGACTGACACTAGATCTCTTTTTATCTCTCAGCCTGCAGTTGCGCCACGTGTGTTATCGTGTTTACCCAATAAACCTCGATGATCTGCTAGAGTACTGCCAAGCATTCTGCTCATTTTTCAAACTAACTCAAAAGATAAGGCCATTCTTTAAAAAAAGTACAGGTAACCTTACTATAACACGGTGGATAGGTCCTTAGAAAATGCCGTATTGTGTGAAAGAGTGTTGTATGAGAGAGCCAGTACAAAAAGGAGGGCTAAGTTCCAAAAATGCATTAAAAACAAACATTTTGTTTGATTTCTTGTAAGCAACTTAATTCTTATTAAAAATGTTAGTATATGTATAATACAAAACGAAAAAAAAAACAAAAAACTACTATTTTCATTTGATGCGACCTTAATTTACTAAATTTCTGCTTCAATACAAACGAGAACGTTTCTTCGATTGAAAGATATCGCTTCATTTGTAGAATTCCTTTTTTTATTTAGGTTTTTTGCCTCTTCTATCCTCTTTAAAAAAATCTGTTATTATGGTTTGTTTGCTGGTTCGTACAAGGTCTCTGTAGAGTTCATGGTATGGAGATAGACAATTTTGTTGTCCCTGTTGAATATTCGGCTTCTTTCAGCGGAAGAGTCTGCAATCCAGAAAAAGGATTCAAGATTTTTAGCTAAGTTTAGGCCTTCTTCTAGTTTCCAAGCCACGGAGATAAAAAAAAAAAATGGGCCATCCGCCCGCAAATCTTCGACTACGATAGCATTTTGCAGCTGATCGATATAATACTGAGATATCGTATCCCACGTTTATATCTTAAAGAAAATATGCTTATACATTTTCATGTAAAGCCAAAGTCACATCCTTTCACAGATGTGTGACCAACATGAATGTAATTCAAGAATAAAGATTTATTTAATGGTTCATATCTCACCATTTTTTTTATTTCATTTTCTGTCGATGAGATAATTTTTTGAGATATGTTTTGATATGTGTGAGTCGTGTAAAACACATCAAAACAAACTTCCTGAGACAGCCACTCATATTACATTGTTCCTTCCCGTCATTATTTTAAGGCAATTTAGTTTTTAAATGCAATGTTATTTAGTACTGTAGAAGTACAGTGTTGTACAAAGGGTTTCTAAATTTTCGTATAATGTTTGAACGAAACTGTGTTATAAGATGCCTTGCTGTAGGAGGGCTGCCTATATAAGATTTCCATGATGAATTATTGAAGTGGAATGAAGAATTGTAATTAAATTTAACTCAAAACTTGAACCGGAAGCATACAAATCGATGTTACAAGCTTAAGATGAATTTTGTTTAAGTAGATCAAATGATTCACCATGACACAAATGCTTTTTGGATGCTAAAAATAAACTATAAAATGATAAGTATATTGGTAGACTATCATCTAGGACACTAGAAGGAAGATTCTAGGAAGTTCATCTAGGACACTCGAATTTATTGGAAAAAAGTGCGTGATTTCGTGGCAAGAAATCGCTGTACGTCACTAAGAATGATCGAAGAGTCTTTAAACATCAACAAGGAAATGATTCCAACCATCCTGCATGAAGATTTGTGCAAAACAAAAGTCTGAGTTAAATTTGTTCCATGTACTTTGACCAATGAACAAAAATCAATGAGAAGTGCACATTGTAGAGACATCACTTCAATCACTGAAAACGATCATGTATAAATTCCATTCAAAATTAAAACAATATTTTTTTACATTCTTCGATAGAAAGGTATCATCCACAAAAAATGAACTCCAGGTGGACAAACAATTACTAATGAGTTTTATTTAAATGTGTTCTAGTGATTGATGACTAGAATTCATTGCGTTCATCCAGAATATTAGGATGAAAACAGTCGATTGAAGGGTTTTTCATAAGATAACGCCTGTGTCTTGCATCATCTACCGTAGTAGCCTAATTTAGCTCTCTGCGACTTCTCTTTATTCTCAAAACTTAACTGAAATTAAAAGTGTGTTATTTTGATGATATTTCTATCATGCGTGAACTTTGAAGGCAATTCCACAATGTGAATGAGGGAACATTCATATAATTATAAAACCATTTTAACAAGCGTATTGAAGCCGGAGGGGCATATTGTGAATAAAAAAATTCGAAACCAAAATAAGTTGTTTGTCTCTATTTCTTCAGACCCAGTCTTAAAATTTTTTTGAAACACTGTGTACTTTTCAAAACAATTTTTCATGTGTTCGACAAACACAACTAGTTTATATGCCACAAGGAAATCCGCTGCCAGTTTGCTATGCATGTAACTGGTATTGTCATCATAAAGGCTGAAAATAGATTTCATATTAAATTTTATGCAATTTGAAAAGTTAACCAACTGAAAAGTGATCCATTTTATAAAAAGTTATTTTCTTCTTATATAACTTCTGTTAGTAACATTTTCTTTATTTACTAAGTGAAATTTTATTTCCCTTTTTTAAAATTCATATTTATTCTATAAATATTTTGAAACAAAGCTACACCAGATTATTTTCCTTCATAAATCTTTAAACTTTTTTCCTTCCAAAAGGAACATTAAATCGGACTTACATCACTTTTACTTGTTATTAAGCCCTATTAAAACTTGTTATTTCATTATTTTAATTTGTTATCTCAATGTCTTAAATTTTATTATCTTAAAGAGTAAGAGGGATTTGTTATTTCAAATCTCTCCTTTGCCATGATTGACATTACTGGAAACGTTTTTTTTAAAGCCACAATAATAGTAAAGAAATTGTTGGAAATAATTAGGCTTGTATAACAACGAAATGTCTTTTATGTTATTTGCAGCGATCTGCCCTGGCTTACCAGAACTCGTCATTTGATGTGCTCCAGCGCAACCTGGGCATCTCCACATCATCGACGACGAGCCGCTCCACCACCAAGACATCGAGCAGCCCTTACAGATCGGACTCGCATCTGAAGAATACGTCCACTTCCACCTCTCATGCTGGATCCGACAACCGCCGAAGATCCACCCGCAAGGGATACCTCTATGGAAGACACAGGCACAAGCACCGCGTCGTCGATGGTCAGTACTATCCAACCAAGTCCCTGAGCTTAGAAATCGTTTTTGTTCGTGTTCAATGGCTTTCGGAAATTAATTTTAATGTTGTTTATTGTTATAAGTGTAACCTTTTTCGTTTTTGGCATATCAATCAATTTCCCATCTACATCAAAATTAAAGAACGGCGAAAACTCCCTCTACTGGGAAAGGGGAAGTCTTTACTAAAGTAATATGAAACTGCTCATACGGAGCAGAAGTAAATAGTTCTCTTATAAAAGAGAAATTGCAAGCTTTGTCTTTTTCTTAGTTTTCATTAATTGCTTTGTTATCAAAATGAGAACTTCTTTGGTACCTTTAATTTTTCCTACTTTGTCTTAATTTTACTCATTTTTCTTATAATTGCGTTTTGACAGCTATCATGAAGTTTGAAAATGCCACCACAGGATAATAAATACCCCTTTCTAGACATGATCAAGCCAGAGAGAGATAGTATTGTAGTTGTTTTCCCGCAGTTGATACTGGAAGAAAATACTACTCTTTCATTTTCTATTTTCATTCAAAGCTAGGGATAATGATGTAATATAACCTCTTTCATGCCTTTCATGCCGTGTCTTTCTTACTTTCCCAGTTGGGAGAAGGGGTACCCAATTTTTTGTCAGTACTCAATTACTTTCAAGGAACAACCTAACGGACCTCTTCTTCTCAAGGTATAGGCTACATTATGTTTCCATATTGTTCAAGTAGTTGAATGTTATTCTATGTAATAACTTATACAAAGAAAGTGGTCTTTTCATTGCTTCAGCAAACTCATTTTTCACGTTCAGAAACTATTTTTTACTCCCCTTTTTTCAATCTTTCTAATTTGAATGAATCCGTTTGCTCTGCACTTTCTTTTTTAATCCCAACCCTTGATTTATAAAAGTCCAACAATGTTATGTGAACATCTTCGTCGAAAATTGAATAGGAAATTGTCCAATTTGGTACGGTGATTAATTACATAAAATATAATCTTTTATAAACATTGAAACCTTCTCAGAACAAACTGCTGTGATATATGTTAGTATGTATTTACAATAAATGAAATAATTACTAGACATTCGTGAAAGATGTGCTCCCAATTCTTATTAAAAGAAATGTAGGTATATAAAAAAAAAACTTACACCAAGGCATTCGCTTTTATTAGGTGTCTGATTTTTATAACGACGAGTAAAAGACACATACACATAATATTTATATGTAATCAAGATCATATAAAATACATATAAACTCTAAAATATTTTGAAAACTATTGCAGTGGTCATGGTCACGAACTTGTGGCCTGCATTGTTTTTATTGAATCGTGTGTTGGAGCCTTTATGCCCCTAAGGATCTGCCGTGTAGGAGGGCTGATCCATGTTACCGAAGTTTAAAATTACAAGGTCCATCATCAATGCATTAATAAAGTCTCAATTCATCAAACAAATCTTTTGTTACTGGCAATCTTATTACAGTATTATTAACGTCACATGTATACATCAAGTACTCACTAAACACCAAATGAATAAATTAAAGAATAAGTATTATGCATGTCTAGTATTTGTGTTAAAAACACAAATTATATTTTTATTTCCGAATGAAAGGTAACGAGAGAAGAATTTAAAAAACCTTTTTCTTTTTAATTTTTTTGTACACAGTATAGCATTAAGATTAAATTCTTAAAAGTAGCACGACTTCATATAAATCATCCTTTTTCCTGAAATATTTTAGAACAGTACGTTGTTTCCAATCCAAGGCATTAATTCTTTTATCTTCCAAAATGGGCATTTTATTTTAAATTTAAAACATATTACACCGTATGAATTTTAGTAAAGTAAGTTGACATTTCAGAAATTTTGTTGCTGGAATTTCTAATAGATTTAGGGATTTCTAATAGATTTAAAATTAAAGGAAATTTAAACTTTTTCTTTGATGTGTAATATCTGAAATTGTTTCTTAGCAAAATCTGGCACAAGTCATATACAATGGACAAAAAGTTTAGAATAGATTTTATGAGAATCAATTCACAAATGGCTTCCTCTTCAAAAATAATCCATTTGAACACAGATTGAGTTTTACGTTTACACCCTTCACTAAACGGCTGTGGGAGTCAGTCATCCCACAATTGGAAAGATACATAAAGGGGCTTTGAAATAATTCATGTTTGCTTTAAATTCTAATTTTAACCGATGCTTATCGTAACGTGACAGTGATGACGGAAAGTTTAATTTTATCAGTTTGACTGTGCAAACTCCTTTGACAGTTTGGATATGTAAGCTATTCTGTATATTTATAAACTCCAAATATTCCATTATTCAAAATATATCCAAATTTACAATTAATCAGTTTTATTTCTTTAATTTTATAGTTATTTAAGAACTAAAATTTTTTGACTTTTCTTATTAAAAAAATTAACGAAATAGTTTGTGGAGAGTTAATTTTAGACAATTTCTATTACCCTTTTTCATCTAGTATACAAGCTTATCTTAATGCTTAGCATGTGTTGCATCTCAGGTGTCGACCTCGTCATCTGAACGTTGCTCCAAATTACGATGAAGATTCTACTTTGCCATATGAACTTATCATTTTAGATATTATTCAAAAGTTTTAAACTTCCTTTTGATAGATCTCATTGTAATGGGTGGTTTCATAGCTCACAATGCATAGGAACTACAATGTATTACCGCAAAAATTTCAATGTCATGATAACTGTAGCCATATGACAGTGTGATTCTAACTTTGGATTTCCCTTGTTTCAGATCCCGATACCGGCGAGATCAATCGTCAACGGACCCGAGACTCTGACTCCGAGAGTGACTTGTCGCTGGACCACGCATCCCTGGACCTTGCCTCGAGCCATTCTTCGGACGAGGACGAATACAATGGGGACACGTGGAAGAAGAAAGCCTCCAAGAAACCACCAGGTAAGAGTTCTCTTTTCGTGGGAATCGGAATTAATGAATTTGCTCTAAAAGTCTCTTTGTTTGTTTGTTTTTAAAATACACAAGAAAAATTTCCGAGCTGATGAAGTTACAGTTTTTACCCAATAATTGTGAAACTTTTTTCTGTTAAGAAGATTTGAGAGAGTTTATTTAAAATAAATTGAATCATATTTTTTAAAAGTCATAACCTACACTCAAAATAATTTATAAGATGAAGCTTTAGAAGTTTCAAATTCTTCTGTCAAACCAACTGAACATAGAAGATTGATGATGTTGTTGTTGTTGTTGTTGTTGTTGTTATGAAACAGAATTGAGAAAGAAATGAACAGATTTGATGGTGA